>CACSLK010027752.1:10178715-10202038 GCA_902706635.1 Striga hermonthica | reverse complement strand
TCAAACTTCTTGTGTGGAAACCCCACAGCAAAATGGTAGAGTTGAAAGAAAACATCAACATTTACTTCAAGTTGCTAGAGCCATCTTATTTCATGCTCACTTGCCTATGCACTTTTGGATTGATTGTGTTACTGTTGCAGCCCACATCATTAATAGATTGCCATCATCTGTTCATAAATCCATCTCACCTTTTGAAAAATTGTATGGCAAACCACCCTCTCTTGAACATCTAAAGGTGATAGGTTGTCTGTGTTATGCATCAACCTTATCTGCACATAGATCTAAATTTCATCCTAGGGCATCAAAATGCATTTTACTTGGTTATCCACTCGGTTGTAAAGGCTATAGACTTTACAATCTGGAAACTAAGAACATAATAATTTCCAGGAATGTGTCTTTCTATGAAACTATCCTCCCTTTTAAACACACACATTATCTCAAAGTTGATACTGAACCTATGTTTCCCAGCCCTCCTCATTTTTTTTATGATGAACCACAACATACTCAAACCTTACCAGACCACAATACTACCACCTCACAAATATCATCTCCTATATCTTCTCCACAAACAGTTCCTAATCCAACAATTTTCAATACTAACCCAAGCCATATACCCATTGAGACACACAATTCTCCTCAACCTACACTAAGGAGATCTACTAGACAGAGGAACCCTCCTCCTTATCTACAAATTTATGATCATAACATTTCTCATTCTTCTAATTCTTCTATATCAATTTCTGAGGACATTCCTGGTACATTTTATCCAATTGGCAACTTTCTGTCCACAGCTTCTTTATCTCATGATTATTGTTGTTACACTGCATCTATCACTACTAATTCTGAGCCTAAATCTTTCAAACAAGTCAATTTAGATCCTTTGTGGCAGGAAGCCATGAAAAAGGAAATTACAGCCTTAGAACAAACCCAAACTTGGGATCTTGTTCCTTTACCTAAAAATCAAAATTCTATAGGCTGTAAATGGGTTTACAAAATAAAATATAAATGAGATGGTAGTGTTGAAAGATATAAGGCCAGATTAGTAGCTAAGGGCTACACCCAAGAAGAGGGGATTGACTATTTTGACACTTTTTCCCCTGTTGCAAAAATCACCACAGTAAGAGTCCTCATTGCATTAGCATCTATTAAGCATTGGCATATTCATCAGTTAGATGTGAATAATGCATTTTTACATGGTGATTTGGATGAAACTGTGTACATGAAACCCCCACCTGGTTACTTAGCTGCAAATGATTCAAGGGTCTGTAAATTGAAGAAAAGTCTATATGGCCTTAAACAAGCCTCTAGACAATGGTTTTACAAGCTTACTACTTGTCTGATTTCATATGGTTTCATTCAATCATCCTCAGATTCTTCTTTGTTTGTGCATTCATCTACTGATTTTACTCTTGTCCTTCTTGTATATGTTGATGACATAATAGTCACTGGTGATAATCTAAATTCCATTCTTGCCATTAAAAAACATCTTGACTGTTGTTTCAACATTAAAGACTTAGGGGTTCTCAAATATATTTTAGGCATTGAGGTTGCTCATTCTGATAAAGGCATTCAGTTATGTCAAAGAAAATATGTTTTAGACATCCTGACTGATACTGGCTTCCTTGCTTGCAAACCTGCCACCACCCCTATGGATCCCAATTTGAAATTATCTTCTGTGCATAACACTGATTCAGCTCTTGTAGACTGCACCTCCTACAGGAGATTAATTGGTAGATTATTATATGTCACTATCACTAGACCTGACATAGCTCACTCTGTTCAAATCCTAAGCCAACATGTTGCTCATCCTCATCAGACACATCTGGATGCTGCCCATAAGCTGCTCAGGTATTTAAAAGCAACTATTGGCCAAGGTATATTCTATCCCAAAAACTCTACCCTATCTTTAAAAGGTTATAGTGATAGTGATTGGGCTGGTTGCATTGATACTAGAAGAAGTATTACTGGTTATGCTTTTTTCTTAGGAGATTCACTTATTTCCTGGAAATCTAAAAAGCGAACAACCATTAGTAGGTCCTCTGCTGAAGCAGAGTATAGAGCCTTGGCTTCCACTACTTGTGAAGCTCAATGGCTCCTATACCTGCTCAATGATTTACACATTTCTCATAATGCTCCTGTTTTACTCTTTTCAGATAGTAAGTCAGCCATTGCATTAGCCAAAACCCAGTTCACCATGAGAGGACAAAGCACATCGAAATTGACTGCCATCTTATCAGAGAAAAGCTGTCAAAAGGGATCATCAGTCTACAGTTTGTGCCTTCAGAGGAACAAGTGGCAGATGTTCTTACAAAAGCTTTGCATCCTCAGCCCTTCCACAAGTGCATTTCCAAGATGAACATCCTCAACATTCACAAATAGTTTAGCATATTCATCTTGCGGGGGGATATTAGATTATATTTTCCTTATGATAGCACCTTTTACTAACACGTTTTGAGCATTGTAAATAGCATTTTTAGTAGTAAATAGTCTTAGTATAAATAGGATGCATTAGGGTTTGATACTTTACTTTTCATTTTTCTCTTTTCTGTATTTTTTTTCTCTCTCTCTCTAAACTCTCTCGCCGTCATGTACTACAGAGTTCTTCTCTGATTTTGATTCAATCTTTCATCAATCTTTTGATTCAATCACTGATAATATTTTGTCAAGTTATATATATAAAGCAAGGTTCATGGTTTTGAATATTGGGATAATATTTTAAAATACCAATGAATAAGTTACATTAATATGAATTAAGAGTCATTATTTTACAGTTTGTATACAATATGTTAATATTTTATTATATGAGCCTTTTGTAATCTGCAGGCTACTAGTGACATTTATTTGTTGCATGCATATGCATGTGAATTTTTCTCGCCATTTCTCAAAAAATATTGCTTCGTGTTTGTGTTTTTGGGCATGAAATAGTAGTAAATGTTGTTATAGTAAGACGTGCTTTAGTCAAAGTTAATGGTTATTAGACGGTCATTTATTCAACATGTATACTCTCAAACTGAAATGTCATAAAATAAAAAATATTACCTCCTATTCTTTTGAAATGTCATTTTAACATTATCAACTATTAACAAAATAAATGTCGTTTTGGATATTTTGTACATTTTTTTCCGTTATTACCCTCATCTAGCTAATAAATGCACTACGTATTTTCATATTCCCTCTTCATCTTTTCTCAAAACATTCATCTCTATCCTCATTAATGAGGGTTATTATTGGCAACAAAAATATTCTTAATAACTGTGCAACTTCTCAAAACGACACTTATTATGAACAGAGGGAGTAACATAAATAAAAAGTTTGCATAAATTTGAGAGTTGGGTCAGAGGCACGTCATAGTTCATTGTGACTGTTGGAGTGGTATTCACTTAGTTTAAAAAAAAAAAANNNNAAAAAAAAAAAAAAAAAATCATGCAAGAACGAAACATGTTGAGATTTTTAATTAACTTTTTTATTACTTTGCAGAAAATTTTGTAAGATGAAAATGTTGTTTTGATAAAAGGTATGACGACGGGGAATCCTGTGGATATAATGACCAAGGCTACAACCGTCAAATTTGAACATTGTTTAGACATGATATGAATATAATGACCAAGACAACAGTCAAGTTTGAACATTGTTTAGACGTGATATGATATGGTGCTGAGAAACGTATTTGGATATACCACCGATTGAGGAGATAAAAGTGGGAGCAAAATTTATTTTCCATATTCATCTGTGATGGCTTATTTGTCGTGGTAATACTTTTGTTCATTGCCTTTGTTTTAAGACCTCAACAATTTCAAATACAATTAAATATTCCAATGCTATCATTTAAAATTAAATAGAGATTTCTACAAAAATATTCCAGTGGAATTATTCTTTTCACTGAAGTTTTGATGTAATTCGAATATCTGAACGACAATATTTCCAACGATTGAAACTGGAACATTGGCGAAAAAGAAATCTAACAAAAATTTAAATTTCAACTTAAACTTTAAGGAAAATTTAATTCAAATGGAATTAGTATTTATCTTTATTGAAAATTTTCAATGGAAATTATACTATTGAATTTTTAACTAATAAAATTTCAAATTAAAAATATTTTACCATGTCTAGCAAAACTGTACAGAAGTATCGAGATAATAATCAGATGCACGAGTGAAAAAAACATATAAGAAGAATAACGTGGCAAGTGGAAAAATTTCACATATCACAGTCCAATTTGGATCAAAACTGCTCAATAAATATTTTTTTTTCACGAGTCTAAAAAATCTAAATACACAATAACCCTAAACTCCATCTAAAATTGCTGTTTATCTCAAAAAGAAACACACCAATAAATATCATAAACTACAAACCCAACCCAAACCGAGGGAGAAAGACCAAAACCATAAAGAAACCTTGAAATTGGTGGTTAAAAAGGGTTCTCTTATTTCCTGGTATGACTTTTATTTTATTTTCTGCACCATACAAAAGTTAAAATGACCCAAAAGGGCCCCTTAGCAACTCATTTTCGTTGCCCGACCCTCAACTCGAATCGAACGTTTGATCTTGAGAGATTTTCCAGATTTTGAACTTTAAATAAACATGTAGAGTTATCCACTTTCATCATCACTAACCACCACTCCCTTTTCTCATGCATCCAAAATATGATATAAGTTTTGACTCGAATTTTGATGCTTCAAACTTCTCCACACACCACAATATCGATATTCCCTACAAACCAGCAACTGCTTCAAGAGTTAGAAAATTGTTGAAGGTATTTGTTAGTATAGATATCCACATATTGAAACACAGAAAAAATAAAAAAATAAAAATAAAAATACCCATGAAATTACTAGTTCTTCTAAAGCATAATTACAACAACAAATAACTGTAAAGAACATTACCAACAGATATCAGGCGTTTTGTTGGACTTGGCGGTGTAAGAGCATCATCCAATCACCATAGCCATTCGCACCACCGACCTGGTCCTCCACAAGATTTGTCAATAGGAAGAAACCTTCTCGTGGCTGTTCTCCTTGTCTCACAAGATGACTTAGCTGATAGTATGACTGGTCACCCTCCCTAATTTTATCGAGTATCTTCATTAGCTTTCTTGACATTTCATTGTCTCGCGGTTTAAGGCTAACCTGGATTTATCAAACATGAAAAACATGTTAGAGCTAGTTGTGGAAAACAATACATACAACAAAAGATTAAATCATTTAAATTTTCAGAGAAAAAACAATGGTAAATTAAGTTAAAGGATGTATTTGTATATCAAAATATCCAATCCATACTCAATTCATACTCAAAATCTAACTCAACTTTAATCCAACCCACTATCTTCAATATTATCAATATAATAAAATAATATCAACCAATCATTCTTACACATCACATCAATTTTAATTTATTATTCATCCACTCACATAATTTTAACTGAATGTCACTTCACATTATCTCTCTCTTACTTTTGCATCAAACCAACTTTAATTATTTTCTTTAAAATATTATTTTAATATAAAATCAAAATCCCACTAACAATTAACTATACCACTTTTTCCAAAATTAATTCTGGTTAACCAAGAAAAACTCATTAATAGCGGATGTATTTGTATACAAACACGCCCTAAGCTCTCACCTTTGAGTAGTCTGCTGCAAAATCTTCCCCGAGCAAGTTTCTAGCTATATCAGGCGAAATCGACCTCCCGAACCAAATCACAAACCGCAAACCGTCATCAAAGATGTAAAGACCACTGGTGTCCAAACTCTGTGCACTCAGTGGTAGTTTCTTTGAAACGCCATACTCTTCATTCTAATAATAAATAAAGGAAATCATAAGAGGTCCTTAACAAAACACCCAAAGCAATAAATCCCACCAAAAAAAGAAAACAAGATAGCGAGACAACTTACTTTCAAAAGACAGTCGTCCAAACGAACCAGCTCGGGATAAAGGAGCTTGAGCAGATTTTTAACAGGTAAAGTCATCATGGTGGAAGCAGAAGCACACCGTTCATCGAGCTGAACATCAGAGTACCCACCACGGAGGGGTGTTGATTTACATAGTGCTAATCCGTACAAGGGTAAAAATTTTAGTGACTCGGGGTAAATCATCCTTCCACTCAGGCGATGCTGAACCGCATAAAGATTTCTGTACTCTCTGAGGGTTTTCACAATACGTAGCTGAACGGCATTCCGAGCATCTTCCAGCTTGGAGGAAAGAGTTTTCTCAATCGCTGCATAATAGTTCAAGACATACTTATTAGTCTGAGATCCATGCATTAAAAATCAAGTCACGCATGATTAATGAACATCTATGGAAGGTAAGCGGGAGGGAAAATATTTTACCCAGCCTGGAGAATAAAGATGTAATTGCTCCGGTGTCGGCCAAGCGGTACATTTCTCCAAGATCTGCGACAACTGGAGCAGCAGCAGTGTGTACCCTAATGCGTCGTTCTCCGGAAGATGACGTGTATCTTGGCAATTGTTAAGGGCTACTTATTCTTATATGCTCTTCAGTTCCAGCTCATAATGTTAATTTTACGAAAAATAAATGAACACATAATAAGTTATTTACTTGAAGTATTCTGAAGGAAAAGGATACAGCAGTGCAACTTGAAAGTACACAGTCTGAGTGGTCAAAAGTGTATCTTCAAGAGACAGTTGTGCAACATAAGCTTTATCACAGTCAACTGCGGGCAGCGCAAGTAGATCGGTGGATCTGAGCATAAAGTTCCCATGATAAGTTGTGAAACGGACACCTACAGACAAGAACGACACGAGCTTATTACAACGCTCTGCTTGGGTTAAAGACAAAGAAATAAGATGGAGTGCCTCAGGTTAACGAAAATTCAATTCTATACCAGAGATAACATAATTGTACCTTTTCCACATCTTATTCTCATTACAGCTTCCCATGCAGTCTCTCTAGTAAGGTCTCTGGTTAGTTCGTGTCTCAACTTATCTCCGTGATTGCTTGCCTGGAAACTTGGATAATAATACACCTGACCACCAGTATATTTTGCCAGCGTGCCTATGAGGAATTAAAGATGAAATATTAAATGGAAACCCAGGTCATATCAAACGGGAACACTCAGTAACTGAAAAAAATGGAGAGATTACTAGGAGTGGAACTTGCATATATAACAATTTCAGTTGACATGAATGCATCATTCCTATTAATCACTACATTTGGCAATACCAAAATGTTACAAGACAACGAAAACCAATAATTAGAAACATAATCACGAGGAAAATTTCATCGTGTCATTGCATCTTCTAAATGTTGGAACGGATGTCATTAAAATATCTCTATGTTAGCATTATATTATTTACAGAATTCACCACCAGTGCCATTTGAGTTGGTGACATTTCACCATATTGCTGCTGCTTTATTCCATTTCTAATATCTCTATGTTAACGTTATATTATTCTAATTCATAACCTATTCCACATTGACAAAAAGATATTAAAGTTTCCTGTACCTCGTAATTTATTGAATCTTACTGCATAGGTCCTTTATGTGCTTTACTCGGTGGCAAATTGAATGGAAAGTACAAAGTGACATGTCACTGACTTCAAGCTCTATAACATACTTATATGGTACCCATAGAAGGAATTCTTAAACAACCAGTTTAGCATTTATCCAATCTAAGGCAAGGGAAACAAGCATAAATGAAAATAGTCATTTGATTTTTCCAAACCAAATATCACATAACACATACCTAAAGATGCTATATCCGTGTACTTATCACTGAAGGCGTAAATATTTACAGCTATCTGATACTTGGTAAAATCAGCAGCCATCTGTTTATAAAATGGATCTTCTGGTACACGTAAAATATGCTCCTTATCTGTCCCATAGACACGAATATCATCCCCTCGCAACCTCAGGCGGCCAACACCAAGTGACGGCAGAGAACTCTGGAAAATCAACAGTTTACCACCAAGTTGGCTCTGACAATGACACGATAATTAGTTAGTTTCAAGTTTAACATTAACAAATTTCCTAGGAGTAGAGGGCATCAACAGAGAATCATAGAATAACGTCTAAAAGACAAATGGGCACAATATTAAGATTCTTTTCATGGTTTCAAAGCCGAACCGGTCATCGAACCGGTTAAGCTACTGGTTCAATGGTTCACTGGTCGGAGCAGTGGACGAACCGGTTTAATTAATAGATATTGTTTATTTATTTTATATATTATTTTTAATTGTATATATATTAATCATTAATTTTATAGTGTATAATGGCATTTCTCTAAATAAGAGTTCAATAATCAATATCCTATTTGTAGTTTACCATAAATTTGTAATTTGTATTTTAATTTTTAATTCGAATTTTAATTTTGATTTTCTTTTCAGTTTTCATTATGTAAAGAATAAAAAATTAAAAATCAAGTTTAAGCTTTGATTTTGATTAAAATTAAAAAATTCATAGTAGTAGTGTAATGGAGCTGGAAGAGTCATTGTTGACAATTCTCCTGGCATAGTGCTAATAATGAACTAGATCAAAATGGCTCAATTAAATTCTAGTGCTTCTTCTAGAAAAAAAATATACCAAACGACGCAATGCACTTTGGGTCGCTACGGAAACAGCCTCCTTGTATTATACAAGGGTAAGGTCTGCGTACAACTGACCCCCAGACCCCAACCAGTTGGGAATATACTGGGTATGTTGTTGTTGTTGTTGTATAGTAGTAGTGTAATACAATGACAAAAGTGAGAAAAAAAAAGTGCTGGTGCAGAGTGTCGAACACGGCACCTTGCACTTTCAGTGTACATGTCTTGCCACTACACTACACGCACATCTTTGTCTTTTAGCCAGAGGATAATATATTTGTAGTACAAACGTCCAAAATTGTAAACCGCCGGACCGGTTGAATCGCTACCGGTTTTCCGGTTTTACCGGTTTTTAACCGGTTGGAGCGGTTCATGACCGGTTTTTGGGCCAGCGGCTCAATACTCCAAACGGAACCGGTGTGATGGTACCCGGTCGAACCGGCCGGTCCAGTCAGGTCCGGTTTTGAAAACCATGATTTTTTTTATATAATGCAAATGCATGTCAAAGTTTTGCAAACACAGAAGCAAGCATACCATAACCATGAACACAGCTTTAAGAGCTGGACCAAAGGCAGATTCGACATTCATGTTCTCCTGGAACATGGAGGGCAAACTATCAAGGAACGCCTCTATTACATCTCTAGATTCTGACATGTTGACTAAAAGGTCATCGGGCAAAGGAACGAATATATCATCCAAATCTGAGACGACCATCATCTGAGGCTGTGTCAATGACGACTGATGCAAAATAAGACCACTAGTTATTCACCAGCATCAAAGGTAGATTAGAAATGCTAAAAATAAGAACTCTCTAATGACACTTTACCTTCATGTTATAGAAATGTATAGTGCTATCATAAGTAATGAAGCCGATTTGCGTACGAGGATAACCAGGCAGATTGTCTAAACAGGACTTAATAGTTTGAGCCGTAACCTGCAAAACATAAGGTATGATAATGATTCAGCCAAGAAAAAAGTGCTGAATAATTCAGTCAATCGTCATGAATGAATAATGATATTTCCAAGTAGTTAGACAGAGAAATACAAAGGTTTTCTAAGCGATTGTATACAGAGAAATAATTATGATACCAAAAAAACACTACATAGATTTGAGCAACTGCCAAAAAATGCCTTTTAGGCTTAGCAAGACTTGAATTTATGACTAAAAAATTTGTGAAAGATCAACAAGTTGTCCGACTCATCAAAATTGAAATTCTATTATAAGTTCCAATTTATGCCATGGATAAAGCAGAATCAAAAGGTTAGATATTTAGCAGCACTACCTCCGCCATAATGTCAAAAAATTAGAAATTGAAGTTTTACATGATATTTTTATTATACCAGATAAGTTTGAAGCCTACAATTTTGAACGAATAAAAAAAGATTAATAATACCCAAAACTTAATTTTCTTTAGCATTTCATTCCTGCAAAACATTACTGTATTACACTAGGATTACAGATGAATAAACCCATGAATACTCAATCAACTCCACCAGTGGTATTTTGTGAATCAAAAAAATATATTTCAGTTTTTCACTTTTCAGATATATAATTTGATAAATAGACAGTCAGTTATTTCAAATTATGAGATAATAACTGTAATCTAATTATTACAAAAAGATAACAAAGAATGTTAAAGGTGTCAACAAAGTTTAGTGAAATAATAAAACATGCAAACAGAACTAGTTCGCAATAAATATTTAATTGAGAACATTACCTCAAGCATTCCACTTTGTACTGCAGATATTGACACGTCAATGAGAAAAAAATACAGAGGCGGCATTGGGGGGCGGACCATGTACTCAGCTGGGGCGATAATTTCAACACTACCCTTAGATAGTTCAGGCCTCTGATCCAAATCAAGTCTTCTGCCACTAGCATCCAAATGTGAAAAATATTCTCCCGGAACTGCCAATGAAAAGTTATCAATAAGCTTTGGACCATTGAATGTAGAAGACCATTTGATTTAGCCTAATGAAAAGTTATCAATAAGCTTTGGACCATTGAATGTAGAAGACCATTTCATTTAGCCTAGAGGTTAACCTATTTTCAAATTTGCCAAAAGGACTGACAAATTTTGCTAGATTTCCACACAGCACAATATGGTGGTGAATTAGAGATAATATCCTATAATTTACTAAAAGAAATGCCTCAATTAGATCTATAGTCTATACTATTAGCAGCAGTAAGAAAAACCGTACCATCATTGAGCGATGAGCAAATATTGCATTTCCACTTTCTTCCACTGTCCACAAACGTAACATATGGATTAACATAAGTGCGGCACCTCCTACAACGAATAATGGCCGTCGTGGCAAAATTCACTATTGGAACTTCCTCCTGAATGAACAATGATGAACCAAATGAAGAATTAGAGAAGATAAACCGATAGTGGCAGATGGTATAACTGTAAACATAATGTCAATTTCAACACAGACTCACCCCAACAGGAGCTTCTGCCAGAGGACACACGACAGCCCCTAAAGGCAAATGCCACCGAGACGCCAGGGACTGAGAATTTGGTATTGCGCTCGTTGTCAGTCGTAGGAATCTAGAACTACAATTCATCGGGTACATCTCGGCAAAAATCTTGGGCTCAACATCACCATCCAATGGCCTTGGCAAAGCTGCAGAATCATGCCCTGCATCAAAGGATCCTGGTACTGATCCAAGAGAGAGTGAACTGAAATCTTCTGCCAGTGCCTGTGGAGTTGAAGTGGGTGGTGCAAGTCCATGCTGATGAATTTGGTTCCCAGAATAGAGCCCCGAAGGATTCGTAATTGGAGGACCAGGAACATAACCTCTTTGCTGACCCATAAAAGGAGTAGGAGGTGCTGGTGGAGCATAGCCTCCCTGTTGCAACGGAAAGTTACCCGGCTGCATAGGTGGAGTATGAGCAACCGATTCTGACTGTGTCTTAGCATAACCAGGAAAAGCCGGCTGGAAGGTACCCCTGGCAGCTGCATAAGATGGCCCCATTGGAGGTGAAGAAGGCTGAGGAGGTTGAGCATTCGGCCTTGAGGGTGGAAAGTGTTGATCTGCAGGCAAAGGAATATTCATGTTGGGTTGTCCAGTTTTAATGCTTTGAGGTGGAGACCCCATGACCACTGGAGGTGGTTGAGGTTGTGAAGGGAAAGAGCCAGGACCCGGAGGACCTCTGATAGGCGGAGGGCCCACGGGCTGGCCCATAAAGGAGGGACGAGGAGGTGGTGGTGCTTGACCTGTTGACACGACGGGTGGATTAGGGAAACGCTGAACTCCTGGATTTGGCTGGCCATATGAGGATGATGAGGGAGGGGGTCTAAAGGCAGGGGCCTCTGGTCCAACCAAAGGCCCACCAGAAAAGGGAGGCGCAGGAAACTGAGAGGATGGTGGAGCTGTGGGCCTAAAGGGAGATGGTGCTTGTCCGGTCATAGGCCCAGATGATGAAAAAGGGGTCGCCGACTGTGGAGCAGCAAAGGGTGTTCCAGTTGGTCTTGTTGGGTAATTTGGACGGTTAGGATTTTCGGTCCCCATGAAGATATTACCTCAAGCTTGATCACCAGAGCTTCTGCAAGTGATCATGAAGAATACAAGTAAATTAAAAATGAAAATAAAAGATGTCGTTTCACCGTCGCTGAAAAAATTAACCGAAGGACCTCATTTAGATTTGTCATAACTATACAGTTCAGCAAGGAAGTTTTTTTTTTTTTTTTTTTTTTTCTTTCGAAAAATACATACAACATTCAAATTCATAATGACCTAATAAACTGTAACAAAAGGACAGTGCAAACAAATGACAACATTGGAGCGGGAAATCAATCGTATTTATCCACTGGACCATAAGAAATCCAAAATTTCACACCACTGATATCAGATTAACCTCCTACTCAAGTGATGGGTAAACGGATATGGCAGTTTCAACTTCGAAACAAGCAAAGGACTACATATATCTCCCACCACATTGGACTGAAACTCTATATAGTTAACAAAAAAGGAAGCACGACCATATACAAAGCACTTCCGCCATAGCAGCACTATCACTCTTACAAACACAAATTCACGACCTCGCTATAAAAAATCCTCATAGAACCAAATCAACCCACATAATCTACCATTATTTTGATTGAAGGAACTAGCTGATTCATTCAGTTTCAGTTTGGGGGAAAACTATTCAAACAAGCTGTGCAATACCAAATCACGCATCATAGACCAATCAAGCTGGTAGCTCACAGTGGATCTACATAAAGCTAATCTCGAAATTGAACAAGACAACCTAAAATTTTCCGTTGAGAAAATAAAAGATTCACCACCACTGCTACCCGAAAACGAATCAGTAATCCAGAACCGGCAATTACCTGATCGGAGATCTCGCCGGCGGAGAACAAGATCGCAATTACAAATCCGGCGATCGGAGAAGCCAAAACTGAGTCGATTGCTTAATCTGCTCTGATTGTACAGAGTGTAAATTATATTGAAGTGCAGGGATAATAATTATATAAAAATTGGAGGAACTACTTTTATGTTTTAACTTCTTGACATCGGGCTATCGCCGGGCCAGTTTTCAGCTGTGTCTCAGTTTGGGCTTTTTATGCGGGCTTCACGCTGTGATTAATTTCGTGGATCGGATATTTTTTCAAGTAGTGTACTATTGATACCAATGTCTGATAGGACTAAATTAACACGTCGTGTGGCATTACATGAATCAACAAGTTATTACTCATATTTTCTTTATATATAATTCTTAATGACAGTAAGTTTAAGTGGCTAACTCTCACGCTTCGGAATTCTATTCATCACGAAACTATATGTTTTGGAGTTAGGATTTTATATAAATTAATATTTTTTTATCCAAAAATAATTAAACTTGGATTTCATTTAACGTATATATTATTCACACTAAATCCATAATTATTTTGTCTTATTTATTTCTACAATTAGTTACAATAAACTATTTTGCGTTTCCTTTTCCTACATTATCATACATTAAATTTTATTTTCTTAATTAATTCATAATCAATTTATAAATGTTACTTCTTCTTATTTTTAAGATTTTATAACTTTTTTGTTTGAATTTTATTTTTCATATATGACATATCAAATTAACTATCTTTTAAGGATTTTTGATTTGACATTTATATTATATATATAAAAAATAAAATACAAACCAATAATATATATCCTTATAAATAAAATTTAACTTTGTTTATCAAACTAAATTAAAAAATATTAAATAAAATATAAATTATATTATAAAGTAATAAAAATGTACGTATACTAAATATCATAAAATAGTTATTTTATTCAAAAAATATATATATATATATATAACTAAGTTTGAACATCAAAAAAATATATATAAATATTCTAAAATTTTATGTCTCAACTTACATATTGGTATCAAAAAGGCCTCCGACCGGCTAGAACAAGTTGGAAACACTAGGATCTCGAGCTATTTGCCGATTGAACGTCCTCGAACCTGCATAACTCTCACACCGGAAGATATCTCCAATGAAGAGTCTCTGATGCTTAAATGAGTGCGAAGAAGATGAAGTATAAAGAGGAAGAGCTCTTTGTAATACAAAATGCATAATAAAGAATGTAATGTAAATTAAGGCATACCTCACTCCCTTTTATAGGGCAATGATACATTGCTGCCCAAGACGGGTGTGTGTGTTGCCTCGATAGCAAGCGTGTCCACCACCTCACTTGTCAGAGTTGTCAGAGCTCTTCGTGTTGTCAGAAACGGTTATGAGGTGCGGACCACTTGAATGGTCTTGCCCATGTGAGTGTTTGATTCCCCTAAGATTCATTCTTATCTCTTTAGTTTCTCATATTAGAAGGTTTAATCCTATACTTGTCCTCAATTTCTTCGAGGTGAAGCATCCTACTTATCTAGTCGATCCCTCGACCACATGCTCTTTCGGGGTATGCTATGACCAGGTCCTCCGAGAATCTATATTCGATCTCTGAGCATTTTTTGCGCCTTTAATATCTTCTTCGACCTAAGGGTTCTTCGACCAAAGGGTTCTTCAATCTGAGAGATCTCCATCCTTCCTTCGACATGGTGATCCGTCCGGCCCGATACGATTGTTTCTCCCATCCAATCGATCTGGTGTGGTTATCTCATACCACATATAGAACATAGAGATTGAACATTATAATGATTTTGAAAGAAAAAAATTAAATGTGATGATTAAAATAATAAAAATGATTATTATACTTTATAAAGTTTAAAATTCCCTATATAATTATCGAATGTGCTGAGCCTAAGTGGCAGACTCGCGTGCTTCCGGATCTTATTTGCCATAATTCTATTATTTGAATTGATACATAGTTAGGTTTGCATGTCATGACAAAATGTCAATTACGCGTGGTTATTTACATAATATATTAAATATTTTCATTTATTGAAACAAACATTATTTATTTCATTCCATATTTTTTCTTCCACAGTTACCTTAATATTTTCTTGTTTGTTTCATTTTTTTCTAATGTTATATATCTTCACTAAATCAATTATATCAATGCATTTCTCAAATTTTCTCTCCAATATTCATTTTATTCTCATTTTGAAGATGAAATAATATGATATTACACTTTCAAAACGATATTTGTTTCAAATTTAATTGGTATGTTGTCATTCTAATCAAAATAAATAATTATTTTTCTTCCAAATTCTAAAGTTATATATAAAGACAGAAAATTGTGAAACACAACTGATACGACCCTTGATGTATTAGACATCTAATTAAGTAAAAAATTAATCTATTTTACTTAATGTTCAACAAACATCTCTATGCTTATGCATATACATATCACCATATTAATTCTATTTATTTAAGATATATATTTTTGTACTCATGTAATACTAAATAATATTCATATTATTATATGATATAAATAAAAAATTCAATATGAGTTGACATTTTCATTTAATAAACGAGTGTTTAACAATTATGATTAGAAAAATATAGTTTGACAATTTAATTAAAATCAAAAGTAATGTTTTATATAAGATTAAATTATTTTAGTTTTAAAGAAAACTTTTAAAATAAAAGCTTTAATATTTTTTTACATTTGCTTCTTAATTCAACATCTATGTAATATACGAGTATTGTATTAGTACTTATTATCCATGAAAATCTCTGCACTGCACTCTCCCGTCACGTTCGATACTTCGAGATGGTGATGAGGTGCTCGATATACCTCTTCCCCATCGATTTTTCAATTGTTGATTTTAGAAACGATAGATTTTAATTGATTGTTTCTTATTTATGAAAACAATCGAACCTTGTGATCACTATTTACCTCGGGCCAATTGGTTATTACAATGTAAAAATTGTAAGTTTTTTTTTTCTAATAATCAGTTGGAGATTTGTATACATTTATTTTTTCTCCATATATTTATCAACGGAATTTAAAAACAAAAATAAATATTAGAATCAAATTAAAAAATCACTATTTATCACGTTTTTGCAACTAGCAATTTTTACTCTCCCATTGTTTTGCACATGACAAAAAGAAAAAAAAAAGTCTCAAAATTATACATCCATATTGAACAAAAAAAATACATAACAAGTAATACAAGTTGTTATCCCTGATAACACGTTAGAAAATCCCTGATTCATAAACATAGACGCTCGACATTTTCTGACCTCCCGCTTCCACTTAGTCGGCCTTTTCGCACTGTTCGACACCATTCATAATCGGGCACACGACTCGTCTCTCTAGGTATCGAAACCCCCTTCCATATATAGAGCCTTGCCGCACTCACCAGTAGTCTATGACAAGGTCAGAGTTCCAGTGGTGTTGAGAGGCGACGAGATGTGGCCTCCGTCTGAATCCTCGGCTTTGGTCGGGACTGAGTTAAGGTCTCCCTCCTCCCTTCCCTGTTTACAGTCTCCCTGGTTCTTGAGGTTGGTTTGGGTTGATTGGTTTGACCGGTGGCGGACAACGGCTCATGCCGCCAGTCTGATGGGCTTGTGGCGTTGATTGGTGGAAGGGGAGAGAGGTGACGTCCTCCATTCTTCGGTCCGGGGCTGGGGTGTCTGGAGAAGATTTTAGTCAGGTGCGATACCAACTTGTTGTGGCTACATTGGAGTTTTTGATTCAGTGCTCGAGCTGAAGTTCTATCTGTTTGGGCGACTACCTCCAGGAGTTGGACCGTGGTTTGTTTGCGGTATGTTTGTTGGATGAGAGGAGAGCTTTAGTTTGTTATTAGTAGTTTTGTTGTGTATGTGTTAGTGCTTATGTGGTTTTGTTAGTGTGTTAGTTGTTTTATGCTTCTTAACAGTTATGAGACTTTATTAGTTTGTTTGTTTGGTAGGTGATGTTGATAACCGACTTGAATCGCCCAGATTAAAGTGGTGATAGCCATAGTTGTTACATCAAACTCGCCCATGTGCTCAACACAACTCACCTCAGTTTAAGCAAGACGGTCATACCGACTTCTCAGAGAATCCTTTGCCAATCGACTTCTAAAAAATTTCTCAAAGTTTCGATTCACAAACCGAGGTCCGATCTACCGAACTTCAAAGCAGGTGACCAGGCATCCTCTTACAGGACCACGTGCAAAACGTGTAATCATTGATGTTCCCCCGTTGACTGACAAACTGCCTCCAAAAGTTGTCACGCCTTAAATGCGATCCTATCTACCTCGTACAAAAATCAAACACATGTAAATATAAATAGCAACATTCTTTACTGTATGAGGATTTGGAGACAGACACAAGTAATACACACATACAAGAACAAGTTCGGTAAACACATATACCGACTTCCTGTACACAACAAAAACTCAAAAAAATAATACAAACATACTTGTTTTTATGCTTTCATTACGTTAAGGTATAGTTCTTAAATTCCATATAACAACAGGTGAGTTGGCCTAAATAAATATCTAAGCTTCAAGATATCTTCATATTAAATTCAACTAATTCTAATTGTTGTCAAGTTAGTAATTATATTTTTAATGTATGAAATATGTAGTTTGAAAAAAAAAAAAAAAAAAAGAAAAAAAAAGTAATACAAGCTAAATTAGTTTATGCACGCGTGTTAAAAACAAAGGAAAAAAAAAAGCATAAAGAAAATGGAAAAGCGCCTACGCCTACCACAGCTTGAAAACCGGAAACCTAAAATAACTCAAAAACGGCCTCCTCCCCACCGGCACGAACTTCATCGCCCACCCAATGGGCCACGACACGGCCGCGATTGCCACGCACGCGCTCCACTCCACCCAGCTCAGCCTCACCGTGCCGGCGAAATCCCTCAGAAACTCCACCATCACCGCCTGCAGCACCACCGTCACCCCAATAATCCCCAAAAACAGCCGATTCCCCCAAACTCCCCTGAACACATTCTTCCTTTCCAAATCCCTCGCGTTGAATTCGTTAAAAACCTGACACAACACGAACGTGTTAAACACGATCGTCCGGTTCACCTCCTCACCCACGCCCAAAATCGATCGGCCCCCAAATTGCAGGACCAGCAGCATTGCCATCTGGTACGCCGCCTGCGCGAGGAGGTTCCTCCACATGACATTCGTGATGAGCGGCTCCGACCGGCCGACGGGCGGGCTCCGCATGAGCCCGTCGTTCGGCTTCTCGGTGGCCAGCGCCAGTGCCCCGAGAGTATCCATGATGAGGTTGACCCACAGGAGCTGGACCGCCGTCAGGGGCACGTCCCCGGCCGAGACGGCTGCCACGAAATTGACGACCAGGGCCGCCACGTTCACCGTCAGCTGGAACTGGATGAACTTCTGGATGTTGTTGTACACGCACCGGCCCCACCGTAGAACGGTGGCCACCGACGA
Organism: Striga hermonthica; assembly: GCA_902706635.1. Classification (NCBI taxonomy): domain Eukaryota; kingdom Viridiplantae; phylum Streptophyta; class Magnoliopsida; order Lamiales; family Orobanchaceae; genus Striga; species Striga hermonthica. The sequence goes on along the minus strand of CACSLK010027752.1, from coordinate 10,183,703 downwards.
GAAATCGTCATCCAGAATTACGATGTCGGAGCTCTCCTTTGCGACCTCAGTACCCTGTATCCCCATCGATAGGCCGATGTCAGCCTCCTTGAGTGCAGGGGCGTCGTTCGTACCATCCCCTGTGACAGCCACCACGTGTCCCTTCTGCTTCAAGCATTGTACCATGAGTAGCTTGTCGAGCGGGGAGGATCGGGCCATGACTCGGATACGCTCGACCCGAACGGCCCGTTCCTCAGGTGAGTAGTTTCTGAACTCGGCTCCTTCAACTACTTCATCGTTTGAAACTTGTTGGTCTTGGTCGAGTATGCCACACTCGGCCGCGATTGCCTTGGCGGTGAACACATTGTCGCCGGTGATCATCTTCACATGGACTCCGGCAGCTCTGCACGACTGAATCGCCTTCCGGGCCCCAGGCCTGCACGGGTCCTTCAACCCGACTATCCCGAGTAGGGTCAGGTCCTTATCTTCTAGATGATAATTTTTGTCGGGTTCGTGTTTTTTGGGTGCCACTTGCAGGTGAGCGAATGCTATGCAACGTAAGCTACTGGCCGCCATTCCCTGAATAATCCTTTCTATCTGGGCACGTTTTTCTTCAGTAATAGGCTTTGGCTTTTGGCTGTCGAGCTCGCGGTAATTCGAACAATTTTTTAGTAACACCTCGGCGGCTCCTTTCCAGTGCATATGATGAGAATCGTCTGCATTGTTCCTGATCAGGACCCCACTTCGTTTTTTGTCGGAATTAAAGGTCTCGACGTGCAAAATGGTGTAATCACGCTTCATTTTCTCAATATCCATGAACAAATCTTGAACGGCCCATCTGAGAATGGCTTTCTCAGTCGGGCTGCCTGAGTACTCGACCACAGAGCCCGTTTTCGGCTTGTAAATGCTTCCCGTCGTGTTAAACCCAATTCCTTGACAAAACAGCTCGAGCAGTTCCTGACCGATAAAACGGGATTTCTCCTGCCGAACTTCTTGCTCCCCGACAAAGAACTTGGTTACCGTCATCTGGTTTAGAGTCAGAGTGCCCGTCTTGTCTGTGCATATTACCGTGGCAGACCCCATAGTTTCGCAAGCCGAGAGCTTTCTCACCATGGCCTGATCAGCCATCATACGTTTCATCGAGTATGCAAGTGTGAGTGTCACGGCCAATGGCAGCCCTTCAGGTATAGCCACAACCACAATAGTCACTGCAGTTGAAACTATCCTTAAAACCGAGTTGAACACATCGTTCAAATCCTGGTCAACCCCATTGAACTCCCGAAATCCGCTTTCATCCTCGGTATTCCCAGTGAAATATCGCACGAGCATCACCAATAAAACGAAAAAGGCCACGGCCAGGCCAACTTTCCCGATCGATGATGTCAGCCTGTCGAGCCTCTCCTGCAGTGGGGTCTGCTCGTTCATATCCCGCGTGATCGAGCTCATCATCTCTCCCCATGCGGTGTTCATCCCAACCGAGACCACCACCATCCTCGAATACCCGTCTGCCACTTTCGAGCCCGACAGCAAAAACGGATTTTGAAGCGAATTTATCTCGACGTGGTCACTTTCGCCCGTCATGCTCGACTCGTCGACTCGAAACGAGTGCCCGTCTATGAACAACCCGTCCGCCGGAATTTGATCTCCGATCTTCAAAAACACGACTTCACCAACCACCACGTCGAAAATCGAGACCTGCTGCCTCCGCCCATCTCTCAACACGTCGACCCTAATGTCGTTGCTGATTCTCGACAGCCTGTCGAACTGTCTCTCCTGCCGGAAGTTGCTGGCGGCCGACACCGCAACCACTAGGAAAACCGCCACGAATATGCTCCCGCCTTCATACCACCCGTCTCGTATGCCGTGCTCCCTTATCCCGAAGGTTAAAGAGAGTGCCGCGCATACGAGGAGAATCAGTATGGTCGTGTCCTTGAATGCCTCGACTATGAAATAGAATAGCCCTTTAGGAGCGGGCTTCTTGTACGTGTTTGAACCGAATTTTAACCGGCGGTTGGCCAGCTCGGGCTCGTCTGAGCTGACCCCATTTTCCGTGTCGGTCAACAAGAGGTCAGCCACGGCACGGACCCCCCCAAGGGCATCGAGTTCCGCGAGGTTCTTGTTTTTCACCATTTGCGCGAGCTTTGTCGGGTTCAGCTCGGGCTTATCGTGGCACGATCGGGTGTCTTCGGATTCGCTTATTTCGAGAACCGTGTGGGGTAGAGAAAGAGTGTTCGACTGCTTTCTGGAGGGAAGAACGCATTTCGCGAGAGATAGCGAGACGTGTATGACGAGGCACGCGACCCGCCATTTTTTCTGCGATTTTGTGAAAGGGGATGTGGTGATTTGGAGCAGCACGGTTTGAATGCCAGCATTTGATGAGTATTCGGGTTTGCTTTCCATTTTTTTTTTTTTTTCTTCTTTTGGGCTCTCTTTTCTTTTGTTTGTTGTTGGATAATGTGTTCAAATTTTGGTGTTTACAGGTCAACAGATGAGTACAAAAAAGTTGTTCATTCAAGTCTGGCATATTTTGCTTGGAGGTGCACTTAACTACTTATAGCTAGCAGAGGATGATTACCCGCCAAATAAAGGTACTACTTGATTTTTGGGGGGAACTTCATGGAAATTTCGTATACCATGTGAAAAGATATACTGTACAAGCAGACATTGTAGATTTTCCGCGAAAACAAGAAACTGAATCAAAGCATCATCTCTTTGATGTTTTGATAATGAAGATGAGTAATAAAGATTAAAGCTTTATCTGCTAAGAATGCGAGTGTATTAAGATTGCAAGAAACTGTTTGTGCATGTTCCATGCTGAAGTTCCATATTCAGACACGGAGTTCTATTGAGATAGAATTCAAGATTGGGATGAATTTGAATTAGCTTTTATTATGATAAAAATGAGTGTTTAAACTTTAAGCCATTTGTGTTTGTTTTTTTTTTTTAGAAGAAAAAGTGTTGCTTGTCAACCTTTTCCAGCCGCTTTTTGTCTCCTTTTCTAACATTGGATCCGTGTTGAACATGATTAAAAAAATTGTTTTTTTTGCGATGCACGAGGTGCACAATTTTAAGGCTATTTAGCGAGGATTATTATTATATACATGAATAAAGAAAAATATACGGGATATATATAGTACGTGCCCGTGCGATGCACGAGATATATTTATTTGAAGAATATTATATTATATGATGCAATATTAAATAAAGAGAATTATAATACGTAGGGAAATTGTCCAATAAGATAGTATTCGACAAAGATACAATTATATTATTAAAGACCTCCTTGTCCACAACATTATGAGTTTGATTATTGGTCAATTCTTTATTCTTAGAAACTAATATCTTCAAGCCCTTCTATTAGTTACAGTCGAAACAACATATAATAAAGATAGTTAATGAAGTGGTAACCTGTACCTTTTCTACAAACGTATTAAACATTTTCATGTTAAGAATAAATAATTGATTAGAAAAGAGTGTAGAAATTATTAGAAAAACAAAACAACATGGTTAAATAAATGGAAAGTAATATTAAATGATAGGTATTTTCAGAAACGTACAAGTTGCATGATTATTGATTAGTACCCATGGTTGACCAGTTTCTCCATAGTGGCTCTTGAAAGCCAAAAGTTTGTCTATATATATTCACCCCAAACCGTGCAATTTACGAAATTTTCACTACATTAATTTCAAAATTGTTAGATATGTAACGCATATAATAAAATTATATGATTATAATTGATTATATTGCAGAAAAAACTACAGTAAAAAACATTACTTTAGATCCATAAGAATGAATGCAACCATTTAGATATCGTCAGTTTTTATTTATTTCTCTTGCACACTTTGTATGTCAACAACCAATCCTATAACATCTACAATAAAAAAACAAATATGTTATAATTTAATTACTTTGAAATAAACAAATAATATTAGAAACAAAATGAAATAATATTACCGAATAACATCGATTCATCGATTTTGTTGACATATTGTAGAGTTGTAAAGTCTTTGAATTGAAATCAAAATACAGGAAATTCTTTCTTGCACTTTGTAAACAAAGTGCTCCCGTGCAGCATGATCTTAAAATCACCGGATGTCGAATGATACTTCCATATATTGCTATCCATTTGATAATTTTTTATACAAATGACCATGCCCTCCTCAAAATTCCTCTCTCTAAACGCAGCCAAGTTGATTGTCCGTAGTCATGCCGTAATGCGATTACCCTAAACATATACGAAAAAGCAATCAATGAAAAAATAATTTGTTTTAAAAACATAAAAAAATGTATATTAAATATACACAAAAATATATGTTTTATATTTTGGAAAAAAAAGTAAAAATAATTTGGCTTACAGTTTTATCATGTAGAACCAACTCAAGATAGGATTTGTATGTGCTGCCCAGTCTCGGAAAAATATTCTTACAATTTGAATTTAAGCATGCGTCTATTAAACCTATTAACTTGTTTGATTAAGCCAAATTCTTGATTCATTGTTATGAATGACACACTAATTGGGGATTTTTTTTTTTTCGCATATGGTTAAAAGTGAGGACCACGCTGATTCAATATTTGGAGATTTATAATTTATAATTGCATTATCAAATTATATGTAGAGATAATGTAAAGGAAATCATATCAGATCATTATATGTAGGAACAAATATGATCAGATTTATATCGCATTATATATCACATTATAATTATAATTGCATTAAAAAAAGATTTTCCATACAACAAAACACTTCAATTTAGGCATGAAATCTAATTTAATTTTGGAAGAAGTTTTTTTGGTTGACCGATCATTTTTTTTTTTTTATTGATTTAGTAATAAGTAGTAAGTAATAGAATGCATTAAATAAAATAAGTAATAAGTAATTAAAAATAAAACTATTGATAGAAATAGCATGCATTAATTGTCCTTTGACTTTTCTACTTACTAATTTTGGTAAATGGGATGGCTTATTATATAAGTATAGATTTAAAAAAAAAAAAAAATAATCTTTTTT
>CACSLK010027752.1:10138604-10149858 GCA_902706635.1 Striga hermonthica | reverse complement strand
GTTAAATCATCATGTAACCGTTAAATCAACTATCATTGACGGATAATGATGATCTAACGGTTACAAACCGGACATAATAGTTTCGTAACGAAACATTAGCATTTCCTTATAATATGAATATTTTTAAATTGAATTTTCTTATTCTGAAAAAATAATTTATTTAAAGTATGATGGTTCGTAGTAAACATATATATATTTCTATTAAAGAGCATGATGAGTTGACTCTTTTAAAATACATAACTCACACAATAATTTGTGATATATATTTAGGTAATCATCAATTAAGTAAATAAGTTCATTTTTCGCACCATCCCCCACCACAGGGCAGCAAAACGAATCGTGCGACTCACAAGCGATTGAGTTAACGTTCACATTAGAAATTATTCCCTCATTAGAAATTATATAATTAAAAAAAAAAAAATTGAATCAAAGTCGAGCAAAATTCGAGCCGATTTTTTTGAGTGTTTATATTTTTTGTCAAGTCAAGTTGAGCCTCAAGCAAATCTGACTCGTCGAGTTCGAGCAGGTGTTAATAAATCGATCACGACTCGATACAAGCAATGTTGGATTCGGCTCGACTTTGTGGTCCTACTCAAGTCTCCACATTGCACCAATTTAATTATCTCGTTATACGTGCTAACAAAGAAAATTCAAAGCCATTTGCAGTTTTTCTCATTACTACGAAGAAAACAATTACTACAGAATGTAATAAATACGTGAATAACAAACCGCAAAATTCTCGAGATCTTAAGAACAAACTCTCACGAAAGGCGACTTTGACTTTTACAACGCTATGTGTATGTTATGTAGAAATGTATGTATGTATGTAATTGTGTATCTACCTGAGAGTCTCGTCCCCCCTCGTGACTTGCGTTATATTTTTGCTGAGCTGGGTTAATTACTCTCACATAATTACAACACTTCACTCGCGCCAAAGGCGCGTGGGTAGGTTGCAACTCGAAACGGTTTTCGCAGCTTTGAAGGAGAGCGAGTAAACGGTGACCCGCGCGTGAGTTTAGCTAAGCCCCACTCCACTTTTCCCACTATCCCTCCTTCCCTCCTTTAAAAGAGCAGAAAGCGGGAGTTACACATTAAAGCTAAAGTTTACACAGAGAGAGAGATTGAGAGAGAGAGAGAGAGAGAGGGATTACATATGTGAAGTGAAGTTTTGTGAAGAGAAACTGTGTTTGTGTGTGTGTTTGAGGGAGTCCAGAAAAGTAGCCGGAAAATAGACAGGTGGTCGCCGGAGAATGTCGACGGGGATGGTGAAGGAGCAGAATCTGGACAAACAGATACACAAGCAAATGGGGTGCATGGCCGGGTTCCTTCAAATCTTCGACCGCCACCAGATTCTGAGCGGGAAGCGCCACTACTCCAACAAGCGCCTTCCTCCCTTGCCGGTACGATTACATTCTCCTCCTGTCGCATGTGAATACCACCAAAAAAAACTTTGGTGGAGTTGTTATTTGCATTTTGATAATTTTTGAATAATATCTGCTGTTCAGGTCGCCGACACGGCGTCGGAATCGGAGAGGTCGGCTCCGCCGTCGCCGGCGGTTTCGGAGAGGCCGAAGCAGTCTCCGGATGCGGTCGACAATTTGCCGCCTCAATCTCCCATTCGTCTCGAAATGAGGGAAGTCACGAGGTCCCCGTGGAAGTTCGGTAAGGAAACCCCCAGGCTGTCGCTGGACAGCCGGGCCACCACGGACGCGAAGGGAGGCCTCCACCCCAGAGAAATCCGCACCGGCGGTGGCGGCGGCCGGTGCGAGAGCATCTCGAGCGACGCGACGGACGACAGCCAGAACTACCGTTCCCCCAGCGTCATCGCCAGGCTGATGGGGCTGGAGCCGCTGCAGGATTCCTCCCTCTCCGAACCTGAATCCAAGCCTCAGCTCCGGAGATCCGCGTCCGAATCCCGAGTCACGCGAGACCTCTTCCAATCTCGATTCACCTCCGAAAAGCCGAACCAATCCCAATCTCCCATTTTCCCAAAAATTGCTCAAGATGGACCGCCGCCGGCGCCGGCGTCTGCGCGTTATTCGGATCCGAGGAGCTATACTCTGAGAGGCGCTCACAACGGTATCGAACCGCCTAAACGCTTCAATTCCTCGTCCCCATGGAAATCTCCTCAGCTCCACCGCAGAGGCTTCTACGATTCCGGAGACTTCTTCCCGGAGCCGAAATTGGCGGCGCCCTCGGAATACGTTGAGATTGAGAGCAGATTGAGATTCAGGGGAATCGACGAGCCGTCTCGGGATTTAGATACACTGAAACAGATCCTCGAGGCATTGCAGCTCAAGGGACTTCTGCACTCGAAAAAACCGCCGGAGCATAATCAGACCAGACACCGGAACTTCATCTACGACGAGTCCCCAGTCGTCATTGTGAGAACTCCGAGATTGTCAAATTCATCTCCGATTAACCGGAGACGGGGAATCAACTGCTCGCCGCCAAGCGGCGTCAGAAACCAAATCGGTTACAATTCCCACTCGCCGGCGCAGAGTCCTCGCCGGAGCCCGAGCCGCCGGAGCCCAAGCCCAACTTCCACAGGCAGGAACGAAATCAACACAATTGGAAGAAAATCGAACTCGCTCGTGAAGCCCAAACCTCTGAGCGTCGAAACCCAACGGAGGAAAAACGAGCCCGTTGAAAACCGGCGAGCCTCTCCGGTTCAGTCACCAAAGCTTAGCCCGAGAAGAACTGGGCTAGATCCGGCAACGGGCAGTCACTCGCCTAGGAGAAAAAAATCAACGGCCGAGATTCATCTGAAACAGAAGAAGACGACCGTTGTTTCTTTGGAAGACGAGTCCTCGTCCATTTCTGGTAGCAGCATCACTACATCCACTGATACAGAGGTAACCGAAAACTTGTTTTAGCCATTTAATTAATGTTAATCGTCATGTTAATAACTCACTCCCCATTATTAATGTAATAATGTTCAGAAGTCTAAGGCTGAGGACTACAAAGAAGGACGGCATTTACTGGAGAGATGTGATAAGCTGCTTCACAGCATAGCTGAAATGACTGCAACTGATATGCAACCGAGCCCCGTCTCGGTTCTCGATTCGTCCTTCTACAAGGACGAGTCTTCCACACCTTCCCCTGTCACGACCCGACGTATTATTGATTTCAAAGGTGCATAATTTATTAATTTATTGCTTCCGTTATCGTGCAGTTTTGAATATTTGGTTTGCAATATGCACTATTTGCTTGGATTGATTTACAATGGATTGTATGAAAGCTAAACAATGAGGTTGCTTTCGACTTTGGACTTAGCTGTAATTAACGTAGTTGCTGCTATCTAATTTGTGTTAATGAAAATGATGCTTGAGTTTTGTTGATTGGACAAGAACTAAAGGTCATTGGGGAAAATGGGGTCAATGTTGGTTTTAAAATGTAGCACATGTGATTAAGACTGTATGGTTTAGTTTAGTCACATGGGGGTGGGTCGTGCCTTAATCATTCGTGTCCGTTGAATACAAACACCAAAAGTTGTGGATCGATCTTCTCGTAGGGGACTCTAATCTAATTATGAGATATCTTGTACCGTATTTAAAGTCAAAAGTAACAAAATCGCCTTTATTTAGTTGGAGTGAGAACTTTTTGGAATTTCGTTTGATCGAGTCGGGTTTATGTCATTGTGCTTCGAAAATTATTCAAGATACTGTTCTTCGTTTAACCGTTAACATTAACTGCACAAGCATGTCATCTTTTGGAAGTTTGTGTACTAAAACAAATCCTTGGGACCAAAAACTTGTCTGGAGTCTGGACCGTGTACTGTGGAAGTGGAACCGAGCCTGAGCCCCGATTAATATAGCAATCTCTCATGAATGGACACTTGTGACCACATTTTCCTTCCTTTTTTTCCCCTTTGTGGTCCTTTTACTGAGTGTGCCTACTTAAATTAAATCATTACTAAACTTCAACAAGAAACTACATAATGTCATAGGTGGGGTTGTTCTGTTAATTTGGCTCTTGTGTGGTCACGAATATGATGGTATTTGCATTATTTGTCTTCTCACAGATCAATCCAATGAAGCTGAAGATGAGATCTGGACCCCTAAAGGAATTACATCCGACGGCTCGGATTTCGCGTACGTTGCGGATATTCTGAGGGCTTCCCATTATTATCTCCCGGAAGAGACAACCGACTTTTTTCTCCTGCTGGAAAAACAACAGTACTGCAAGGGCAAGGACTCGTCGAAATCCTCCACGCTTCAGAGGAAGCTCATTTTCGACACGATTAACGAAATTCTCGACCGGAAGAAGAAATTGCCTCCATGGAAAGCCACAAAGCCTTCTGTGACGAACGTGTGGTCAGAGCTCGAGAGAATACGCGCTCGGGAGGAGGATTGTGAGGGTCGTGATTTGTTCGAGACGGTTTGTGGGGTGTTGAGGAAGGACATGGCATTGGCACGGGACGGTTTGGATGGATGGGATGAATGCCATGTGGAGATTTCAGAGTCCATACTCGATATCGAACGGCTCGTGTTTAAAGATTTGATAACCGAGACCATCCGGGAGCTGGCGAAATCGAACGTGCTGCCTAGGAGAAAATTGGTTTTTTGAATAATTTGGAGAAAGATCTGAAATTTGTGTTATTTATTGAATGGGGAGAAGTTTTTACTGTTTTTTAGATGCTTTGTTTTAGCTAGTTGTGTGTGTTGTTGTTTTTAACTTTTTTATCTCATTTATTTCTGGTTTAATTGATGGTGTTTGATTATTGGGGAACATCACTATTAACTGTCAATTTTTATTATTATTATTATTCTTAAGAGCTTGCAAGCTGTAAAAAGAAAAAAGAGCATGTGTGATATTGCGCGCGCACATCATGGGCTCTGTGTGTCTGTGTGTGTCATGTGATTTCTTTATCAGTTTATTGGGTTATTAACTTATACTCTCTCCGTTTCAAATTATAAGTCGTTTCGACTTTTTTGATTCATTTATTTTGCTATGTATCTAGACATATTATTATCTAGATACATAGCAAAGTAGATGTACCGAAAAAGTCAAAACGACTTATAATTTGAAACGGAGGGAGTATAATTTATTAATTTTGCTCCATGAGAAGGAAAAGTGAAAAGCAAGGGGGAAAAGGACATGGGTTTTAGGACTAAAATCATAGTTTAATTTGTTTGATTTTAAGGTTTACTTAGCAGATGAAAATGATGGTGAGGCAGGGTTTGGTTTGGTCCCACCATTTTCCAAGTCTTTAGATTACAATTTACTTGAGATTTTCATTGAGGGAATTTGAAATTGAATGATTTTAATGGAAGAAAGAAAAAAAAGAGAGAGATCTTTTTTTTTTTAAAAAAAAAAATACAGACAGTGTACAATTTTAAGATTTGAATACAGTCGAATATTATCATATAGCAAAGTAAATAGACTACAAACCATCTTGGTAGAGAAATCATTTTTTTAAAGTCACAAAATTCACTAGTCACTACTAGTGTGTTTGGTAAGTACTATAAGTAAGTTCATAATTTATAGGTTTTGCTAAATTATAACCTTTTTGTATACAAATAAGTTTGATTTGGTAGGAAGCTCGAGTTTATCTTATAATTAGCTTCAGCGGATAGTTTTGACATAAGTCTGTTGAATTGTTTGTTACAACTTACTTATTAACTAATTTTACCATACAATTTTATCATATCAGCTAACTTTTCATTCATAAGCTCGAAATTCACGTATAGGATAATAACATAATTTATCAGCTATCAGCTACCTTATTAGTTATATATTTATCAAACACAACCTAGGTTATTTTTAAACCTTTTGTCAGTCAACGAGTTTAATACAAGTGTGACACTCCGACCGACTTAGAACTGCTTCCTCTTCGATCTCCTCGCTGGTAGAAAGTCGGAACCTGCACAAAACTCTCACACAAGGGGGGAGGAATTTCCAGTGAAGAATCTCCAACGCTCAAGTCAGTCTTGAGAAAAGATTATACAGAAATTGTGTGTGAAACGAAGTTATTATAAAGATGAGGGAGTACTATACATGAACAAGGAATTATGAAAAAATAAGACTTATTGATTTCAAAGTTGAATTTTTCCAAAAGCAGTTGGCTCTGAAAATTAGAAAGGAGTCAGATAAGAGATATGTTGATGAGGTTTGACTATAATCATCAAATTTGGCAGCTTTGCACAGTGATCTTGTGATGATTGATATTCTCGTAGGTAGGCCGGAATCTTATGAGTATCTCACTACAGTATCGTACTAAATTCACCTACTTCATAAATCCTTTTTTTTTTTTTTAACACCTTTTAACATTTTAGTGTTGCTCTATTTTTTTTTTTCTTTAGTTTCTTTTTATAATAATCTAGCACGAAAAACATCCACAACTAAGACTATAAACGAGACAAATCGAGTTCCAGCTTGTGGTATTTGAGCTATCATAAGGGAAAATATATACATTTATTAGGCGACACGTGGCTCGGGAGAATAAAGACACATGTACTACGAGGACCGTTAGTATCTTAGGTCAAAGTTGAAGCCCAACCTCAAGTTAGACCTAAGGTCCCAAGAGCCTTACTCTGGGCCCAAGGCCTGAAGAGAATTACTGTAAGACCAGGATCTAGAGGAGCTCTACGTTGGGCGAAGGCTATGTCTGTAAAAGGGAGACCTAGGTCGTCCTTAGAGAGACCTAGGTTAGAGCTGTAAATGAACCGAACGTTCGCGAACAAAAGCTCGTTCGAGCTCGTTCGTGTTCGACAAAAGCTCGTTCGTTTATTAATCGAGCCGAGTTGGAACAGAAAATTAGGCTCGTTTAGTAATCGAACGAACACGAGCTCGTTCGTGAACGTTCGATTATGTTCGCGAACATTAATTTAATATAATTTTATTTTATTTTATATATATTTATATAATATTTTTAATAAAAAAATCTAAAATTTAATATAAATTTGTTTATTCTTTATATATTTACATAATATTATTTTAAAAAAATATAAAATATAAAAATATTATTATTTTATTCTTTTATTTTCGAGTTCAAACGAGTTCGAATGAACAAATTTCGAGTTGATCAAACATATTTAAAAAGTTTATATATTAAATTATTCGAACACGAACGATTCGAACTTTTACGAACAATTAAACGAACGAACTTGAACATGATTTTTTGCTCGAAAAATAAACGAACGAACACGAACATTGTTCGAACGTAAACGAACACGAGCTCGGACAGCCCAAGCTCGGTTCGGTTGGGTTCGTTTACAGAACTAACCTAGGTCGTCCGACACCCATAAAAGGACGACCTAGGTCAAGGTAAGACACATTCTCTTCTACTCGATACTCTCTCATCTACTCATTCTGTAGCCACCACCCTAAAACCGATTCTAACTTAGCTAGGCATTAGAGGGTCTACCTTGGGGACAACCCCGGGATTATGTTTTGCAGGCATCAGAGCAAAAGAGACGCACTAAGGTGGACGTCGGAACAACATCACCGCCACGTGTCCTCGAACTAACGTCAGATAATTATTGTATTATCAAGTTCAAAACGAGTTGTAAGGTAAGTAGAATTTACTCTGCGACTATAGTTAGCCAAATTTATATTCCATCTCTCATCCTTTGTTTTATATATTATATTATATATGATTCTTTTTACTATATATTAATTTAATGAAATTCTGATAATTATATTAAGAAAATATATTTACCTCATAACTTTAGACTTGTGTTCATGTGTTTCATAATCAAAACCAGTGGATTCCTACTCAGAAAAATCATATCCGTTAACTAAAATCAACTAATATTATGAATTCACTCATATCAGACATCTCAATAATTGTAAAAAAATAATAATAATAATAATAAAAAAAATAAAAAAAATCATATAAAAATTATACTTTTTTTTTTACTAACTAAAAAAATTATAATTTTTTACTAGCTTAAAATATTCTTATCATTTAAACTTCATATTGTCATTTAATTTCGACCATATCATTTAAATAAATATTACTATCATTAAATTGATTATTAGAAACTTACACTGACAGAAAAAAATAAAATAAAATAAAATAAAAATTGTCCTGCTCCACACCAATCTTTTCAATTGAATGCAAATTAAATCATAATATTAAATTCGTCTGAATATGCAATCAATTATATAACTTTGTTTGCAGAGTCGTACGTACGATATCCAGAACTTGGCTAGCTAGTGTCCAACATATATGTCCTCACAATTCACATATAACCCTGACTAAACAGGAATAAATACATAAATGACTAAACAGAATAAATAATTTAATTAATTAATACATATATAAATGAACAAGAAATTAATTAAAATTAATTATTACTAGCTATATAGTACATTATCATTATATACTTTGTACAGCCAGACATGATTAAGATAGTGTTCTGGAGATGAGCAATATTGGACCTACATTAGTTATCAAGTAGTGGCAACGACTCGAAAAAAACACAGGGGCTACCATGTGAAACGGTGATAAAGAAAAACAAAAAGAGAAGTTGCGGGCTCGGTGGGGAAAAATTAATTAAGAGAGCATACAAATTACAAAAGTAGGGGTGCACAAAAATCGGTTAACCGAGCTGAATTGAATCGACCGAAACCGAATGGACTTGGTGGGTTACCCTTCCTTTCGAGTTCACTAGTTAAGTCTTTATTTTTCGTTTTGTCCCACTTTGTAGTGCAACTTGTATGTTTTGGATCCAAAGCGAGACTCTTGCTTTTATTCTTTTCTTTCTTTATGTTATTGGTTGGACCTTGTAGACTTAGGCCTCATTTACTTTGCTTTGACAGGATAAGATAATGAAAGTTATCCCCGTAAAGTTAATGTTTACTTCAAAAGACAGGGATAAGATATAACTTAAGTTGCGTATATATGGCAGTGGGGCCCACACGTTAATCATCTATAGGCTGATTATCTCATCCCTGGGGAACATCAGATTTTTTTTATCCCTTTTTAAAAATGCCCCATTTCCTTTTTTAATCTCATAATGTAAACGTGGGACAATATGTTGACGTATAAAGTTGGTTAAACTACTTTCTATTATCCTATCAAGCAAAGTAAATGGCCCTTATGATATTCACAGCTTAGTAGGGGTCTTGATTATCTACAGGTTGGGATGAAATGAAACTTTAATCCCCACGTATTCGGGGTGCTTTTTTTAAAAAAAAAAATAAATAAATAATAATAATAATAATAATAATAATAATAATAATAATAATAATAATAATAATTGTCTTCCAATCCATATTCTTTGGTGACATAATTCATACCTAAGAGGGCCAAAACGAGGTGTTAAAGGTGAACCCGTGGGAAGTTAGATCTGTAATGTCGGGATAATTTGGAACCAAAGTATAATTTGAATATAAATGTGTAAGATTGATTGACTTTACAAAGTCTTTTTTATTTCCCAAATTATTGAATCTTGTATGAAGTACATGTTTTTAGTTGTCCTAAATTTTTTAGCATATATATGTATACTAGTACAACACCCGTGTATTACACGGGTGCTTGTTAAAAAATTATTTTTAAATTTTAAAATTAATGAGAAAACTATATTAAATTTAGTTTACTTTTTTACAAAAAAATATATTACTATGTATTTTAGAATGATATGTGTTACTTATGACTTACATGTGTTATATTATATTAGTTTTTATAACTTATATCATATAACTACTTGAAATATAAATATATTAGTTGATAAATAGTTTTATTTTTCTAATTAAAATTAAAAATAATTTTATTATTGTTATAAAAATAAATATAAATTATTTTTTTTATACATAAAATATGGATGTTAAATCTAAACTCATCAAAAGAAGATTAATTTGATATATTACATATGTAAAACTCATAAAAAATATAAAAGTTATTAACTTTTAAATATATATATACAATTCAATAGTTATAATAAGGAGTGATATTAAAATGCAATTAATACATGTAACATGACCATAAATAATAAACATATTTATGATAATCCAAACCTAATTATTTTTGGTTTGTAATTAAATTAAAATTTACCCAAGCAACGAAGCATGTAATTTTGCCACATAGGATTCCGAAGCACCAGAAACAGCCACGTAGGCTCAGCGCGTTTTGTATTAATATATAGGGGCGATTAGTATTAATACCCATGTATAACATGAGTGTTGAGTTAATGAATATATGTGTAAAATTATTTATGTCTAATACCAAACCTAATTCCAGAACAAAAATAATATAAAAACAACATCACAAATCATAGATTTTTGTCATGTCAGCATCCGAAGCGTGAGAATCTGCCACTTAAGTTCAACACGTTTTGAATTAATATATAGAGAGGAATGATCTTGTTTTTTGATATTGAGCTTATATTTCACCTTACGAGATAACGATAGGTTTATAGGTGATTAAAATAATTGATAACAGATGACAACTTATTAAATTAGTGATATTGACTAACCGCATGGATAATTAGTGAATTAGTAGAAACGTATAAGTAATCATCTACATTCCATAAAGGACCATTATGTAAATACTTCAAAACTCTAATTTGGGCTCAAATAAGCTTTGATTTTCCGTAAAGGACCATTATGTAAAATCCTTCTTATCTTTAATTTTGTTTTCATTTTTATTTTTTTACTTGCCTTGGATAGTTATGCTACCAAAATAAAGGGGAGAAAATATATATTGAAGCTGGAAGTAGTAATTTTGCAAAGATGTAATATTGTTCAAGTCTCCCCTTAGTAAAACTTGACAATTTGTTACATGTTAATTATATTTCTTTAAACTGAAAAAAAAAAAAAAACAAAAAATACAAAACAACATAAATAAGTATCTGTTAGACCTATTGATGTAGCGCAGCTCCGAACGAAAAGAAAAAATAGAGATAAATTTCAAAGAACGTATTTTTATTTCACCTCTTGAATGCAAGAGACAAAAAAATAAATAGAGTCCAATATTCTAAATCCTTAACTTGCTAAACAAGAAATAATTATTCTCCCAGTTAACTAAAGTGAACAAATAAAATAGCATAAATAACTATGGTAATAAAATAATTAAATATCCTAAAGTTGAAGAGAATCGTATTTTGCTAGATACGCAAACTCGATCTCGTCGCCATCACCTACCTAGCATGAAAAGGGCACACCATGCCTACACATGATGAAATCCAAACCTAAGGTTTTGGGGTCCAATCAATAATTGTCATCCAAACAGGGCACAAAGCTTTATTATTATTATTATTATTATTATTATTATTATTATTATTATTATTATTATTATTATTATTAT
>CACSLK010027752.1:10092299-10106265 GCA_902706635.1 Striga hermonthica | reverse complement strand
CTCACCGTTCTAGCAACCAATTCATCAGCGAAACCTTAGGCTAGAGTTGGACCTCCTCATTACACGAGACCCAGAAACCAAAAAATTGGAATATTCAGTTGGCCAAAAATGAAATTCTATAATTAAGAATTACGTTAGTTGTTAACTTATTATATGGAAAATGGGTATAATAATCATTCGTTGTGGGCTACGTTTAAGTTAAAGTCAGTAAAATAAGGCTTCGGTGATCTCATTAGGCAGGGGGTAAAACTAGGATCCAGATGGTTACTGATCTCATTAGGCAGGGGGGTAGGGAGTGGGACAAAGACTTAATTCTTCAAACCTTTCAACCTTCAGATGCTGCATTAATCTTAAAAATTCCTCTGTCTAGCCATAGGCATAGGGATAAGCTCATTTGGCACTGGGTTCCAAAGGTGCCTTTACTACCAAAGTTGTTTATCAAACCATCTTGCTAAACAAAGATACAAATCAGAATGGGGCTTCTTCAAGTGGGCCCCCAAAATGGTGGACAAACCTTTGGAAAACCACATGACATCTCCAAGTGAAGCCTAAAATAAAAATTTTTCTCTGGAAATGTTGGTATGGTTTTATTGGTGTGGCTGGTCAATTGGCAGAGAGAGGGATGACAATAGACACTATGTGCAAAGTGTGTGGAGAAGAAAGGGAAGATGTAGCTCATTTGTTTTTCCAGTGCCAAAAATCTAAAATTTGTTGGAAGTTGAGTGGAGTGGATTGGGATATGCTGCATTCTGAGTCAGTGACTTTTCAGCAGTGGTGGATGGGACTGTGCTCACAAAGATTATCTGAAACTGTGAAGGAGAGGCTTATATTTTCTGTTCATCTACTCTGGAATTTATGGAAGGCTAGAAACAAATGGGTCTTTAAAGGAGATTGGTTCAATGAGCAGGAGATTGTAAGAAGAGCACATTCAGAGTGGGTAGAGTGGGATTCAAAGAGGTTGATGATGGGAACAAAACCCAATTCAGAAGGGGCTTTTGGCAGAGTAGGATTGCCATGGTTGGCAATCAGTGCTCACCTTTCTGATGAAGGTTTGATTGATGTGAATTGCATAGGCTCAGATGAGTTTAATAATAAGCTGCAGTGGAATGGGGCTATAGCTTGTTCACCTGGGGATTGGGACTGCACAGAGGCAACACTGCAGGCTGCTAAGTGGAGTCTGGGACATTACAAGGAGTTAAAGGGACAACCGGGCACTTGCTACCTCAACAACACCAAGGCAATGAGCTTATTAAACAAATTTGTGCCTGTTAGTTCTTGTTATGCAGCTTTAATTGAAGATATCTTAATTTTGTTTTCTCTGTGTAATATCAGTAATTGTATGGACTTCTAGTGCTTTGCTTAGGTAGACCGTTGTGGTCTGTGAGGGGAAGGTGTAACCTTTCTCGTATTGTAATCTTTCGATTGCTCGTTGTACCCGTACTTTATTTGAGTAATATAATTTGTTTGTTTGCCTTGGAAAAAAAAAAAATACACTGGCTGCTCATCCACCCACATAACCCAGCCCAAACTTTTGAACTAGACTTGATTAATTTTCTAGTTCGGCCCATTATTGTTTGTAGCTGTGCTGAAATATCATGAAACTCATGGGCTCCAATTAGCAAACTTATGTTTGAGAAATTTTTCCCATTCATCATAAATATCATTTTTATTTGCACATACATTAATTCTAACTTTTATTTTTGATTATACTACATTCTTAAAAGATTAACCCTAAATTAATTCTTTTAGAATCAAAATCAGATTGCAGAATAGAATACCTCTCAAAATACAAAAACTAAAAACTTTTTATATGAAAATACAAAACAAGCTCTCATCTCTCATACTTCCATCCACTGACTTTTGTCTCTGTGGTGAAATCTGACGAAAACGAATTTAATCGATGTTTATTAATGGTATGATTATGATATAATGATTTTTTTTCTTAGCTTGGTTTTTATTATGTTTTATATTTTGTATATGTATATGGTTGATGATGTTTTAGTATTTGGATAAATGTTTTCATGTGCTTGAAGAATATTCAATTGTTTAGTTGATGTTTATTAATAGTTTGTGTTCGGCATATTAACAAAAAAAAAAAAAAAAAAAATGCACATCATGGGAGTTCATAAAATAAACCTAGAATAAATTAAATGTAATTTTAAGGAATAAAAGGTTGGTAAATGTACAATATAATTGCATTATTCATGTAATTTTTTTTTAAGATGTTCATATTTTTTTTAATAAAAATGTCATAAAGAATTGTATATAATAAGAAGGTCCAAGAAGCTGCTTGTTCAGCTTTTGGTACTCTGGAAAAGGTATCTCTCCTTCCCCTTTCTGAAATTGTAGGAATAGGGTATTATACGAATCGTTAATCGAATCATTTTATATGTGCAGGAAGCTGCAGACCAGTTGGTACCTCGTCTGCACGTCATTTTGCAACACTTAATGTGGGCCTTTGGGAAATATCAGGTCGACTCAAACTCATTTTATTCCACAGTTTATTTCCTTTGTCTTTTTTTAGAGCATCAACACATTTAGGATCTAATACTCTGTCTCAGTCTGTTCTGCTACCTCTTCAACTTTCTTCTTTCATAATTGTCTTTGTTTGCAGAGGCGAAACCTCAGAATTGTATATGATGCTCTTGGAACATTAGCAGATGCTGTTGGAGGCGAACTAAATTAGGTATACTATTATGCATATTTTTTTTGGCTTGTTCTATTCCTAAACATTGTTTTGTTGATAACATCTTTTATATTAAGAACATTTTCATTCTTTATTAGTTGTTTGCTAAAAAGAGGTTGCGTTCTTTTTTAATTACATGTATTCTCCATGTTCATCATTGTATGAAATGTATACGTAATGTCAGTTTATTATACATCTGCAGCCTTCATATCTTGAAATCTTGACGCCTCCACTGATTACAAAGTGGCAGCAACTTTCAAACTCTGATAAAGATCTCTTCCCTCTCCTGGAATGCTTTACGTCTATAGCTCAGGTATCAGTTGTTGTTGACTATGTAAAGGTCACTCGTGCAATGCCACTACGTCAAGAAGCTGCAATTGATTTTTTTCCTATTTGTTGACACAAGCACCTATTTTCAGTCAGAAGGGTCATTTTTTTTTTTGGTTTTCCCCCACTCCCCAAACTGAGCTTGTGTTGAGCTGCAGAATTTAGTAATTATATTACAAGCATGTAATTTGTGCCTTAGGGAAGACGCTTATCACGACACATGGTTCATAGAGTGCATATTGAATGCTAATAGAACAGTAATACTGTAACATGGACTTCTTTCAGGCACTGGGTATGGATTTTCACAGTTTGCTCAGCCGGTGTTCCAGAGATGCATAAACATCATCCAGACCCAACAACTTGCAAAGGTTTTTATTTAACGTGATACCTATTTATAAGTTACTCAAATTTATCGAGCCAGTTGCTACCACATACAACTATACAAGCAAAGCATCTGTAAAGCCCAAGGGTTCTGCGGTTTTTGGTTAATCTGCTTCACAAATGACTTATTATTGATTCACTTGATTCATTTTAATTTTGCTTAAGTGGTGCTGATTTGAACCAATTGGTAACCTGGCTTTGTTTTATCGAGCCAGTTCCCACCACATACAACTCATGTTATTTTTACTTCTTAGTCAGCATTGGACTAAAACATTCCCTTTAATTATCTCAATTAATTGGCTGAAACACCACAATGTTGCTTTTAGGTGGATACTGTTTTTGTTGGGGCACAATATGAGAAAGAGTTCGTTGTTTTCTGTTTGGATCTTCTCTCTGGACTTGCTGAGGGTCTTGTACCTGGCATAGAGAGATTGGTACTTCAATTTTCCACTATAATATCTTACGTCATAGAATTGCATTTGTTGTCATGATTATATGACTTTGCTCTGTCGCCTTGGCTTTTATTATCCGGGAGTTTATTTAATTAGTGATGCCATTCTCTAGTGTATGTTAGGCCTTCATTAAAAAAAAAAAAAATGCTAGGATGCCAATTTGTCTACTTCCTCATTTATGTATTATCCTTAGGTTTCACAAAGTAACTAGAGGGACCTGCTGCTGCAATGTTGTATGGATGATGCCCATGATGTCCGCCAAAGTGCTTTTGCCTTACTGGGAGACCTTGTTAGAGTAAGTTGAGAATTTTATCCGATTTTTGGTCCAACAGTCCTCTTAGTCATTTTATGTTTGCCCAATTTATGACCACGTGAGCCATTGGTTTCTCATATCAGTTTTGGTTTTAGGACATTTTGAAAAATAAGGGTTCTGTTACCTCTTCTTGAGTTTAGTTTCTAATGCCTTACTCTGTTACTCATCAGATACTCAGTTTTCTTTAATTATGTGATTAGGTTTGTGCAGTTCATCTACATCCTCGTTTAGCTGAATTTATCGATGCTGCTGCTAAACAATTGGTATGTAAATGATCAATCTTGATTCGGTGGAGTGGTTCTATAACTCCTTAATTGAAATTTTCTTCCATCAGAACGCCCCGAAGCTTAAGGAAACTGTTTCTGTTCTCAACAATGCATGTTGGGCTATTGGAGAATTAGCGGTTAAGGTATGGCTTTCTGTTTATTCTTCTTCCCTCCTCACAAGGGAACTCTATGGATCAAACAAAAGCCAATTTCTCAGTAAAGACTAATATTAACATATTAGCAACACTACTTCATTGCTTCATTTCTGACATTAACTATATTAA
The DNA here is from genome assembly GCA_902706635.1 of Striga hermonthica. Taxonomy (NCBI): domain Eukaryota; kingdom Viridiplantae; phylum Streptophyta; class Magnoliopsida; order Lamiales; family Orobanchaceae; genus Striga; species Striga hermonthica. The sequence continues at coordinate 10,101,556 of CACSLK010027752.1, read as the reverse complement.
CAATTATTAACAATTGCTCACTCATGTACCTCTCCATGCCATACTATAAATTGTATCACATTGAACCCGACAGAATGCATGTGGAAATTCTTTCACAGGTCTAAATTGTGTACCGTACTTTATTCTGTTTCCAACTCAATGTATGTGTTTGGAAAGGCTGTTCTTCTAATGCTATATATGTTGGATGGAGATTAACATTTTATCCAAAACTTAAGGTTCACAAAGAGATATGTTGTGCTGCTTTAATCTTGTAAAACCCAATTTAATGTGGGTTGTATTTTGGAGTGTATAATTTTTTCTTCTTATACTGCAACTCTTGATCAAGTAGGAGAACATTAATTTGGTTTTCATTTACAAATTATTAGGGTCATTTTGGGTTGAGGGAGATTTTGCATATATCTATTTGAGAAGATTCAATGTCTTCATTTTAAGTTGTCTTGCATTGTTGACCCCCTATGGGATGAGTTGCAGCAACTTTTTGGATAGGTCAACAGCGAAACAGTCCACCCGGATGTGAAAAGTGCTGGCAGTGGCAGTTCGATTGTTGAGGTTGATGTCGATAGCCTGAAAGGAAAGCATCGACTTGTATATGAGACTAAACTCAAGAAGAGGTTGTTGATATCATTTTCTGTAAGTCGGATTATGCGACATTAATCCGTTGATTGAGATCAATATAATGGTGATTAGAGTTCATGTGAGCAAGAGACACTTCTACCAACTTCCAGATAACTACACAATGAAGATTCAGCAGAAACCGACATCCTTACTAAAGTTGACCGATATCACATGTCGGTCAACACATGTCGGTCAACACATGTCGGTCAACACATGTCGGTCAACACATGCCGGTTATTACATGTCAGCCACGACGTACCGGTTATAACTAAGTGTACCGATATCTATAACATGCCAGCTCAGCATGGTAAGGCGGCGACAACTCAGCGTAATTCATCATTACGTTTATCCAAGTGGCAAGCTATCAAGAGAAACCACCAAGGACCGCCTTTGACCGTTCAAAGTATAATGATTACTGTACAGATAATTATGGTATGTAAATATAAAAGGGAAATAGAGAATTTCCCAGACAGAGAAGAATACCACCTTACTACATGCTACAAATTATATTTCTGAATAACATACACAAGCTTTTCATCGCTAAACATCTAGATTAACTTAACATACATCCCAACTTGGTTGTTGTTAATTTCCATGTAACAACAGAGGTAACAAAACCCTTATTTTTCAAAATGTCCTAAAACCAAAACTGATATGAGAAACCAATGGCTCACGTGGGCATAAATTGGGCAAACATAAAATGACTAAGAGGACTGTTGGACCAAAAATCGGATAAAATTCTCAACTTACTCTAGCAAGGTCTCCCAGTAAGGCAAAAGAACTTTGGCGGACATCATGGGCCTCATCCATACAGCATTGCAGCAGCAGGTCCCTCAAGTTACTTTGTGAAACCTAAGGATAATACATAAATGAGGAAGTAGACAAATTGGCATCCTAGCAATTTATTTTTTTTTATTTTTTTTATTTTTTTTTTTTAATGAAGGCCTAGCATACACTAGAGAATGACATCACTAATTAAATAAATTGTCGGATAATAAAAGCCAAGGCGACAGAGCAAAGTCATATAATCATGACAACAAATGCAATTCTATGACGTAAGATATTATAGTGAAAAATTGAAGTACCAAGCTCTCTATGCCAGGTCCAAGACCTTCAGCAAGTCCAGAGAGAAGATCCAAACAACAAACAACGAACTCTTTCTCATATTGTGCCCCAGCAGAAACAGTATCCACCTAAAAGCAACATTGTGGTGTTTCAGCCAATTAATTGAGATAATTAGAGGGAATGTTTTAGTCAATACTGACTAAGAAGTAAAAATAACATGAGTTGTATGTGGTGGCAACTGGCTCGATAAAATAAAGTCAGGTTATCAATTAGTTCAAATTAGCACCACTTAAGCAAAATTAAAATAAATCAATATTAAGTCATTTGTAAAGCAGATTAACCAAAAACCGCAGAACCCTTGGGCTTTACAGATGCTTTGCTTGTATAGTTGTATGTGGTAGCAACTGGCTCGATAAAAGATTTGAGTAACTTATAAATAGGTATCACGTCAAATAAAAACCTTTGCAAGTTGTTGGGTCTGGATGATGTTTATGCATCTCTGGAACACCGGCTGAGCAAACTGTGAAAATCCAGTACCCAGTGCCTGAAAGAAGTCCATGTTACAATATTACTGTTCTATTAGCATTCAATATGCACTCTATGAACCATGTGTCGTGATAAGCGTCTTCCCTAAGGCACAAATTACATACTTGTAATATAATTACTAAATTCTGCAGGTCAAATTGATCATAACCTTCGTGATGAGCAGTGTCCTAGACCATGCAAACAAATACAAATTATCAAAAAAACAGGTAACAACTCAAATTTTAAAAGTAACGTCCAAGTTGTTTTCAAATTTTAAATGGAAATAAGGAATTATGATATATTACCTGAACAATATATCTGCTGAAACGTGACAGTGTCCAACAAGAGATGCTCCTTATCAGAGGAAACTTATCATCCAAGAGTGGGACAGGGAAAGATATAATCTACACAAGAGAACATGATAAGCACTGATCTAGGTCAATCAACTATAGTGGGGAAAGAAGATTATACAAATCATCATAAGTTAAAAACTTCTAATAGGTGAACGGAGACCACACCCAAAACGTTCGACTAAAAGAACTGTAAAAAAAAGATCATAAGGTGATAATTTGAATTCGAAAATAGCAACATGTGTTCAGAACCTTAATTGTCATTGCTAATGTTCATTCAGATCCAGAATATCATAATTTTTCACCAATGCTCCTAAAAGTTACCTCAGAGAGATGTGGGTAGAGACCGTTAATGCAACCTTCACCTATGGCACAAACCCTTACAATCCTGAGACAACCCTTACAATGGTGTAGAGCATATATTCACACTTGTTGTCTATGAAGGAGGAAGATAGAATACAAAATCAAATCTTCATTTTGATTCGCTTGTATGATCCTAGGTCAGTACCAGGGCTCCCAGATCACAACTTCGATGCAAATGCTTAAAGTTACAATACTCCAGTAGAGGACTCGATTACAAACAGACATAATTTGTTGGAACTTATAGCAGAAAACTCATTAAAACTTCACTGGAAATACAAGCAATGCAGTAGTAAAAACCACATTGATAAAAACACTACACACACACAAACAGACAAATCATCACAAGAACCAAACTTCAACCACAACAATGTATCCAGGCATTAGTTAGGTCTCATGTTAGCGTGTAACACATAACACTTACAGTTTACTACCATCCATAATATATTGGTTAAATTGGTCAGGTCAAAGTAAACAGTACTACCACGGACATTCATGTATTCAAAATACAACATTCATGTATTCATTTGAACTTTTTATTCAACAATGAAGAGTCCAATGAATACAAATACAAAATTATAATTACTAAAAAGTTCAAAAACAAGTTCCACAACAAATGATATGCCGTAGAAACAAACACGGACCCCAAGAGTTCAGCCCCCAACACAATGACAAGATCCATTAACTTTCAAACCTCTTTTCCAAGTCGACGTCGAGGGAGCTGAAACAAACAAAAATACCAATAAACTGATTAAAGGAACTCGACACCAATAAACTGATAAAAGAGAAATTTATACCGTAGGCTATCAAAGGGAGAACCTCCCTCAGCAGAGGCATCGTATGCCTCACTAGGTGGTAGAGAGAAGAGAAGATAAGAGGGAAAGGGTTTGGTAGATCCTCCCTCAGCAGAGGCATCAGCCACCGCCACTCCCGCCCGCCGATTCCAACAGACCCAGCACAAATACAAGCTGACCGCCAAGAAAAGAAAAATGGCATTTGAAATCAGGGATAAAATTATTTCTGTTATAAAATCACCCTTTTCTTGTTTGTTCATAGTTTATGAAAGAACAACTTTATCCAAGCCTGTCACCGAGCAGATAGGTTGTGAAAGAAGTGTTGTTCCCAAAGATAGAGGAAGGAACGACACAGACTCCGACTCCTTATCACCTACGATCTTTAATCGAAAACCTACTCGAACCTGAGAAAATAGAGAGAAAAGAGGGAAAGGGTTTGGTAGAGAAAAGAGAAGAGAAGAGAAGAGAAGCGGGAAATGGTGGTGATGTGATAAGACTGCATGTGGAAGTGAAATAATCTATCTTCAGAATAGATGGATTGACTAATTAGATATCCAATGGACTTAATTTATCACTTCTCTCCTTTTAGAATTTCAAAAGGCTTTTCTCCATCAAATTCCAATTTGCAGAAAAAAACATGACCATTTAATTTATCACATAAAAATTAAAATCGATGCTGCTGCTAAACAATTGGTATGTAAATTACCAATCTTGATTCGGTGGAGTGGTTCTATAACTCCTTAATTGACATTTTCTTCCATCAGAACGCCCCAAAGTTGAAGAAAACTGTTTCTAGAGTAACAGTTGGCCTATGAAATAATGATGTATTTCAACTGTATTTGAGTCATGAATGGTTAATTAGAATGGTTACAATATAATGTTAATTTTCTTTAGAATTGTTATGTTGGATTATGTAGGGTGTTTTGTGTTTATTGACAATTTTTTATTTTTTATTTTTTTTATTTATTTATTTATTTTTTTTTTGCAATGGAGCTTCATTTTTTAGTTATGGTAATTTAAAGGGTGCTTATAAGTTAATTATAATTGATTGTATCTACACAGACAACTGCTTTCAATTTCATCAAATTGTGAATATATGCTCTACACCATATATGGTCTATAGTGTAAAATTGCACTAAATCATATATCTTCAAAAGTAACAGTTTTGATTCAATCGGTACATAGATGTATATGTATCTTCTTCACTTTTGAAATGAAGATGTAGTTAAAATACAAATGTAGGATACGAAGAGGATAAAGTCCGAGGTGTATGCATGAAGGGTTCTCACAAGTGATTACCTTTGAAGTGTCTCAGGTATTTACAATTTTCTAAATCGTTTAACAAGGACGGTAAGCAATACAATTTATTACAATCATTTTCCAAAAAGTGAATATATGCACTAAACAATATATGTTCTAGAGTGTAAATATGCACTAATTGAAGTTGACTGATGCAATTTTCTAATGTATTTCATATGCGAGTAACATAAGTAAACTTCATAATGTAGATACGAGTGAGAAACAATTTTCATACTATTCATAACCGATTATTTAACCTCTATGTATTAAATGTAAGGGGTTCTCACGAGTGATTTCCTTTGACGTGTCTCAGGACTGTAAGCAATTCAATTTATTACAATTATTTTCTAATAAGTGAATATATTGCAATTCAATTTCTAAATCGTTTAACCAGGATTGTAAGCAATCAATTTATTACAATCATTTTTAAAATGTGAATATATGCTCTACAGTCTACACCATATATGGTCTAGAGTGTAAATTTGCACTAAATCATCATAAGTTAAAACTTCTAATAGGTGAACGGAGACCACACCCAAAACGTTCGACTAGAAGAACTGTAAAAAAAAAGATCTTAAGGTGATAATTTGAATTCGAAAATAGCAACATGTGTTCAGAACCTTAATTGTCATTGCTAATGTTCATTCAGATCCAGAATAACATAATTTTTCACCAATGCTCCTAAAAGTTACCTCAGAGAGATGTGGGTAGAGACCGTTAATGCAACCTTCACCTATGGAACCAACCCTTACAATCCTGAGACAACCCTTACAATAGTGTAGAGCATATATTCACACTTGTTTTCTATGAAGGAAGAAGATAGAGTACAGAATCAAATCTTCATTTTGATTCACTTGTATGATCCTAGGTCAGTACCAGGGCTCTCAGATCACAACTTCGATGCAAATGCTTAAAGTTACAATACTCCAGTAGAGGACTCGATTACAAACAAACATAATTTGTTGGAACTTATAGCAGAAATTTCATTAAAACTTCAATGGAAATACAAGCAATGCAGTAGTAAAAACCACATTAATAAAAACACTACACACACACAAACAGACAAATCATCACAAGAACCAAACTTCAACCACAACAATGTATCCAGGCATTAGTTAGGTCTCATGTTAGCGTGTAACACGTAACACTTACAGTTTACTACCATCCATAATATATTGGTTAAATTGGTCCGGTCCAAGTAAACAGTACTACCACGGACATTCATGTATTCAAAATACAACATTCATGTATTCATTTGAACTATTCATTCAACAATGAAGAGTCCAATGAATACAAATACAAAATTATAATTACTAAAAAGTTCAAAAACAAGTTCCACAACAAATGATATGTCGTAGAAACAAACACGGACTCCAAGACTTCAGCCTCCAACACAATGACAAGATCCATTAACTTTCAAACCTCTTTTCCAAGTCGACGTCGAGGGAGCTGAAACAAACAAAAATACCAATAAACTGATTAAAGAGAACTCGACACCAATAAACTGATTAAAGAGAAATTTATACTGTAGGCTATCAAAGGGAGAACCTCCCTCAGCAGAGGCATCGTATGCCTCACTAGGTGGTAGAGAGAAGAGAAGAGAAGAGGGAAAGGGTTTGGTAGATCCTCCCTCAGCAGAGGCATCGGCCACCGCCACTCCCGCCCGCCGATTCCAACAGACCCAGCACAAATACAAGCTGACCGCCAAGAAAAGAAAAATGGCATTTGAAATCAGGGATAAAATTATCCCTGCTATAAAATCACCATTTTCTTGTTTGTTCATAGTTTATGAAAGAACAACTTTATCCAAGCCTGTCACCGAGCAGATAGGTTGTGAAAGAAGTGTAGTTCCCAAAGATAAAGGAAGGAACGACACAGACTCCGACTCCTTATCACCTACGATCTTTAATCGAAAACCTACTCGAACCTGAGAAAATAGAGAGAAAAAAGGGAAAGGGTTTGGTAGAGAGAAGAGAAGAGAAGAGAAGAGAAGTGAAGCGGGAAATGGTGGTGATGTGATAAGACTGCATGGGGAAGTGAAATAATCTAACTTCAGAATGGATGGATTGACTAATTAGATATCCAATGGACTTAATTTATCACTTCTCTCCTTTTATAATTTCAAAAGGCTTTTCCCCATCAAATTCCAATTTGCATAAAAAATAAGACCATTTAATTTATCACATAAAAATTAAAATCGATACTGCTGCTAAACAATTGGTATGTAAATGACCAATCTTGATTCGGTGGAGTGGTTCTATAGCTCCTTAATTGACATTTTCTTCCATCAGAACGCCCCGAAGTTGAAGGAAACTGTTTCTAGAGTAATAGTTGGCCTATGAAATAATAATGTATCTCAACTGTATTTGAGTCATGAATGGTTAATTAGAATGGTTCCTATGTAATGTTAATTGTCTTTAGAATTGTTATGTTGGATTATGTAGGGTGTTTTGTGTTTATTGATATTTTTTTTTTTTGCAATGGAGCTTCTTTTTTGAGTTATGGTAATTTAAAGGGTGCTTATAAGTTAATTATAATTGATTGTATCTACACAGACAACTGTTTTCAATTTCATTAAAATGTGAATATATGCTCTACACCATATATGGTCTATAGTGTAAAATTGCACTAAATCATATATCTTCAAAAGTAACAGTTTTGATTCAATCGGTACATAGATGTATATGTATCTTCTTCACTTTTGAAATGAAGATGTAGTTAAAATACAAATGTAGGATAAGAAGAGGATAAAGTCCGAGGTGCATGCATGAAGGGTTCTCACAAGTGATTACCTTTGAAGTGTCTCAGGTATTTACAATTTTCTAAATTGTTTAACAAGGACGGTAAGCAATACAATTTATTACAATCATTTTCCAAAAAGTGAATATATGCACTAAAAAATATATGTTCTAGAGTGTAAATATGCACTAATTGAAGTTGACTGATGCAATTTGCTAATGTATTTCATATGCGAGTAACATCAGTAAACTTCATAATGTAGATACCAGTGAGAAACAATTTTCATACTATTCATAACCGATTATTTAACCTCTATGTATTTTTTCCAAATGTAAGGGTTCTCACGAGTGATTTCCTTTGACGTGTCTCAGGACTGTAAGAAATTCAATTTATTATAATTATTTTCTAATAAGTGAATATATTGCAATTCAATTTCTAAATCGTTTAACCAGGATTGTAAGCAATCAATTTATTACAATCATTTTTAAAATGTGAATATATGCTCTACAGTCTACACCATATATGGTCTAGAGTGTAAATTTGCACTAAATCATCATAAGTTAAAACTTCTAATAGGTGAACGGAGACCACACCCAAAACGTTCGACTAGAAGAACTGTAAAAAAAAAAAAGATCATAAGGTGATAATTTGAATTCGTAAATAGCAACATGTGTTCAGAACCTTAATGTTCATTGCTAATGTTCATTCAGATCCAGAATAACATAATTTTTCACCAATGCTCCTAAAAGTTACCTCAGAGAGTTGTGGGTAGAGACCGTTAATGCAACCTTCATCTATGGCACCAACCCTTACAATCCTGAGACAACCCTTACAATGGTGTAGAGCATATATTCACACTTATTGTCTATGAAGGAGGAAGATAGAATACAGAATCAAATCTTCATTTTGATTCACTTGTATGATCCTAGGTCAGTACCAGGGCTCTCAGATCACAACTTCGATGCAAATGCTTAAAGTTACAATACTCCAGTAGAGGACTCGATTACAAACAGACATAATTTGTTGGAACTTATAGCAGAAATCTCATTAAAACTTCACTGGAAATACAAGCAATGCAGTAGTAAAAACCACATTGATAAAAACACTACACACACACAAACAGACAAATCATCACAAGAACCAAACTTCAACCACAACAATGTATCCAGGCATTAGTTAGGTCTCATGTTAGCGTGTAACACGTAACACTTACAGTTTACTACCATCCATAATATATTGGTTAAATTGGTCAGGTCCAAGTAAACAGTAGTACCACGGACATTCATGTATTCAAAATACATCATTCATGTATTCATTTGAACTATTCATTCAACAATGAAGAGTCCAATGAATACAAATACAAAATTATAATTACTAAAGAGTTCAAAAACAAGTTCCACAACAAATGATATGTCGTAGAAATAAATACGGACCCCAAGACTTCAGCCCCCAATACAATGACAAGATCCATTAACTTTCAAACCTCTTTTCCAAGTCGACGTCGAGGGAG
>CACSLK010027752.1:9981860-10002183 GCA_902706635.1 Striga hermonthica | reverse complement strand
TTTTTTTTCTGTGGTGAGGTTTTTGTGGTTGAGATTTGAAAGGAGAAAGTGCGTGTGTGGAATTGTTGCAGGGCGCAGGTGGTGGGCTGGCCGCCGGTGAGGTCCTTCAGGAAAAACGTGATGGCGGTTCAGAAGAAGAGTGAGGCGGAGGATGCTGAGAAGGTGGCCGCCGCCGGCGGCGGCGGAGGCGGCGGCGCCGCATTTGTGAAGGTGAGCATGGACGGGGCTCCGTACCTGCGGAAGGTGGACTTGAAGATGTACAAGGCTTATCAGGAGCTGTACGATGCCCTGGGCAAAATGTTCAGCTCTTTCACCATGGGTAAATACTAAATAGAATTGTGGTCCAAACTTTATCCAGTTTTTATTTCTTTCTTTTTTTTTTCTTTATTTTCGTTTTCTGCAAATTCGTTTTTAATTTGGAAATCTCTGTGAAAACAAATCTGTCTGCGGTGGTGATTGCTAGTAAAAGCCGGAAATATTTGTGAAAAATCACTTAAAAAAATGAATATGTGAAAATTAAGTTTCATATATAATTTATCAGTTCTTATCTAAATAAATTTTGAATAATCCTTCTTCTTATGTTCATTTCATAAAAGATAATAAATCCGAACGATCCATCTTCGTTTTCTGGCTCCTCTGCAAGGTTTATTCATTGATCTTTCGACCCGTTATCTACAATTACATAAAACATCCAACAGGGATTGTTAATTGGTGAATATTGATCAAACTAATCGAATACAATCAATAAAAATTGCCGTACCAAAGGGAATGATTTTTGAGATATATGTGTATAGATCTTGTGTTGAGGGAATGATTTTTGAGATATATGTTTCTATTATGAAGTGAAATGTGACTCGGAAGGGATGATGGACTTCATGAACGAGAGCAAGCTGATGGACCTTCTGAACGGCTCTGATTATGTGCCGACCTACGAAGACAAAGATGGAGATTGGATGCTTGTCGGCGATGTCCCTTGGGGGTAAGTGAGCTCAAAAAATTTGGAAAAAATAAAAATAAAAATAATAATAAAACTAAATAAATAATTCCCAAATACTTTTAGCTAGAAATGCAACAAACTTAATAATTCCTCTCTGTAATAATTTGTGACAAATGTGTTTGTTTGTATGTCAAACTAGGATGTTTGTTGAATCATGCAAGCGCCTTCGTATAATGAAAGGAACAGAAGCCAAGGGACTTGGTAAGTATAATATGCTCAACAAACCCCCCATTCTATTGCTATATGAATTTTTTTTTAAATTTAATTTGAAGTCATTCGATCATATATCCATTACGGTCCTATCACGAAAACATAGCCGATATATGGAAAAATTTCCCTGGTACAAAGTGAACCTGATCTCCTTTTCTATTGTTCACTTAAAATTTAACTAGATGGGTCCTTTTCTTTTTCCTTGAGAATAAATATTGTGTGTGAAATCACCTTGAAATACACATAATTTCAACATAAGTGAACAGTGAATACTTCTCATCACCTTATGAAGTTATCAATGTAACAAGATTTTGTTTCCCTTGCAATTATACTTCAATAATTATCAACTTGCAATAAAATAAAACAAAATGAAATAAAATCAAGGTCCCAACAAGGCAACAACTTGTCCCATCCCATGTTTGTACACTGCACATTCACAATCCTCAAAATCCGCACTAAGTTAACTCCATAGGGTCCACTAAAACATTTTTTTTTTTTCCCATTTTTTCATCAGCACCTCGAGCCATGGAGAAATGTAAAAGCAGAAGCTAATAAATGCATTTCGAGTAAAAGAAAATTCGACCCAGCGGCCTGCTCCTTTGATCTTAGTGTGGCTGATGATGTTCATAACTACTGCACGAGCGACGAGCGCACGAGATGGATTGAGCAGGAAGCTGGATCTGTGTCTGTACTATTTGTTACATGGTTTGGTTTTTATTATTGTAATAATAAGGCATTCTTAATTATCAAAGAATTTATTGTTATTATTATTGTTACTTACTCGTGCCCTGAACTTATTGTGTAGTTTGTTTGTGTTTTGTGCTCTTTAATAATGTGTGTCCTGTGTCCTGGCTTGTGTCTTTGATCTATCAGATACCTCTTTGAATTGTATATCATAAGCATTTGTGTGTGTGTGTGTGTGTGTGTGTGTGTATGTGTGGCGTTTTTGTCTTTTGCTATGCTAAAAAACTTGTCTATTAATTGTTTTTATTGTTTCCTGTTTAATGAAAAGACAACATATGATGGGCTGAAACTTGAGGAGGAGCATAGGCATGTGCCTGATAAATGCACAATAGAGGTACTAATCCCTACTAAATTTGGTTGGCTTGGCTGGTGGTTAATTAAACTCACATGGGGTATAGTGGGTTTGGAGAATAACAAACTCTAGTTAGGGACGTTTTTTATACTTCGTGTTTATTTTTTAATTGTATGACCATGGTATTAGGTTTGAACAAAATTCAATTTAGAAAAGAGATAGGTCTTCAATATTGGTCTCATAATTTCTCTCTCCTCATCCAAAAAATCCATAAATCAGAAAAGAAAAGAAAAGAAAACTTTCGGTCGTGCAATGCCTCCTCTCCTGTGGGGGATGATATCCCTCGACGTAGGTTGGTATCGGGTCAGACTCTTGGATAGGCGACGCTTCTCCTCGGCGGGCTCTCGATTTTCCCCTTCCGCTTGGTTTCTCCCATATCCGAGAGCCATGACGGATGTAGGTGGGAGGGTCGATGATTCGCCGGAGGTTTCGCAGTGACTGGTGCCATAGTTCTACCATGTTCCTTCTATCTCTAGTGTTGGGATGGAGGAGGTTTCCGGAGAATGTTGTTGTTTGGGTTGCGGCTGCTAGTTTGGTGGTGGAGAGTGCTGTGTTTGGGGGGGCTCCTAGGACTATCTGTGGTGGCAATCTTCAGGTTGGTTTTGGGTCATTGGTCTGTGTCGAGTTAGCCATAAGAGGAGTTTCTCAATCCGACATTGGGTCGTGGGCTACTTAGTTGTCCCGTTGGTTGCTTGCCTTTTGGTTTCAAGTTTTCCGTCTAGGAGAGGATGTCGGTCCAGGTTGTCCATATTCAGTCAGCCACCGAATGTTTCCAGATCTGCGACTTGAGCCGGAGTTCTATCCATGTCGAGGTGGTAACCACCGTGTGTTGGTCCCAAAGCGGCTCGCAAGTGGAGAGGGTATTATTCTAGTTTACTTGGTGTTCAATATTTTTGCTTAGTGTGTGTGTGTGTTTTGTTTTAGGGTTTATTCTCCATTTTTAGAGTTAGAATTTCAATTTGTGGGAGCTTAGATTATTGTTTTCGTGGTTAGTGGGTCTGCTAGTATAGTAGTTTCTCTCTGAATTCTCTCTGAACTCAGCAGAACTCAGCTTTTAGCTCCTTCAGTCGACCAGTTAGTTGCTTGTTAACAATTTTTATTACAGAAATGTGTCGTTACCGAAAAAAAAAAAAAAAAAGGTCTTCTGTTAGGCTGCCTAATTGTGGTTAGACATCCACACTCATTCCATTGTACATATTTTCACACTCAAAGCATACTTTAGAATACAATATAAACCAAAAATGGCTTTTCATTGCATAGGCATTTATTTTTTGTAAGAATGTAAGGATGTCTAACATTTAGGCAGTGTGCCATGGAAAATATACGTGTAGTCGATCTTTTTTCTGAATCAGCCCAAAGGCCACACTACACAAGTTGTGTTACTCAAAGATGTAAATGGTAAACGAGATAGGAGAACCAATACGCCTCCTAAAGGCAAGAAAGACAGATTTATTGACCTTTAAGCAGATTTTAAACCTAGTAAACTGAACAAGAATTGGTCACAGGGTTAAACTTTCAGAGTTACAAAAGCAAAGTCATTATTCAATTTCCATTATTGACAAATGAGGGTTTAAGCTTGTAAAGGGAACCTGTTCATTCTGTTCTACTTTGATTCACGGCGAGATGTCTACTGATTTGATTATCAAATCTGCGTTTTTACTTGACTTCATTATCAGCTCCGCATTGGGCCGGTCATTATAGTCTATCTGCAGCACGAATAAGTAAAAATATACTCACTTTAATACTTTTGAGAAATTAGTTGTTGAAAAATAAAAATGAAAAGAAAGATGATGTAAAATTTTACCCGCCATTTAGCAACATCAGGGGGTTTTCCTTCATAGTCGAGCGAAATCAGCGTTAGGTAATTTTCATACACGTTAACAAACTAAAGTATAAGCGGAAAGACTCACTCACCTGTCGATATGTGCCTTTTTAAAACCCGTTGCATTGCTTTGTCAATGTCGACGTCAATGAACCTGGGATATGAATTACAATAAATGAAAAAAAAAAGTTCGTCCAAGTTTACATCTATACTTAATCTTATAAACAATATTAACTGATAACGAGTCTTCATCAAGTAAGATATTCGCCTCATTCAACAAAAGACAAGCTCCCACACCAACATCATTTTGTACATGTGTCAATCAGCCACTACAAGTTACACTTCAACAACATTACTTCAGGAAGACCAGAATTAAATTTCTCAAAAGGCAATATTCGATTGATCAGTCAATATATAATGGATTTTGCAGTTGTGGGAAAATAAGCTGATTTTTGCACCCGGTGCGGAAAAAAAAAAAAAAAAAAAATGCTATTAGAGAACTAGTTCACATACTTTTCAGGACTAAAACTATTAGAAAATGTAAACTACCACTTCTCGTCAAATATGGATGAGATATCCCTCCACACATCCTCATCCAAAAGCAAGTAGTTACCTTCAACTATCACTACTTTGTGCCTGCAGCAAGCGATAAAAAGGTAACAAACTGCAAGATATATTGTTATGCAGTCAGGTTTTAATCTGCTTGCATAAAAGCAGGAACTCCTGAAGTAAAATCCACAAAAGAATCACAAATAAGTTCAAATAATAAGGATGCTTAGGCACAAAGCATCATTTTCACAATAATTTGGCCATCTGATGATTGGCGTTAATAACTCCTCTTTCCCACTGTTCTAAAAATCGGCCTAGGCGGCCGCCTATTAGATACACCACAAGTTGGACATTTGTGGTATGAGTAATGCTACATGAACGTAGTAATGTGTGCATAAAGGCGTACATACACTCACATGGGGTGCGGGCCATCTAAATAAAATATTCAAGTGAACCCAACCCATGTGAGAGTATGTAAACCTTTATGTACAAATTATTATGTCGAGTAGAATTATCCTTGTGGTACAATATCGATTTATTATAAACTGGAAACACTAAATTCAGGTTGTGCTGCAGGCCTTATATACACATATCCAGGACAAAATGTGAACCAAACATGGTGGTGAATAAGCTTCTGCACTCGTTTAAAAATAAGCCACTCAATCAACTTTTCTTACTGTATGTTTTTAATATTAATACCTAAACCATAGAATGAGTTTAAAAGATAAGAGCTAGCCAGAAAGAACAATCAGAAAGTCCATTACGAACAAGGCCACACTCCAGTAGAAACAGCTTCTAAGCACACATTTACCCATTTATCATAAATGCTGGGTTTCTCAATATCCACTTTACAGAAAGTAGCTCCACTCAAGTGTGAGTACGTAAATTGATCCATACTGGAAAGGGCAATAAATTTTTCTGAACACATATGGACCACTATTCAATAAAAATGCACAACTTACTGAAGGCTCACGAAGATATCATCTTCAACAGGGTCCCCCAAGCCATGGTCAAATGACGGGACATACACTGATCCCTTTTAGGAGAAAATGGTATATACAGATAATCAATTACAGCAGGAATAAAGGGCAATGCAAAGCCTATAGTTATTCATTATGTAGTGCTCGTCATGTTGAATGTTAACATAGTAACTGAAAGTAATCAAAGATAACCTCGTTTCTCAGATTCGTGAGACACCTCAACAGCCGTTCGGGATCAAATGTCCAAGGAGCTGAATCATGATCAGAAAGATCAATACTCTCAAGCATATAGGCTTAAAAATAATCAAACTCAAGGAAAGGCCTCACATCCTCTTCTCGCGTGAGCTTCCTTTGGATCCTAATAATTAATGAAACAAAATCAGACAATGAGAATTGCCAATAAAAAGTAATGAGAATAACCAGCGAATTTTTCAAGGATAGAGCAATACACAAATGAATTACTGAAAAGACAAACAAATTAGAATGGTTATTAGTAAAGCAACCAAATTTTGCTAGTCAATATCTTCTTGTGTCATTGCTATATGATTGACATTAACCTTCATAGAGTCCAGCTGATGACGATAAAGATGGAATCCATCCATAGGGAGCACAATTGCAACCTCTGGAGACTCTACTAGAGAATCAAAGCAAGAGGATCTTTGGGCCCACAGCTTATTGACGCGGGTAGCTACAGAAGATGCAAGGGTGCTCTTTCCAGCACCTGGAGGCCCACAAAGAGCAACTATATGCCTGTATGCAGGATTTGTGTCAGTCTACTACTTTCCATATAGTTTGAGACTTGATAAATCAAACTCAAACATCAGAACAAGGATAAGAATCAACTAAGTGCTCTTAAATAAAGTTAGGTGGTTACAAAAAATAGTTACGCAATAGTTAACACAACTTTTACGTGTGATGGAACAGGATGGAAAGCAGAAAATCTGGTTAGTAGCTCAGTGCATGGGTTAGAACTTAAATACATAATTAAGTTCGCTTTACAAAAGCCATACGTGTGGTAAGATTCCAAAACTCACTTAAAATTGGTATTCGACTCAGCTGCTGCAATGGGAACAAGACGTTCAGCCAAGATATCATATACTTCATCCATGCACCTGATAGAAATGACTAAATCGATTCACTAAAAAATATAATAAACGAACAGAAAACAAAAAAGCGTTCAGAATGAGGGCACATTTAAGGACTACCAAAGTGTTAATGTTAGAGAGAAGATGCAGATAGTGTGGAGCATAATGAATTGTTGTATTGCAATAATGGCAGTGATGTTTATATACAGTACATGAAGATAAGAGAGAGATAGTAACTCTGCAACCTAACAATATTTTGTAACTAATCACACGTGCTTAACCATGCACTAATCATGCACACACTTAACTAACTAACTCAATTAATGACCTAACTATGTAACTACTCCAATACACCCCCTTGAAACCGAGCTGGGGCAAGCCAAGACCTTGTGCTGTAAAGGCAACTTCGAGCAGAGGAAAGAAAAGCGGCCAGGACCAAGAGGCTTAGTAAGAAGATCCGCAAGTTGAAGTTCAGTGGAGATATATCTAACATCAATTTCTTTGGCAGCAACTTTTTCTCTTACAAAGTGAATATCAATTTCTATATGTTTGGTACGAGCATGCTGAACTGGATTAGAAGCAAGAGCTGCAGCACTCACATTATCACACCATAAGATAGAAGGAGATTCAAAAAACAGACCTAGTTCATGAAACAAGGAATGCAATCCAAAGAAGATCAGATGAGGCAGTAGCAAGGGACCTATACTCTGATTCTGCACTACTCCTGGAGACAACCTGCTGCTTTTTGTAGCTCCAACACAAAAGATTTTGGCCAAGCATAATAAAGTGGCCTCCAGTAGACCTTCTATCATCCAGACAGCTGGCCCAATCAGCATCAGTGTAAGCCTCAAGAGTAAACCTCTTCACAGGTTGAAAAGAGAGGCCAAGAAAGAGAGTGCCTTTGATATACCTGAGTAGGTGTTTGCAAGCAAGCCAGTGATGAACAGTAGGACCATGTAAGAACTGACTTAACTTGTTAACAGCAAATGAGATATATGGCCTTGTCATAGTTAAATATTGTAAGGCACCAACAACACTCCTATACAATGTGACTTTGGAGAAGGGTTCACTATCTGCAAGATGCAACTTGGATGCTGGAGAGAGGTGTAGACACAGGCTTACAATTTACCATATTTGTCTTAACCAGTAAATCCAAAGCATATTTTGATTGATTTAACAGAAAACCATCATGACTTTTGAGAGCTTCAAAACCAAGAAAGTGGTTAACCTCCCCCATGGATTTCAAGGCAAACTGAGTGCCAAGAGTAGTGATCAAGTCATTAACAGAGGTAAGGTTGTCTCCTGTTATTAAAATATCATCCACATAAATGAGAACAAGAAGCAAGTCCCCATGAGATCTCTTAAAGAAAAGTGAAGAATCAGACACACTTTCCTTAAAATCAAGAGACAGAAGAAAACCTTTAATCTTATTAAACCAGGCCCTAGGTGCCTGTTTAAGACCATAGAGGGACTTGGTGAACTTGCAAACAGTTGTAGGCCTAGAAGAGTCAACAAAACCAGCAGGTTGAGACATATAAACTGTTTCATGCAAGTCTCCATTGAGAAAGGCATTGTTGATGTCAATTTGTTGGATGGACCAAGCATAAGTAGCAGCTAGTGTGAAAACCAACCTAATGGTGCTAGCCTTAATAACTGGACTGAAAGTCTCCAAAAAATCCACTCCAGCTGTTTGTTGAAAACCACGAGCCACTAATCTAGCTTTGAATTTATCAACTGAGCCATCAAGTTTATACTTTGTTCTGAACACCCATTTGTTGGAACACCCATTTGTTGGAGATAACTTTCATATCAGGATGAGGATCCACTAGTACACAAGTGTTGTTGGAAAGTAATGCCTGAAATTCACTTTGCATAGCAGCAAGCCACTCAGGTCTAGAGAGAGCCTCAGCAATAGTAGCAGGTTCAAGAAGTAGTGGTTTGCAAAGGTTAGCTGCATATGTCTTGAGTTTGAAAATACCAGCTTTGGAGTTGGTGACCATGTGATGTGTAGGAAGAGGTGCAGGTGAAGAATCCTGCTGTAAGGAGGAAGAAGAAGAAGAAGAGGCCCTTAAAGGTTGAGAGGAAGAACTAGTGACAAGAGATATAGGTAAGTTAACAAAGAGGGGAACAGTAGAATGTGAAGAGAAACAAAAAAGCGTTCAGAATGAGGGCACATTTAAGGACTACCAAAGTGTTAATGTTAGAGAGAAGATGCAGATAGTGTGGAGCATAATGAATTGTTGTATTGCAATACTGGCAGTGATGTTTATATATAGTACATGAAGATAAGAGAGAGATAGTAACTCTGCAACCTAACAATTGTGTAACTAATCACACGTGCTTAACCATGCACTAATCATGCACACACTTAACTAACTAATGACCTAACTATGTAACTACTCCAATAGTTAACAAAGAAACCAGTAAGCTCCTATTGAGAGAAGCATCCTTCGGAATAAGCAACTACACAAGCTTCCTTAACTTTTTAAATCTCTATAGACACTCTTCAGTATGCCCAGAATAAAAGACCAAATCCATTGATAAGCCATTACCAACAGTCCAAATAGGAAAAGATAACATATATTCTGTTTCATCCTCACAGAATTTCTTAGTTTTACAAAATGGAAGGAGAAAAATAATACCAAATACATAGATTCAGATAAGTTTCAACTTATTTAGAGTTTATAAGAGAGATTATACTCCATAAGCACCACACATATTATGGAAATTCTTAATAAATTTACCAACATCTGCCTGAAGAGACCTTAAAGAGAGAACTCATATGGCACCAAATGCAAAAGCATTCATCATTTTTTAAAAATAGAGATGAGATTAATTAATGCTAAAAATCCAGCAGTCGACAATAACATCTTTGGCCAAGGAAGGTTTCACCATCTAGCAGAAGCGTAACGACGATAGCTTACCCTGCCTTAATAACAGGGACTTCCTTCAATTGACATCTAAAAACCTGAATCCAACAAAAGAGAAAAGAAATCTTTAGCAACCAAAAACAGAACAAAAATTAAATAATAGCAGTAACAACAATAATGATGATGATGACAATCAAATTTGAACTTATGCTTCAAAAATGAACTGAAAGTGTGAAGTTAACATTACAAAATGAGATCCAAGGAAATTGAAAAACAAAACCTGTAAATGATTTTGTTTCTGATTTGAAGCTCCATTCTGACCCACCAAAGACCTCAAGGCCCTCTTCTTTGGCAACAAATGAGCCTGATTCCATTTGGGAAACCATGTCTTTTGCAGTGGCAATGCTTCTACATTCAGTAAATTGAAAGAAACAACAGTTCAGACAAATTTTAAGAAAAAAAATATCAACATAAGCATTAATTTGACAATTTATGCACGCAAGCATCATATGAACCATCAGGAAATGTTAAGAAAGACGTGGCTCGTTACACAGAGAAAGCACAGTCATCGAACATGAACCATAATTATCAAAATATATACACGCTTACACAGACAGACTCTAAAATTATCATGTCTTTTACACAAACACGGTCATCGATTGGCAACAAATGAGCCTGAATTCATTCAGGAAATCATGTCTTTTGCAGAAGCAATGCCTCTATGTTCAGTACATCAAAGGAAATAACAGTTTGGACAACATTAAAAGAAAATAACAACAAATTAATCATTAATTTACAATTTATGTACACAAACATCACATGAACGATCAGAAAGCGTTCAGAAATTGGCTGCTCGTTACACAGAGAAAGCAGAACCACAGTCATCGAATTCGACCATATTTATTACAATATACACACGCTTACACATATATACTTCAGAATTGGACAACGGAATTAATATTCACATAATAGTAGAGCATAATGTTCAAACGCTTAATCATGAATTGATGTTTTTCTTCCGTAAAACTCCGATAAAGTCCAGTTATCAGATAGATGATAAAAATAGGACTTTCACCTGAGGAAGGCTGCCGGAGGGCTTTGCAGGTGGTTGAAAGCGACGAGACCTCCATATCTGAGCTCAAAATCCGGTGGCGATTTAAGCTTGCGATAGCAGAATCATTGTACTGGAAAAATAACATCAAATTTTGAAGTTAACTCCCCGGCCACGTGGCTGGAGAAAAATATACCTAGTTTGATTTTTTAGGAAGATAAAAATATAATAAATACTATAGTTTGATTTTTTTAGGAAGATGCTACGGTCCGGAAATATTTTATCGAGATTTGAAATGGTTAGATCAACTATCTCTAATAGTTACATGATGATCTAACGATTACATATCTCGATGGAATGATTCTGTAACGGGACCTTAGCATTTCTTAATTTTTTAGCTTTTAAGTTTCCAACAAAATATCATTTAACTAAAATTTATAATTTGAGCACAACGTTTTAAATTTACTTTTAATGGATACAATTTTAATTTTCTGAATTTCAAGTCTAGATAACCATATTGATATCTCTTGATTTTTCGTTGAGCGAAAAAGCTTTTTGTTTGAGTAGACCTATAAATTTTTATTTTTATTTTCTTTTACTTCAACCTCTCTCAAATAATTTTTCATTTCTAAATTATTTTAGAATACACGTCTAATATTTTATTTCATGTTTACATCACACACTAGAAATAACTTCGCCAATTATACAACTTTTTTTTTAAATATTATATATTTTTTCATTATTACTCTCATCTAGTTAATAAATACATCAAGTCTTTTCACAATCACTCTTTATCTTTTTCAAGCATTCATCTCTATTTTCATTAATGAAGATTATTATTGACCAAAAAAATTCTTAATTACTATACAACTTTTCAAAACGACATTTATTAAAAATAAGAAAAAGTACAACATAATATTTAACCTAATTGCAATTTCAATGTTCTTTTCAAATTTTAGCACTTTAATGCATGAATTTTCAATTTTGTGAAAATCAAATCATGAGCCCAAAGTATCAAAAACCAGACAATGATGTGATCCATTTTATTTATTTATTTTTTTTTTTTTAAAAAGTTAACATCAAACATCCAATTGGAACAAGAAAATCTTTTTCTTTTATTGATTCTAATAAGTAATAATTGCTCCCTCATGTGAGAAACATTTTAACAGAGGGCACCAAGGGAAAATAATTTTAGTAAAATAGGAAAAAGCCACCACCATAAAAGTGTCTAAAAAATCTAAAATGTAACGAAGAGTCCAGCCAAACACGCCCTTAATTGAATTTAAACAACAAATAAAAGTACATACAGCCAATACACCAAACCATCTAATGATCTCATCACAGATTCGAGAAAAAAATTGCTCTCATTTTCTACAAAGTCCTCGCAATCACTGCACATTGGTGTTTTACAAGCCTTCGACGTTTTTTGTCATCTTCACATGGCTGCAATGGTTTTACACAAGACTAGAAAATCTCAAGCACAGACAATAGCTAAAATGGTTTGATGATTATAGTAAGATTGAATGGTTAAGGTCAGTTAAAATTTTTTTACCTGAGGGCTGCAGAAATATGGTATGCGAACCCTTTTGGAGCCGTCGGGTAATCTTTTGGAGGGAACTTGAGTATCGACAGAACTCAAGTTACCCGTGACCTGCACAGAATTTATGTTAAGGATTGTAAGAAGGAAGGTTTAAAGATAAAAAGAAGCTGAGATTTGATAAGATTGAGCAAGAACTCTGGTGGAAAAATTTAAGGGCTGTTATAATTCATTTTAAAAACTCAACTCAAAGGAAAAAATGGGAATCAAAGTTGCAAATTTGCACAGTCAGTCACTTTGTTTAAGTTTGCAAATTGGAATTCATCGGTGGAAGAGTTTAGTGTACATATATGCTTACCTGAGTTTCAATGGTCTTGACGAGCATGTGTTCACAATCAGATGCGTATACACTTTCTAGATTGGCACAGTGGAGTAGCAGCCTCTCTGGTGTCAAAATGCAGTTGCAAATATTGTTAGAATTATACATCCAAAAGAAAACCGTTGTAGACTTAGATCGATATAGCTGATTCTCAAAGTACCTGGATTCAAATTCCTACAAGAGTTGAGGTTTAATTCTGTAAGATGGGGACAATTTAAATACAAAGCCTGCATTTTGAAGATTCTCATATTAGACCACAAAAAAAGAACTTTGATAAAAGAGAAAATCAAGAAGTCTTAAGCAAATCTTACATCCAGCCCAGAACAACCCCATAAACTTAGTTTCTTTAGCCGGTTGTGCTTGATAATTAACTTCTGGTATATAAGGTGCATCTTGTTGTTGGGTGTTTTTTGTAATTCCAACCCATTATCCTCATCATTGGAGGATATTTCGGAATTGGGATCACATATGGTCATTCCACAGTCCATAAGTTCTAGACGAGGAAGCTCGGCAGCAGCAAATTGAATGCCGCCTAACAAAACAAGAAGGCATAAAAAAGTTAAAGGCTGATGATAATATAATGTCAGAAGCATACGAGTGTATTAATAAATGACAGGTGAATTACTTGAAGTGATGTTTGGACAGAGAGAGAGTAATAGTTTTGATAATGTCTCGGGAAAGACATTGCAGATCATCCCAATGCCACTGTCACTGATGCTAGACCTAATACAAAGCAACGAACCAAGAAGACATTATTCACTGAAAAACAATTGGCAAATCAAGAATATAAATTTGTCAAAACATTGAGATTGACTGTTTTTAGTTATTAATAAGGAAAGAACATACCCACTAAGATCAAGCAACTCCAGTTTTGGAAAACTTGAACCAATGGCTGCCACTGATGCATCAGTTATCCCTGATCCAAGAACAAGAGACAGCATTCGCAATCCCCTAATTTTGCAGAAGCAGATAAAAATTGATCAACAAACCAAAATCATAGAATTGAAAATTCACTAATCACAAAAACAAATATCAACCTCAAATTTGCAGCTGAGAGGGCCAAAACCACATCATGTGAGAGCAAAATCGATGCAATATGTATGTTCTGGAGCTTAGGACAGCTTCTTCCCAATCCATCCATAACAGTTCTAAGGTCAGTGCTATCGTTTTCTTGGCAAGAGAAGTCCAAAGAAATCTCTTTTAAATTTGGGCAATTAAAAATCTGCACACACAATATGCAATAAGTTGATAAATAGAAGTATTCAGATATGGTTAAGTAAAAGTAGTCAACTCCAACAGGCAATTACCATCTTAGAAAGGGAGTGAAGATCTGAAAGCCAAAGAGTGGAGAGACTTGTTGAAGAAAATACAAAACCCCCAAGGTTACCGCATCCTTCCATCTTGAGACTGGTTAGGCATCTTTTATCGGCAACAAAACGACTCAACTCATCTCTGAAAGAGTTTATAACATTAATTGAACTTCACTCCACACTACATGCAATTAGAGTCATCTTGAAATATAATAACACATTGGCACATGAGGAGGTAAAAGCAGCTTAGTCTGAATACTAATTTGCAATAAGTTTCAACACTAGCCAACAAGGAACATGAGCTAGTTAGGTTGGAAAGAATATGTTGAACTTTTCATAACTGAGGGTGCTAATTAGCATATAAATTTTGAGGATCAATTCATTTTTTAATAAATCTTCAATTTACCTCAAAATAAGATTAGTTGTGACACCATCATGATCACAAAATTAACAATCAAACAAGTTTCAAGAATATGTCAAAACAACTTCTGTGAAGCAATCAATCACAATAGCATCACAAACTTCAATTATATGCAAAAAAAATAAATAAATAATAACATTAATGCATACTAATCACAGCTAAAAAAAGATAAATACATTGATAAAACAACAATTACAGAGTATAGATCTTTATCAAAGAGTTGAGTTCGCTACCCAGAGATCCGATTAATGGATGAATCAGAAGTAAGGATCTCCAGAGACTGCAAGTTTGGACACGAGAAGGCAATACAAGCCAGCATTGTTGCATCAACATCACTGCAAAACCAAAACACCAAATCAAATTATAATCAGATCAAGAACAACTTCCCTGCAGCAATATGATAACATAACCAAATTCCATGAAATTCGTTGATCCTCAAATTAAAGTTCATATATTTAATCATTGAATCCTTTTAATTCCCATCAAGTGTTTATTCTAGTGTGCAATTTTGTCTGGATAACTATCCTACATGAGAATGCACCATGTTTATTAACTGTATGTCTTTAGCTTTCATTGTTCTTAAAGAAGACTGTGAATTCCAACTCCCAAGCTTCAGTAATCACCGGATCCAATCCATAGAACCTTAGATCTACCACAAGTCATCGGAACCCTAACCTTTCACTTCTCAGCGACAGTCTAATCAGCCCAGAGCATTTTTGCAGAATGGACCCAACAAATCCGATCTGTGCCTTCGCGGGAACCCTGACCCGCAGCTCCTCCGCCGCACGCCAGAGCTTCCTCGTCGTTTCCCTCCACCCTCTGCACACCCCCGCCGCCGACAGCAGCCCTGACGGCGGCACCCTACGCAAAACCTCCCACAAACAGCTCATCGGCAAACCACTCGACTCGTCCGGATCCGGATACTCTTCCAGATCGACCTGCTCCTCGTCCGCCCGGTCGATCGACTCGGCCACGCCGGGATCGTCAAACAACAAGGCCCGCCGTCGCCTCGCCGGGGGCGGAGGCGTCGCGCATACCAGCTTCTCCGCCGCCACGGCGGACGAATCAACGCCGCTGGCCGCCGGCGTGGACACGGGGGTGGCCGCGCCATCGTCGTTGGAAGCGTAGGGGCACTTGTGGCCCTTCTTCGGCAGTCCGCAGCGGCCACAGTTGTAGTTTCCCCTCTTCTTGCCGTGCCTGAGGAGGAGATCGGCGTCGGAGATGGGGGTGACGGGGTGGGGTTGGTGGCCCTGCATTTGGCGCGTGGACAATCGGGTAGAGAGCGAAAAATGGAGGTGTGAGAAGGGTTTCAGACGAAAATGGTGGAAAACTTGGGAGCAGAAATTAAAGGGGTTATGGGGAAGGCGCGGGAGAAGGTAGCAGATTTGGCGCCTCAGGTTTTGAAACCATTTTTCTTTTTTTCAGGGAGGAGCCATTTTTGGAGCGGGAGACAAATTATCTATCTTCTATCTACATTATTGTTACTCGCAGTGCGCCCGCGCCTATCTTTGACCTCGTAGTGAAATAGCTTTAGGAAAATTATAATTTTCGTGTAGGCTACATTTTGATCGGTTTTAACTTTATATATACAACAAGTAAACATATCATATTAATAAATTATATTAGTGTTATTTAAGTAATCAGATAATATGATAGGTTTATTTGTTGTATATAGAAGGTTGACTCCACTATGAAGTCCACTGTTGGCTTCATAGCAAAACCGATATTTTTATAAAAAATAGTTTTTACAAGGTTAATTTAGGGGTGTATTTAATTAAGATTTTTAATACTTTTGCGTATTCAATTAATTTTTTTTTAAAACTTTTAAAACGACCACATGAATTCAATTGAGACTTTTAAAATGTTTTTTTTAAATTTTTAAAAATCTTTCTCAATGGCGGATCCAGGATGATTAAATAATGGGGGCACCATATAATTAACAACAAAAATAATTTAAAAAAAAATAATGTCTTTACATTACACATAAGTCATATCTTACAACTGTTCCTTACGAGCTTTCATTTTCTGAAAACGATCAATCACTACATCATTCGTAACATTTTCTAGCAAATCATTTTCTACATAACAAATCAAAATATCATTTAGAAAAAGATCACTCATTCGGTTTCGCAAATAATTCTTCACGTACTTCATCGCCGAAAAACTTGTCTCGACAGTTGCAGTGGCAACGGGCAAAGTAAGAGTTAACTTCAAAAGTTTATACACCAATGGATGCGAAAGATGTTTCTTTGTTTCGACCATAACTCGAGCGAGATCACTGATATCCTTTAGGTTGGAAAATCTTCCATCATTTCGAACATTATCAATGTACACTCCAAGTTAATCTTCAAGAGCTATGCGATCCATGGAGCTAAAGTCTTCCGGATAAATCTCAGCCAATCTCATCAACTTTGAGGGATCAAACTCATGGAACGAGTTAGCAGGATTTAACGAAGCTGTACAAATAAGTAAATCATAGTTGACTTCATTAAAGCGATCATTAAATTCTTGAAGTTGCATATCAAGAACAGTGTAAAAACAATTCACCAAATAATAATGTAACTTGGTGACCTTTTCTTTTGCTCTGGGCCGCCTCAGATCAATATAAGATTCCACCATATCTGGCACTGCAATGTCATGTTTCTCACAAAAAGATGATATTTTCTCGAGGAGAGAATCCCACCCATCATCTCTAAGCTTTTGAAGTTGACTTTTAGTTGCCTTCACCAACAACATAGCATTCAAGATGTCTTGATCTTTTCTTTGCAATGTCGTTGATAAAGAATATGTGAATCCTAAAACCTTCAACATCAAGTGTAAGTAAAACACAAAATCAAAGGTCTGCAAATAAATGAGAAGACCACGTGCTTGATGTCTAGATTCATCTTTTCCATCACTTTCAACAAATTCAAGCACCTCAATAACCGAAGAAAATAATTCAACCAAATGCATAAGTGTTTTGTAATGAGACCCCCAACGTGTACTCCCAGGCCTGTGCAAAGAAATCTCTTGATGCAGCCCTTTTCCTGTTGCAATTGCACCACTACCAATGGCTTCTTTCACTTTGTTTTGTTGGGCTTCTCGAATCATATCCTTTCTTTTACAAGAAGATCCAACCACATTCAACAAAGTAGCTACCATATCAAAAAAATTCTTAACATCATGATGTTTTTTTGCAAGTCCCACTGTAACAACAAATTTCGTGAATTGAATTTAAAAACACGAAAAATATTATTCAAATGAATTTCTTGAATCAAAATAAATATTGCGGATTACAATCTCTATTATTCCTCTGATTCTTCTCACAAACAATATTTAAGTCTTGGAGCGAAATCTTCGGCTTGATCTTCTCCTTGACTTGATCTGACTTGATTAACGTAACCCGAGGGCTTGAAAGCTTTTTCCCGGATCAAACGTCGAAATATCCCAAGAACGCGAAGAACACGAATCCTGGGTCTTCGTCGCAAAGTTGATCTCGAATCTTCTTCACGCCGGATTTGAATTTACTAACGTTATTCGGAGGCTTTTGCAGCTTGTTTCCGGATTGAACGTTAGTCTTGAGG
Source organism: Striga hermonthica (assembly GCA_902706635.1). Taxonomy (NCBI): domain Eukaryota; kingdom Viridiplantae; phylum Streptophyta; class Magnoliopsida; order Lamiales; family Orobanchaceae; genus Striga; species Striga hermonthica. The sequence continues at coordinate 9,984,313 of CACSLK010027752.1, read as the reverse complement.
TTGAACGCGCTTGAATCTTGCTCTAAATCTTCAAGAACGCCTTTGAATCTTCAAGAACACTTGAATCTCGTCGAGAGATCTTGAACTTGAACTTGAATACAAACGTAATTCGGAGGCTTGGCAGCTTGTTTCCGGATTAAACGTCGGTTTTGAGCTTGATGTGCTTGAATATTCCTTCGAATCTTCAAGAACGACTTCGAATCTTCAAGAACACTTGAAACTTGTAGAGAGAATTCTCTAGAGCTCTTGAACTTCAAAATATGAATTATGATGTGTCTTTGACATTAGGGAGAGCCCCTATTTATAGGTGTAGGAGAGAGCATCCTACCAAAATTAAGAATCGTAGGACGCAATTTGATTGGTCCATGACGATTCACATGAGATCTTCTAGATTTACTTAGATCTCCCAAGATCTTCTAGATCCACATAAATCTTCCAAGATCTTCTAGAAGATATGATTTATTTACCAAGAATAAGACTTGACACTTGGCATTATTTGATTGGTCAAGAATTAAAATATTAAAATATCAATTAATTAACTATTTAAATTTAGGAATTAAATATATGGAAATTCCTAAAATATAAATAGAAAATATAACTTGATTTTTAATAAATTAATTTCCACGTAGCGCGATTTGATTGGACACAATTTTTATGTATCTACAAATGCCCCCTCGAGACTTGTTCACGGACGACGGTCTTGAAGTGAATGAGTCGCGACATCATTTATTGGGCTTGGAAGACGTGATATGGACTTACAATACCCAAGAGAGCCCAAATTAACAAACTTGCTATGTGTATCAAATGGCCCAAAGTCTTTACCCATTTAAATGCTTAAATGGGCCTTCATGGCCAACCTCAAAATTAAAATGATCCAATTCTTGACACAAAGAAAGGCCCAAAATGTGAAGTCTAGAAATTGTCCATTTAGGATGTTAAGATGGGTGCTGCATTTGGCCAAATTTTGAGCCCACTTTCATTAACTTCCATCTTCCAATTTCAATTCCAAATAGACACACAAGGACCGATTTATAATTAATGCAAATCTCAACCTCTTTAAATTTGGCAGCAAATAATTGAATTCCAACCCACATAATCCAAGCACATGAAAAATATACACGCACGAATCAATTAATTCCAAAATCGAATATTTACTTTCCACGTACAGAATATGTTAAAAGCAGAGACTTGAGTATACGAATCTGTATACGTACGTGCAACATATATATACTTTCCAAACTTCAAAATTCTACAATCCATGTATCCAGGCGAATTCCTCCTTGTATCAGGTAAGAAAATTTTCCTAAAACTTGCAGCAACCCATCCTATAAAAGGGGGACACCATGACTCCATTCTTCAAACAAGCACGACTTTTTCTTTGCTCTACTCTCTCCTTTATTTCTCTTGATATGGCCATACTGTCGTACATCGGTTCAGTAACCGCGGCATTGCCGCGGTTGGCTCACAACGGTTCATATCGTCACGGTTTAAGATTACCGAGTCGACTTCAGCAAAGTCGACTCTATTAGTAAGGTTCCATGATACTCAGTCAAGAGGCCCGGCTCTCGACCGAGCCAATGTACACCTGTCGACTGGAGTAAGTCGACTTCTGGTAAGACAATGGTCAGACGTATTAGGGTCTACTAACAGTTGAGTGCGACCCAGTCGACTCGACATAATGTCTCAGGTCGACTGAGGAAGTCGTAGCTCGTGGTGCCCGATAGCTTTGACACACCTCAGCATATTGAAGAAGCATTAAGGATAAGGAGGAAGCTCAGGAAGGATCTAGATGCTGACTAGGAAGTAGGCAGAATATGAACCGACCGGGGTATTCTGGACATTTCCCTTAAGTCGGCCGGGGCATTTTGGGGACTTCAGGTATATATTGTACTCCTATATAAAGGACTAAGGTAATCCCAAAACCCTAACTCCCATTCATTCCATACACTTCTATTACTGCTGCTGCTCTCATAGCAACCCCCATCATCTCTCTCACATACTGACTTGAGCGTCGGAGGCTCTACGCCGGAAAAACCCTCCGGCGTTGAGTTCTTGCAGGTGTTCGTACGATTCAGCAACGGCTCGAAGGTCATCAGGCCAGATCTAAGCTCATTCATACCGGTTCATCCCAGATCCGGACGTTTTCTTACCAAACCGTTCCAGATCTGAGAGCAGACCCATCATCTCTGTTTTTCTGTTGCTTTTATTTCTCCCTTTTTTTGTTGCTGTTAAAAAAAAATTGGCAGCTTACATTAGAGAGAACATAAGCAGTTTTCTTCTAAGTTTTCAACTGCCAAGTGTTCGACAGATTACCCCAAAGGTATTAGCAAACTGATTTTTGAATATCTTCCCCGTTTCTTTTTTTTTTCCTTTTTATTACATCTGTGCTCGAGTTATCATTCGGGATACCCACAAAGCTGTTTGGGACTTCTTACGGGCTGTCCAAGAGCTGA
>CACSLK010027752.1:9960344-9972327 GCA_902706635.1 Striga hermonthica | reverse complement strand
GGTAGAGAGCGAAAAATGGAGGTGTGAGAAGGGTTTCAGACGAAAATGGTGGAAAAATTGGGAGCAGAAATTAAAGGGGTTATGGGGAAGGCGCGGGAGAAGGTAGCAGATTTGGCGCCTCAGGTTTTGAAACCATTTTTCTTTTTTCAGGGAGGAGCCATTTTTGGAGCGGGAGACAAATTATCTATCTATCTACATTATTGTTACTCGCAGTGCGCCCGCGCCTATCTTTGACCTCGTAGTGAAATAGCTTTAGGGTGTGTTTGGTTCAATGGAGGGGAAGGGAGGGGAGGGATTTTAATGGAGGAAAAGGGAGGGGAGGAGAGGTGATGTAAAATAATTTTACCTTGTTTGGATGAATTATTTAGGAGGGGAATGGAGAAAAAATGGTAAACCTTATTTGGTTGAGGAAGGGAAAATAAAACTAAAATGACAAATTTACCTTTAATGAAATAAAAAATAAAAATAAAAACAATTGAAAGTAGTGGCTAAAAGGTAATTTTATATCATCACAAACCACTTCCCCTCCAAATCCCTCCAATTTTGGAGGGGAGAAAAAGTGGGGGAGGGGAGGGAAAATCACTTAAAATTTTCCTCTCCCTCCCCTCCTAATTTTCCAACCAAACAAGTGAAAATTAAAATTCTCCCTCCCCTTCCCTCCCCTCCCCTCCAAATCTCTCAAACCAAACAACCCGTTAGGAAAATTATAATTTTCCTGTAGGCTATATTTTTATAAAAAATAGTTTTTACAGGGTTAATTTAGGGGTGTATTTAATTAAGATTTTTAATATTTTCGTGTATTTAGTTAACTTTTTTTTAACTTCTAAAACGAATTTAATTGAGACTTTTAAATGTTTTTATAGATCTTTAAAAGTCTTTCTAAGAGTCTCAATAAGTCACTCGGTATTCAAAGTAGAAACACTTTATAAGACTTCTTAAATTATAAGACTTTCAAATACATTTTTTAATAAATTTACAAAGACAAAATCTCAATAAAAATCTCATCAAATTTATGAGATTTTGCTATGGATACCTTGGAATGTCCACTAAAGTCATTAAAAATATTACAAAATCCACCAAAGTCATACATTTTAAAAAGTTTTAAAAAATTCTTAAAAGTCACAATTGAATGCACCACCCCTTAATTTCACTCCTCCAATATAACATATATTATAGAGAGTTTTGTTATGAATCATGTCTTTCATTTAGCTAGATTTCGGATCGACGCTCTCTTAGCACGACTTATAAGCGATAGGTTGGAAAGGTCGAGGTAGTTCTCAGGAGGGCCATATATCAAATTATCAACCTAGAAGGCTAGAATTTAGGAGTCTGAGGTCAAATTATCAGCCTAGACCACAGGATGGTTGAGGGTCGAGTTACTGACATAGGGAGTAGGTGACCTAAGTCTTTAGAATCGCGAGCTAATACAAAGTGATCGTATTTGGCCCAATAAGCCCATAACCCGGTGAGCGAACCAACAAATTGATTGTGGGGTTATTTGCATGACATTTAAAAAATATATGATTTTGAGAAAATTGTGAGGGTCTAAGAGATGTGGAAGAAGATTTATCGCAAAATATGTGCATGACCGATTCTTAGGTCATAGTTATTGGGAAACAAAAGTAATTACTCTCTCAACTGAAAGGTAGAGTTCCAAGGAGGAATGGGCTCCTTATATGCCGACCCGAGGCATGTTGCCTTTCATCGGGATCACGGCAAACTACAAACAACTGTAAGGAGTTCAAGGATGATATTCAAAGATTGATACGAGCAAGGCATATCGTTTTCACGTATAAGGAGCCCAAGCAACCTCCCTGTAAGAGATGGTAGATACACATGATTGCCAAGGGGTCAACAGATGGTGACTCGAATCAAGCGAGAAAGCGGCATGTTTGGGAGGTGGATCGAAGATAGGAGGTCGAGGAGGTCCAGGTTGTGGAAGAGGTACCGCTTTAACATGTACTTGAACAAGAAGGTCAAACACGATTCAAAAATTTAAAGAGAATCGGGCAACTAAATCGAGATTATTTCGTAGCTCCCATCATGACTTATGTGACATGACAAAAACTTTAAGAAAATAATGTAAATTGACATTTTAAAAAATAAATCTCGCTCAATTTGGGCTTTTTTTCACTATTCACATTTCTCTTCGAAACAAAACTATTGTTTTTTCTTCTTCTTCGTGCGCCTCATCTCCGATGGGGGTCGCTCCCCACCTCTTTGACCGACATCTTGGAAAGGCTCTTGGTCAATAGGCACTTCATCTCGACTGGCTCTCACGACGCTTCTTCCCGGTCAGGTGGTTTATCCCTTTTATGGGATCCATGGCGAATTTAGGTGGGAAAGTCGGCGACTTCGTTGAAGGTGGAGCTATGATTGGCGCCGATGGCTTTCGCTGTTGAGTCTGGTGACCTGTATTGCCACTTGCCCTTTTTTTCTGGTGCTGGGAAGAAGATCCTACCGGCGATGGGAGTTGCTTAGGCGAATGCGGGTTGTGTAGTGTGGGAGGGATGAGTTGCTGGTAGAACCATCAAAACGGGCTTAAGCCCGCGGGCCGGCCTGACCCACCCTGCCAAAGGGAAGGGTTGGGTCGAGATTTTCTAGGCCCGCTAGGGAACAGACCTAAACGGGCCTGCCCGCGCGGGCAGCTGACTAGGGTGTGGCGGGGCGGGCTATCCCGCAGGGCTGGCCCGTTGATTATTAACAAATAAAAATTACATGAATATAATTCGCAATGTAATGTAGTAGACTTCTAGTGCTCGTAAAAGAATAAATTGTTCCTCTCCCTCATCCCCAAACCATGCAAACCCTAAATGCACTCCGCCATCCGACAAACTTCGCATGTTCGTCGCCTTCCACCAGACATTTACACTATGGGCTACTCTAAATTACCCGCAGCCCCATCCTCAGTCGATCGATGGGTTAATAGCGGTAGGATTTCGATTGATGCTTGGTAACGGTGGGGTACCTTTGCTAACATATGAACTTCACCTTCTCAATCGGAATTGAGAGAGTCAAAGTCAAAGAAAGAGAAAAATGAGCTAAGCTAAGTATGCCCAACCCATGAAATTAGATGTCGAGATCGATGGGTTAATAGCGGTAGGATTTCGATTGATGCTTGGTAACGATGGGGTACCTTTGCTAACATATGAACTTCACCTTCTCGTTCGGAATTGAGAGAGAAATGAAGGGTTGAGGTGTTGCGGCGGTGGCCATTGTAGTGGTTGACTGAAGGCCAACATTCAGATATCCACACCCTTAATGAGTCAAATCAAACCGATTTGTATGGATTTTGATTTTGTTGATTTTAATATGAGATTGGAGGCTTGATCTCAGATTATTGAATAGAGTGCCTTTTTTTCTAATAATTGGCGGGCGAGGCCCGCCAAACCCGCGACGTAAGGCGAGGACGGGTTGGACCGACATTTCTTAGGCATGGCTGACTGGCAAATGGGCGGGCTTTGGCCGGCTACGGACCGACCCGCCCTGCCAACCCCTTGTTGACAGTTGTAGTTCTTGGGCTGCTGAGGTTGTACATGGTGGCGGATGGCGATCTCAAGTTGGTTTTGGGTCCGGTTGTCCGAGTCGAGTTGCCATAGGGGAATTTCTCAATTTGGGTTTGTGGGTGTTGACATGCTGGTGGCTCGCTGTCTAAAGGTTTTTCCATCTTGGAGAGGATGTTGGTTCGGGTCCGAATCCAGTCAACTATAGGTGTACTGGAGTTTCTGAATTTATGATTTTGGGTCAGGGTTCTGACTATGGGTGGTAATCTATTCACAAGTCGTGAGGACTGTGTTATTCTATTTTAGCTGGTGTTTTAGTGTGTGTATAGTGTATTAGTGTAGCTTCTGTGTTTTCTTTTGGACTTCTATTTTCCATTTTTTGAATTAGTATTCTCCCTTTGAGCTTTTATTCTTCATAACTGGAGTAATGGAAGTGTATTTGATTTATTTTGTAGTTTTGAGTATGTTTTGTTTAAGTTATTCTAAGCTACTAGCGTTCTTGTCTTGTAGGCCTCTTTGAATTCAGCTGTTGATAGGGATATTAGTACTGACTCGACTCAACCGGATAAGGACCCATGAAATCGGGATCGAATGGACCATGAGATTGAGCCGGGGGTCGAAGAGGGCCGTAGAATTGATTGGCTCATATGGTCAAATATGTCCCCGAGGGTCGAACACATAGACCCTTGGCCCGAAGGGTAGAGCATATAGACCCTTGGCCCGAAGGGTAGAAAACATAGACCCTTTGCCCAAAGGGTGGAGCACATAGACCCTTGGCCCGAAGGGTAGAAAACATAGACCCTTTGCCCAAAAGGTAGAACATATAGACTATTGGTCCGAAAGGGTGAAACACATAGACCCTTGGTAGGAGAGAGAGGTGATTTCTTTTTATTGGCCAAACATAATTCAACTCGATTTTAACCGGGCTCAACACTAAGCTGGCTCGAAGCGCGTTCGGTAAGCATGCGACAAGCGACAATACTAAATTACAAGGAAGACGTAGCATCGAAAGCCGAATAAATATATATTCGAGAACGCCCGAAATGTTTGTATTTACGAATATTCGAGCTTTGCCCCGCATACTCGTAAATAGGGGGGAGTAGTTGATGGATATCAATATCGACTCGGCCTAACACGACTCGGCCTAACGCGGCTCGGCCGACCTCAACCCTCTCGACCCTCGACACCCCCGACCCTTAACCCCTTCGACCCTTATACCCTCGACACCCCCAACCCTCAAACCCTTCGACCCTTAGACCCTTAGACCCTCGACCCTTAGACCCTTATACCCTCGACACCCCCGACCCTCAACCCCTTCGACCCTTAGACCCTCGACCCACCGGCCTGACGACCGATACATGTAGGAGCGCACGGTGTAAAGCCAACTCGGCCCACTGGAGGACCGAATCATGGAGCTATGATCGACCCGTGGGATGTCGACTCGCAAGAAGTCGACCCATGAGGTGTCGACCCGTGAAAGATTGACCTGTGAGAAGGGGTCGAACGCCAACTCGGGTTCGACCCTTAGTGATGGCGATTACTACGCGGCTGTACAATTGAACACTATATATATGATAAATTCTAGAGGAGAAGGTAAGACATCATTTAATATTCTACTACAACATTTATCACAGATAATTTCTCTCTATCCGAGATCCTAACTTAGGCGTCGGAGGGCTTGCGCCGGAGAAATTCCGGTGCGCTTTCAGGTACCGGAGAACACTCAAGCTCGGACCGGACTAAATCAAGTGAGCGAACGTTGTAACTGGTAAGAACATTCCGCAAGACCGGCCACCGATTTCGGACAATATCAGCTGTATAGCTGTTTCAAGTTATAGGCCTCTCTGAATTCAGCTGTATAGCTTTTTCAAGTTAGTCAACCGTGCTTGTAATTATGTATTTTACTAATAAAATTTGTTGTTAACAAAAATCATATGATTGTGTAGGCTATGCCGATTTTGAGAAAAGTCCTTTATACATACTGAATTAATCAATTAAGCATCCTGTATATATAAAAAAAAAAAAATATATACAATTTTCAAGTTAGTCAACCACGGTGAATTTTATATGAGCGATGCAACTTGTAAAGCATTTTTTAACACGGTTATTATTTGTTTAATTCATATTTTAATCTGTACTTGGTAGTTCTATTGTCATGGGATTCTTGTCATGGAATTTTGAAAGAGAGTGTGATTTTACAGTAAAAAAAANAAAAAAAAAAAAAAAAAAAAATCGAATTTTAGCAATAACGTCGAGTTCCCTTTTTTGCTTGGATTATGTGAAGATGCAATTTGTAAAGTTTTTTTTAGCAAGGTAATTAGCAGTTTAATTCACATCTTAATTGTACTTGGTAGTCCTAAATGACACTTAATGTTATAGGATTCTTGCCTTGGAATTTGGGAAGAGAAGTGATTTTACACTGAAAAGTCGGATTTTAGCATTAATTAGGCATAACGTGGAATTCCATTTTTTGCTTGGATTATTGCATGAAAAGTCCTTGTTAGTTATTGAGATGTAGTATTTGATGGCTATAGCCAACCGTTTTTGAAAATAAGGCTTTGCTAAACGACCGAGGATAATTGATCTAACAGTTACAAACCCTGACGAAAAGGTTTCGTAATGGAATCGTAGTATCTCTTAAGTTTATTATTTTGCGCAATATTATTCGTGTGTGTTGGGTGGGATTTCACTGGCACATTATTGTTAATGTCGAGATAAAATATTGTGGTAAAAAAATGTGGTAGTTCTAATCCTCTTAAGAATCATTCATATGTAGAATGAGATGGAACAATGAGTAGGAGAAACCGTTTTAAAAGATTTCATTAAGTATAACCATTTGGTTGCTATAAGTTTCACATTTAAAATTTGTAATTATTTCTTCTTATATCTTACAATATGCATAAACATTTCACTTGAAGTATTACTTCATTTTATTAGAATATCACTTGTGAGTCGTCTCACATTGAGTTGATATGGTAAATAAGCCTAGTTTATAAGACTAGTTCCTCCAATCGCCACTGATTTTGGGATGACCTCACTAAGGTGCACATAGACTCACCCTTCTATGGTGCGCTTCACTGCATGAAACTGCACCCTGATTCTCCGATCATAAAAAACTTTACAATTTTTATTTGTTTATTTATCCTTCTAGGTTTTATTTGATATTGAAATAAATAATTGCAAAAACCAGCGGAAGTCAATCGATTGAGTTGACCAAATCGACCAAACTTCCAAAAACAAATTAATTCAATAAGTCATTTATCGAAACCGACCAAACTTCCAAAATCAAAATAATTCAATAAGTCATTTATCGAAACCGACCAAATCAAGGATATATTTCCATAAATCAAACATTAAATGTTTATTTTTTTTTTCTCTCTCTAAATTTGATCCCCAATTTCTCTCCTATGTAGCTAGCCCTAATCTGCAAGTTTGCTTCCTCTTTAGTCCGCTGCTCTTCCTCTCCGCCGAGAAGACGACTCGCGCCGGTGTGGCCAAGGGTCGTCTGACCCGCTCTCAGGCCCTTCTACCATGGAGAAGATTCAATTCCTTTTCATTCATGGTGGTGTTTGCAGGGGTTCGAGGGGCGGTGAAGATGGTCGTTGCTACAATTCCTGTCTGTTGCGCTGGTGGTGGTCAGGTCCAAGGCTTGCGACCGGGTGCTCCCCTGGATCCGAGTCACCTCTGGTGCTGAGACAGACGGGTCTGACGGTGGTGGTTGCAGGTTCTTTTGGTGGTATCGACAACCGAGGTCGGTTTTGTGCGGGGGCTGTCATGGTAGGCTGGTCTTCCGGAGCGGCTCAAGGGTGGTGCCTCTGGACGGGGTCTTTGGTTGGTCAGCCCTGCTCTAACCAACCGTTTGTTGGATTGGTTAGAGCTCGTGCTCGGGCGATTGGCCGGGTTCCTCGTTTGGGGCCTCCCTTGGAGGTGTTAGAAGAGTTTTCGATCGTTTGGGGAGGGCTCTTTTCTAGTTTAGTTTATTAGTGATGTGTGTTGTGCGTGAATTTGTGTTTCGTGTGTTTGTGTTGTCTTGGCTTTGTTTTTGTTTTGTGTGTTGGTGTTTGTTCGTTTGTGTCGGATCACCCTTTTGGGAGTTTTGTTTCTCCTCTTGTAGGAGTCGGGTTCTCCTCTAGTAGAAGTTTCGTTTTCTTTTCAGTGTTATTCTGGGTGTGTTGTGGCATTTAGGTTCTTTTGGGATGTCCTCTCATCTCAGCCATTTGGTTGTCGGCTTCGGCTACTTTGGTCGTTCTATGTGTTGTAATTATGTGATATTAATGAAAGTCTATCGTTTGGAAAAAATAAAAAACCCGACCAAATCGACCAAACTTAGGCTATGTTTGGTAAAACTAACTGATAAGCTAGTTGATAGCTGATAAGCTAGCTTATAGTTTTTCAGTAATTTTTGAACTTATAGCTTATAGCTTATGACTTATAGCTGAAAAGCTAGCTTATATGATAAAAATATTTGGTAAAATTAGCTGATAAGCTAGCTGGAATAAAAAATTCAACTAGCTTATTTGAAAAGCTACCTAAAGAAGCTTTTCAAATAAGCTCGAGCTTTTTAAAAAAGCTCGTCCTACCAAACGAGACTTATTTGAATACAGGGAGCTTATAAGCCAACCAAATAAATTATAAACTAACTTATTTGTCTACCAAACACAGCCTTAACAAAATCAGAAATAATTGAGTCATTTATGGGCACCGAACTGGCCAGTTTTCGTAAAAGTCCAAACCAAGCCGGTTGTTTAATTCTACCGCCTAAGCAAACTAATCAAAATAAATGACAATTTATTGAATATTTTCTTTTAATATTTATATTACATTACATATTTACATGTAATAAATTTTCAGTCCAGGTAATTCAGACATTTCGGAAATAAAAATCAAAACCGATAAAAATAACTTGAAAAAAAATGAAAATGAAAATAAAAAAATGTTAGACAACAAAACAACCATCCTTTCTTAAAAAAATATATATTTATATTATGAAATGTCATATCTTCATTTAATATCGTATTTCACAATCTATCTATGTATATTGTATAGTTACTAGCAAGTCATTAAATATGATGTTTGTGACATTGTTGAGCAATCATTTACAAGAAAAGTAACAACACAAGGGAGAGAAATAGCTCTTCATACCAATACACATAATAGTTATAGAAAAACTCAAGAAGATATACTGGCAGTTACATCTCAAAAAATGCCCACAGAAAAACTCAGTTTTTTTCTACAGCTATATAGCTCGTCTTTGGCGTGGGGCCGTCCTATGCAAATCAAACCAATAAATATTTTAAAACCATAAGAATGCGAAAGTTATAGACTTTGGTAGAGCTTACGACTGTCTAGAGAAGGGATTACATATCATACCGTGAAGTATGGTTTGCTTTCAGAAACGGCACGACTCAGTTTGCTCTGTCCATAGCATCAAACACCGGCAGCAGCTTTGATATCAGAATCCGATTTTCCCTGAATGATACGAAACAATGTTACAATTAAGGGGTGTTTGTTTATAAATTTATCTTAATTCAAAAACTAACTCAACTTTAACTCAACCCCATTACTTTTAATATTATCAATATAATTAAATAATACCAATCAATTATTTGACTAACCATCATTTCACATCACATATCTCTTACTTTTACATCAAATCAACTTTAATTATTTTATTTTAAACATTATTTTAATTTAAACTCAAAATCTCGCTAACAATTAACTATACTAACTTTTTTCAAAATTAACCATGGTTAACCCAAAAAACTCGTTTTGAACGGATATATTTGTTGTCCAATGTGTGTCGCCCGCGAATATATTTATTACAGAAGTGTGTAAACTGTCTTACCTCTAACGGTTTACTTCGAATTTTGCGTGTGGGAGTTCTCATGGTGACGAGCTCCTCAGCTGCAGTGGGGTGGATACCGATTGTGGCATCAAAGTCCGCCTTTGTCAGCCCAGCTTTAACGGCTACAGCAAATCCCTGTAAAATCACTGATTCAGAATGACATTGATACTTAAACGAAAAGGATAAAGACGTTGTACAACATAGAAAACAATCCAAAACGATAACTAGTGGACTCCACCTGAACAATTTCAGGCGAATCATCTCCACACATATGCAGACCAATGACTTTGTTCGTCTTTGCGCTCACAATGAGTTTCATGAAAACTCGTTCGGGAAGGCCAGAGAGAGTAGCTTTTAAAGGCTTGAAGTTCGATGTATAAACATCGATATCACCGTATTCTGTGATGGCCTGCTCTTCAGTAAGACCAACCTGGCCAATGGGTGGCTGAGAAAAAACTGCAGATGGTACAGCTCTGCAATTGAAAGACATGAGTTTAGGGAAAAAGGAAGCTTGACCATTTTCACATAAACTGATGCATTTGTTTGTCTATCCTGTTCTTACAGATATTCACATTTGAAAAGTAACTGTGTTGACAAATATATTTTGTGTTTTGAGTTTTAATTAACAGCTACACTTTCTTTTTTTCAAAAAAAAAGAAAAAAGAAAAAAGAAAAACCACTCATCCGACTACAATAGGAAATAGAACCTGTAATCTGGTTTTATTGGTTCATTGGCAAACAAAGTTTTTGCCAATGCTCCTCCTTCCATTAATGCAACTGGTGTCAAGTTTATTCTATCAGTAACATCTCCAACAGCCCAAATGGAGGGAACAGAAGTCTGTGAGTATTCGTCAACCTGAGTAAGCATTTCAAGATTGAAAGCATAATCGCTCATTATTTGTCCAGATGTAGATGCAAGCTGACTCGGAGGGAGAGTGTAACTGGATCAAAATGACTTAAATAGACAATACCTCTATGGCTCCATTTTTCGACATCTTCACTCCAACTGCCTCTAAACCTAAATCCTGTTGCAAAATACGCATGAAAGTTCAGGAATTTTCACTGATCAACCATAAATGATAGTTGAGTTTAAATTAATTGGGTAAAAGAATACTAAATAAATGCTGCAATTAAAATTGAGAAGTGGACAACACACTTAAGTTCAAAAGAATAGGTCTTCACCCTCGTATTTGGTCTGCGTCCTGTTGCAAACATGACGTGAGAAAAACCATCAACTGTCCCCTTATTAGTTTTCACAGACAGGAGTCCATTTGATGACTTGATTATTGCCTGAGGCGTCTCCTCCGAGTGAATATCAATTCCTCTCAATGACATTTGCTCTCCAATAAAATCTCTGATCTGCAAAGTACAAGTTGAATCACTTGTCTCACAAATAAATAATTTCACAAGCATTTTTTCCAAGCACCAAAATTTACCTCTAGAGGTGGGGTCACTAACCAAAAAAAAAACTTTCAAATTAATACCAATATTTATTCTTGTTCTCCACTTAAAACCTCCGCATGGTTTTTTTCTTTTCTGACTTGACAAAAAATGTAGGGCTGTTTTCCTAGTGTGTACTCTGATAGTTAAGAGTACGGCAACAAACCTCTTCATCGAAACCCCTCAACACCTTTTTCTGCCTAATAAATAGGTGGACATCGCTCTTCAAGCCATTGAAGATGCCAGCAAACTCAAGTGCAATATAGCCACCCCCAACTATGGCAATTTTTTCAGGCTTTGAAGGTAAATCAAGGGCAGCATCAGAATCGATCACATATTCACTTCCCGGGATATCTGGAATGAAAGGACGCCCGCCAACTGAAATAAGAATGTTCTTTGCTGAGTAGAGCTTTCCATTCACGTCTACTGTGTGTGGATCCACAATCTGAATAGAAGTTCATAACTAGCAGTTATGGGTCATTGGTTCAAAAGAAAAAAAGATTATGCAATGGCTTAGACTTAAAAAAAAAACATCAAACCTTTCCACGGCCTTCAATTAATTCGACACCAGCATTATTCAGAATATTTTTATAAATTCCAGTAAGGCGATGCAATTCAGCATTCTTATTTGCAATCAAGGTGCTCCAATCATGCTTGGGTTCTGCTTCATAACTCCATCCGAAACCACCACTCTCTTCAAATTCATGAGAAAATTTGGATGCATATACAAGGAGCTTTTTCGGCACACATCCACGGAGAACACACCTTCATAGGATTCAACAGAAAATTATTGGACATTACAAGGACTTCTCTAAGCAAAACAGGATGTCATGCACATCGCATTTATCATCTGTAATCAGATGTCTCCTAGGATTGTATAACATAACCTACAATTAATTTAACTAAAGCAGAAAGCGAATCATTTAAACTTATAGCTGCAGGCGCTAGAAAACTGTACGAATCTTTTTAAGTTCAGGGATATAACAACATACTAAACAAGATTACGATCCTTTTCATTTATTAGGAATTCACAAAAACCTATACAAGGATTTGCTTTTAGGCAAAAAGAACATATTTCTGGTACAAACCAATGACATCCAAAAGGAACACATTTTCCCCTAAAATTGCAGTATTAGGATGACGAAGTCCATAGCTTTCTAGTTCACATTATTGTTGAATGTATCAACATAACACA
>CACSLK010027752.1:9938181-9949947 GCA_902706635.1 Striga hermonthica | reverse complement strand
AAGGCAAAGCATATGTATTGCAAGGGAGCACAATTGAAAGGAAAGAAAGAAGAAAAAAAAATATTAAGTATAATTTCTATTCGGTTTCTACTCTGTGTTCTTTATCTTTTCCCGTTTTTATAACAAATATTACATTTTAAAACATATAATAGGCACATTATATTTTATAAATTATAAGTATTATAATAGTGAGCAACATAATTATATTCTTTTTTTTACTTATATATTAATCATTATGTAATTTCTAAAAATATAACGAATGAACGATGTGTTTTTTAGGCGTAATTAATTAAAAAAAAAAAAAATTGGATAGTCATTGGGCAATTTTGGTGTGATCGTCAATTGAATAGTCACTTTTTCTATATATAGATAAAAGAGTTATAAACGAAGCGAACGTTCATGTTTGACAAAAGCTCGTTTGTTTGTTAATCGAGGTGAGTTCGAACTTCAAACACAAAATTAGGCTCGTTTAATAATCGAACGAACACGAACTCGTTCGTGAACGTTCGATTATGTTCACGAACATTAATTCAAAATATGTTTTTTATTCTTTTTATATATTTACATATTATTTTTATTAAAAGAAACTGAAATTTAATATAATTTTATTTATTTTCTATATATTTACATAATATTTTTAATAACAAAAATAATATATAAAATTATTTTTATCTTATCCTTTTCTTTTTGAGTTTGAACGAACAAATTTCTAGTTAATCGAACATATTTAAAAAGTTTATATATTAAATTATTCGAACACGAACGATCTCGAACTTTGACGAACATTAAACGAACGAAATCGAACATGATTTTTTGCTCAAAAATAAACTAACGAACACGAACACCGTTCGAACGTAAACGAACACGAGCTCGAACAGCCCAAGCTCGATTCAGTTCGATTCATTTACAAGACTCATAAGGCCTATTTTCTACACAGAGATACATATGTTTATATCAAAATATAATATTTTAAAAAATAAATAAATAATATATTATATTAGGATATGTTGGTTTTTGATACTAATTAAATTAATTGTGTAATGTGTATTATGACAGATTAGAGCATCTCCAATGCTATGACTTTAAACACAAGCAACAAACACATGGTGATTAAATTGCAAAAGTCTAGCCTTTATTGCAACTAGTATTCACCTGTGTATTTGCACAGGTAGAAATAAAGTATTGTAAGTTATTTGTATGCATATATGATTAATAATTTTTCTTGCACTTTTTGGAGGCCAAATTTACAATTAAAGGAGGTGAAATATTTATTTTTTTAAATTGTATTTATCATACTAGATGTAATGTATATTGTAGTATGTATTTTTTTATGAATTATTTATTATTTATTTAGAAATTTCAAATACGTTTTTTATTTTTCAAAAGAAGTTAATTTAAATATAACCACAACAATCTAATCACGCTAAATAGTCAACACATTATATGGTCAGCTGTAAATAAATTAAAAGTTTAAAATAATTTTTGTAATTTTGAAGTGATCAATATGTTTATTATCTAATAATTAAATGAGAGGTTAAATAAATAAAAAGTAACGATTTTTGGATGGAAAAATTATATTGCCACATAGGTATAATTTAATAGATTTTATTAAATGTTCATAAGCCAACAATTATATATATATATATAGATTTTGCCTTAGCTTTTAAAAGTATGATGTTGCAAATATGAACTATATGACATGAATGTTGAAAAGTTATAACTATTTAGTTATAAAGTATGATTAAGAGCATCCTGCATTTGTAATTAGATTTACCATAATTGTTGTCTATGATCATGACAAACACTCTACTAATCATCAATCACACTTAATTTCAAGGCACAAAAAGGCAATGAAAACCAGGAGATTACATCAAAAAGTAGTTGTTTGTTTACAAGCACACAATGAAAACAATATTTTTATACTCATCAAAGGAGATGTATTAATAACTACTAAAATCACCCAAAGCTCCAAGGCCCAAGCTCAAAGAGACAACCCAGATTCCTCGTCCTCCTCAAGGCCGGAAACGTAGATAAAGTAGAAAGCCCAGATCAAACCGAAGACGCCGAAAATGATCCAGCCCAATAGGTTGTTGCTCAGCCCAAATGGAAGCCCAGTACCCTCCGTGCTCATCCTCTCATCCACCAAGGCCATGGCGGCTGGGCTCGACAGAGCCGCCGCACAAGCCGCCGCCGCCAGTGAAGCCGCCATACCCACATTCGGCTCGTTCTCATGTGGCTTTCCTTCCATGGAGCATCTAACTTTGCCCACGTTCTTGGGCATGGATGGCAAGCCTTAAATTAATTACAACCATAAAATTCATGATAAATAAATCGATAATCAATATACAGCTCAAGATATTAGGGAGCCATAGTATACATATATTTGTAAATAAAAAAGATAACTGTTCATCGTCTCGCTTTATTCTTATATGGATTAATAATACAATTCAGTAATAGAAATCAATCATAATTCATAAGTATACATTTTTTTGTTAAAACTTACTAAACATTCACTAACATATTTCTAACTACGAGTCATTTTAGATCCATTATTTTTATCTAACATTAACTTTATGGAAATTGTGCGGTCCCGTTATGGTACCATCTCGTCGGATGTTTTAACTGTTAGATCATCTATCTTATCTAACTAAACGTGGATCCAACGGTTAAAACACCTGACGGGAGAGTATCGTCACGAGAGCATAGTATTTCTCCTTTATCTCATATTATTCACAATATTGAAAATATATTTTATTCTTCCGATCCAGTTTATTTTTCTGTAACCAATTATCAAATTAACAAATAATTAAAAACAATTAAGGTATCTCTTTCCGACGATCTATCAATTTTCAAACCAAAGACATAAATAACATGAAATGCATTAGACAAATTTTAACAGACTTGCCTCTCTACCTTAGTCCTCACATGATTCCGAAAAATAATAGAAGAAAAAAAAAAACAAAAGAAAATGAAATAAAGATTGTTTTAAATCCTCACCCAGGACGGCGGAGGGGCGCACGGCGGAGGCCTTCTGCACGAGGGCGGCGCGTGTAACTAACGAAGCAGAAGTGCAAGCTGTGATGGTGGCCATTTTTGGGTCAAAATTCAATTGATTTTTGTTGGGCCAAATTTCACACTGGAGAAAAATTCAGTGTGTTTTAGTGTGATTTGCAATTGCAAGCAGTATCTAATATTATCTCTGTATCAGACATCCACACACCTCGGATGAGGTGATTTGAGTCTCATCTGTAAGTGTCCAATCTCATATCGCCACGTGTCACTGATCCGATGGCAGCCACATGTGCTTCCTCAAGTCAAATGAAATATCCGAGTGTGAATGAAAATAGTTGGCTATTGGGGTCAAAATAAAGTCAAACCTTACATATATATTGAGATATTAAAAGAAATAAGTCGGTTTGTAAGTCGACTCAACTCGTTTGTTTAGTCAATTTAAGTTCAACTCGTTAATATTAAGCCAGCTTTCGGATTATGAGAACCGAGCTCGAGGAGGCTTGTTTACAGTCCTACACACGCATAAATATACATACACAAAGTAAAGGAACATTTTACAATAATTTAAAAAAAAAAATCATTACATTTAACTTAGATATAAAATAATTACAATCATACTTTTAGAATAATAGCAATAATATACGAATCATTTCTTTTCAACAAAATATGAAAAAAAATATAATTATAATAAGAGATGCTATACTTTTATCTATGTTAAAATTTATTTTTTAATATATAACATTTCAATACATTTTTTTTTTGTCCAATGATAACTATATTAATAAGTTTAAACTCAAAATAGTACAATTGAGGTGTCAATTGACATCACTGAAATTATAACAAAATCTGGACCAACCCCCTTGGAATCACACTTATCACCGGGTACAAACTCCATAACTTAGACGATACTAAAATACGACAATTGGTTGAAAGTTATGGTTGTCTATGGTTATTTATGTCTGATACAACCTTACTACTACTATACTTAATCTTTGAAATATTGTGAAACTAGTTCATACTTTTGGCAACAGGATCACTAGCTTGACCAGTTGAACTCACATATAATTTTTTGCTCAGTTTGCTTCAAATGTTATACATGGCTTAAATACACAACAATAAACAAAGGTGATATAATAAGAGTAATGCTATAAGTACATAATATTATATATAGGGGTGTACATAACTCTCATATTTAGTAAGAACTACCAAAATTAAAAAATCAAGTAGACTCCTTATGTGAATATTATTTACACCTCTATGCACATTTATTATGTACTTTATAATATATAACGTTTTATACCACTAAATAAAATAGGTAAGGGTCATTTACCACCACCAATACCAGTTCAAATTCAAAATGGAAAAAGAAAAAAAAAAGGCCAACCGCCAGAACCTGTGCCTGATCACTGCTTTTGAATCAATTCAGGCAGTTCTTGATCTGATTTTCAGGCTGGACAATTTCATTGATATAATCTATTTCTATTGATAGAGTCTCTACCAAGTACACTGCTTTTTGATCAATTCAGAGGATTCAGGCCGGACAATTATTGATAGAATCGAACTATTCGTAATCATGATAAGAACAAACAATAAAATCAGACCAGTGTTGAGGCCGTCCGATTTTCAGAACCATTATACGAACAAAAGAACATCAGATTTTGAGAGAAAGCCACTTCTTGGAATTAGCGAAAACCTCAGGCTTATATGTAAGAATTGTATTGTGTCTAATGAACATTTTTTGCTCTACACAAGACTAACTTTTTACATGCACAATATCCAGGCAACCAAGATAAAAATTTGCTATGGGCTTCACCAAAATCTGGCTCCTTATTGCTAGAATGGTCCGAGCTCCTAAAAATTCTATAGCTGTATTAGTAAACAAAATATGAGAGAGAGAGAGAGAGAGAGAGAGAGAGAGAGAGAGAGACTAGAGATTCACCTGTATGAACCGTTGAATATTGAGAAAGAATGAAGTGGGATGAACAAAATGCAAAGATATCCCTATTGTATAAATTTCGTATCTTGTCGTGTTGTACCGATTCTAACTACTCATGAACGTTGCATTGTTGCAGGTATGGATGATCGTATTTGACATGTTTTCTCCAGTACTGCTTGTATCTCTCGAACCCAATATCTAACCATGGTTTATGAATCCCATCAAAATGCAAAACAAATGCTCGATCTATATTGTTCTGCCTCACACTGGAGTCGTGCCCCAACCCTAAGACTTGCCACTGGTTTTCTAAAGCAAGCGTGTGTTTGTAGAATGTGAGCCAACCAATGGGCAAGCTTCCTTCGGTCAAGATTGGCCTCTTATTGCCCTGCACGGACATTTATACATTTAATTGACGAAATTTATAAACGATGGATTGAATTTTTTTTTGGATTGAATTTATAAACAAGCATGTCCTATTGATGATAGTAAATAATTTTTTTTGGATTGAATTTTGGAGGAAAATTTTATACTGGATTTGCCATCTAACCAGCTTCATTTTGATGGATACATAAAAAAACCAACTTTAAAATAAATAGAAGGAGAAGAATGAGAAAGTCATGGCTATGCAGCAGCATTTACCTACGATGAATTACAGATATGAAGCACAACATGAAAATTTTAGATGGCAATTGTGGAGTTTAGCGTAAGTACAAAACTCATAGTTATATATTTTTTAAAAAACATATGCCCCCTTGAATGTAACAAGCACCCATTTAAATTTATGTTCATCAAACAAATACCCCATTATCCGACTCTCCAGGTTCCATTTGTAAAAGAGAAACAAATATTGATGGGCCCTGTATAATTATTAATAATAACCTGTTTTTCTTGTAGTTAGGCTAAAACTCAATGGATTTTTTTTTGTAATTGGCCAAAAAACTAAAAATGCAACAACAGGTACACCTCATGAAGCGAATCACGCCAACACAAAAAATATGCAACTGACCAAATAAATATGTGAAAAGCACCAGTTATGTTAGCCATGCATTAATATGCACAAACAAGTTTAATAAAAAAAAAAAAAAAGAAACTCACCAAATGAAGGTACTTCAGATAGACCTCAGTTAAATTTCGCCGTCTCCATTCCCGAAGATCAAATATGTTCATCCCAAAAGCCCACGTGCATGTGGTGGCATCGTATTTATCTGCTATTAAGGGGTCTGTGAAATTGACAAACATGTCCATGCGGCGGAAAGAAGGTTCCCCTTCACTACAAGTCTGCACAGCACCATTTACTCTGCCCCTCATGCTAATGCTCCACAGCCTCGTTAAATCCTTTCTAACCACCACATCATGATCAAGAAGAACAATTTTATTCAGATTTGGGAAAACATCCGGCAAATAAAACCGGAGGTGGTTCAACCCAGAAGTATATCGAGGATCAATAGAACCTTCCCTCTGTAGTAGAGTCATGTTGTATTTTGTGGTTAGCCAGTGAAAACTGTCCGTGCTTTCCACATGAACAGTAGCTTTGCTAGGAGGGTTTAGTAAGAACCACATCGACATTGCTGGAAGGTTAAGGGAGTCAGTTACCACATGAAATACCAACCTTTCTGGCTCCTGCCAAGTAAAACATTTGAACTGTAATCTAGTGTTTGACTAAGATCGAGAAGCATCTGCTCATTTTCAAGCATAACCCAGGTGCTATCTATGACTAATAGAAAAAAATGTATAAGAAGGGATAATTATAAATTACCACTGCAGTTCGGGGTAATTACCAAAATAAAAGACAAAAAATTCACAAAATATCAAAATTTAACATATGGACATTTGGTTCAGTGTTAAAAATTAAATAGAAGGCGTAGTAGTAACTATTCCTATATATAAATAAGATCAAGGTGTCCCGCAAATGGAACTTGTCCTGCAATATATCTAAAAAAAATCAATGGAAAGAAGGGAAAAACAGCCACATACCCTGGCATTTGAGACAGTTGAGTTCACAACAACTGAACACGCCAATATGTTGTCAGAGAAAACGGCGAAATGATAGAGATAAGGATTTTTTAGTTTATTTTTGTGACGAAACTCCCTTGCCTTAGAGTCCAGGGAAAAATACTCTGCAGTCAATCTCATAGAGAGGCAGTGCAGGCCTTTCGAGATGGTTCTCCCACCCAGCCTTCTAAGAAAAGTTTCTTGATTCCTCTGTGACCTAACCTGCTCCTCCGCATTATGAGTCATGGCTCGAAGCTTCTTAATCATTGCAGTACAATCAGGGTAAATACGACTTGCTTTTAACAGGGTAGCTTCCATTGCTTTCATCTTCTGTACAGAACTGAAAAACAGGAGTTTAGTATATATAATCTAACGTCACTAAATTTTCATGAACTTGAGTTTGTTATTACACTGTTATACGGAAGTCGTCTATGTTTCAGTAAGGGTACGCGATGCTCTCTTAAAGTCTGTGACAAGCATGTAGTCATAGGTATATATTGCATTCAGTGACTAAAAAAGAAGTATCAATGTCTAGTCAGAGACTTAGACTGACTGCGTATGACTACCAACAGTTACAAATCATGCCTACCAAATGTGAATTTTGACCAATAATTAGGTAAGCCTTTGATATTATAATTCACTGATTTCCATTTTCCAAAATTAAACTAGGTTACACTTATAATAAGTAAACGAAAATACTGAGTAGATATATTCTCATAAGATTATTAAGGATGGCAATACTACCATTTACGAGGTTTAGTGGGCTGGCCAATGAATCCTATTGAGAGTCGTCACAACCAATAATAAACATCTGGTTAGGTAACAATTTTAGTATGACAAACCTAATCAGAGTAACTTGGAAGTGGGAGCTCAATCACCAAGTTACACATCAGAATCTGTAAGTAAAGAAAAATGATAATAATAAAACCAATTACAAAGAAAGTGTATGGAACAACAATCTTATATAAAAATGATGATTCTTATTAGCCTTGAATTCCCACAATCTCACAAAATAGTATTGTGATATTCAGAGTTCATAATAAACATATAGTATAATGAACAAGAAAATTAGAATGAGAATGTGGTACCTCCTAGGTAAACGAGAATTTTTGGAGGATTGACTCATGGCTCGTTCAACCTCTTTCACTCGTAGTTTTAACCCTTTCACAATATGAGAACTGCTATTTGATGGTCTGAAATTTAAGTAAGCTTTGGCCCTAATCACTTGGTCTTTCATCTCTTTCAACTTTTCTTCCAAAGCTCCCGACCTACTCCGTACAACCCCATTAAGCTGTGTCTTGTATTTGTGAGACTTTTCCTTTGGTGAACAAAATGAAAAAAATAGTGGGAGAGAAGCAAGCAAAAGAAAACACAATGAAAAAAGAGAGAAAATTCATGAAGCATTTAACTTGGAGAAAGCTTGCACAATCCCCCGGCAAAAAGGGGTATATTAAAGCAAGAAGCATAATGCAGAACATGAAAATGTGACAACTCTGTCACAACAGGAAGACCAGCTTTGATATCATCCTCAAAAGGTAGATTTGTGGAAATAGCAAACAAGTAAATACATATTCACAATTTTAGCAAAAAGCATTGAGTTAAGTATGCAGAACATGAAAATGTGACAACACTGTCACAACAGGAAGACCAGCTTTGATATTATCCTCAAAAGGTAGATTTGTGGAAATAACAAACAAGTAAATACTATTCACAATTTATTGGCAATTTCCAATACATCCTTGAGAAAATAATAGATCTTGTACAAGAGAATCAGAAAATGATGGAAAAGTTACGACATAAATAGAACCATGAGTACTTCATACCAGGTCAATATAAGTACAATTATTCGAGAAGGTTCTCTAGCATCTCAGAAACAAAAAATTCTCATCCAGGGTAAAATTTAACAGACTCATCGTCTAAATAAACTTCTTCTAGTAGCATGCTTCAGAAATTGGGTCACCACACAGATCATCTCTCATCTCTAACAAGCAAAATTTGTCGGAATATCGGTCAGTCCAAAACTTGTTCAGCATATTACCAAACATACGTTCGATCTCATATACCACTCGCCCAAAGTTTGTTAAATTGTCACGGTAAAGTATTATTGCACTTGATATAATTTATTACTTTAACAATTTAGCATAATATCTAACTTTATTTTTTCAAAAAAAAAAAATATACAGATCAACCTCAATGAATGCATTATATGTACGCCCAATAATCAAACAAGGGCAAAAAACAAAGACAGCATATATATACTATGCAATGAGAATAACATACCCTTGACCCAGATACGGCCAACTCTTCTTGATGTCTTTTCCGGCCACTTTCACTAGTATCATGTGTAGTTGCTGAACTTGAAACCAGATCAGACAAAGTACATATCACTACACTTTAAATGAGCAACAAAAGGAACCGGAGAAAAACAAATGTAAATAGTACCAACCACTACTTTCCAACAAGTCCGCATTATTTGCAGCATTCCTAACTTCACCAGAAGTTGTATCCTCACTATAACTAAGATTAACTGGAGAATTATGGGTTTCTTCTTTGTACACCACCAGAGGAGGTTCTTTTAAACCTTCACCTTCCTGTTTCATAAAAATTGAAACAAAAAATAGCAGATAATCCTGGAGAATAATTTTCAAAATGGCATCATCAATATGTGACATGCATTTACATATCCAATTACCTGCTGTATCGCGTTTAATATTTGCGCATCCGTTCTGTGTTTCTGTACAACAAGAATCAAAATATAGTTATCAAGTAATAAATCTGAACGAAGAAACATTTATGAAAAGGAAAGACGAATTTTAAAAATATCAGTGCATTCCAGATATCAGAATACCAATATTTGCATTTAGCACGACATATTTGAATACAGAAATGGTATGAACTCTAAAATCACAAAGCACAGCACAATCAACACCGAAATCATACTATGATCAATGCGGGAGTTCAATAAGACAAATTCATCGTCAAGAAATCAACTGCCCGAAACATAGGATGCAGATAACATTGCAGCAGCAATATTAAGAGTTAAGACTCATCATAGACTAAGTCAAGCCGTATAACACTATCAAATGTAGTTAAAGAAGATAGAATCATACTATGATCGATAAATCTTCAACCAAGTCTTCAGATACTGCAACAAAAGAAAAAAGATACGAATCAAATTAAACTGAAAACTAAAAAGATGAATAAAGAATCATACATAAATGCAGCTGACAGAGGGAACATCAAATGTACTTACCATCGGATTTAATATGTTTGAGCCTGTACGACAGTAGAAAAACAGGAACAAAAACAGAAACACAGAGCAAGCAGAGGATCAAAATCCTCGAGCATCTGCGAAATGCCCTCATCAAAATTCTCCACCAAAACGATTTAATCGACGATCCTCCGCATCGGAAAGCCCAAAATTGGAAAACGAAATGCCGATTTCTAAAATCTGAAAGTCGGCAAAAAAAATCCACGTGACGGAGAGAGTGAGAGAGAGAGGCTAGGGTTTTTCCCTGTCCGGTGAACGGTGATAAGATCTCGGGAAACTCACCGCCGTGTGCTGAGAGTAATTTCAATTTTTCCGATCGAAAAAAAAAAAATCATGAAAAGAAGAAAGTGAAATCTCGGTGGTCAGAGATGGCGGGGAGAGGTGCGATTTAGCACGTTGACAAGAAATGTAAAACTTGGATTAAAATTGGTGGGAAATACTACTATTCTTGCGAAACCATTTTGTCGAAATTTAAAACCGTTAAATTATCATGTAATCGATGTAACGGTTACAAACTCCAACAAAATGGTTCCGTAACTGGACAATAGAATCCCTCAAAATTGGTAATATGTTTCCTAATAAATAATTTTGAAATAGTGGGAACTAAATATAAATAGAGTTTTTGAATTTAATTATCAATTAATTGTAATTATAATATCTGCTTGATTAAAATGAACTAATTTGTTTCCTAATAAATAATGAAGGTGGGAACTAATATATAAATATAGAGTTTCTCGAATTTTATTATCTTTTTTTTATGACAATTTATATACTTAGTCCTAGGGTATATGTATCTAATATTAAATTTCTCTTAATGTTACCATGCTTAATCTCAACTAGTATTCGATCTTGTGCATTTGCACAGTTGTAAATAAAGTGTTATGAGTTATATGTATGCATATTGATTAATTATTTTTCTTTCACCGTTTTACTGACCAAATTTACAAAGGAGTTGGAATATTTTTTTTTAAAATTACGTTTATCTTATTAGATGTAATGTATATTTTGGTACGCCATTTTTTTGTGAGTTATTTATAATTTATTTAGAAATTTCAAGTACGTTTTTTATTTTAAAAAAAAAACTAATTTAAATGTAACCACAATAATAACAATTAATCACATTATACGGCCAATACATTATATGGTCAACTTTCAGTAATCAAAATTTAAGATGATTTTTACAATTTTGAGGTGATTATTGTTGATTATTTAATAATTAAATGAAAGATTAAATACATTAAAAGTAACGGTTTTTTGAGGGAAAAAAGTTAATTTGCCATATAGGTAAAATTAAATAGATTTTATTAAATGTTATTAGCTAGTAATTATATATATATATATAGATTTGTCGATTTTTTATTAGTATATATAAAATAAATTTTTATCAATATCTATTTTAAATACTGCACTTTATAGAATATATAAGGGTCAATTGCATAAAAACCCATCACCTTTTGTTTAATTGCAAATAAAACTTAACCTTTTCAATTTGACAAAAAAATACCTAACTTTTATTAAGTGTTGCAATTTTGTCTCGTCCTCCGGACCGCCGCCG
>CACSLK010027752.1:9904487-9930798 GCA_902706635.1 Striga hermonthica | reverse complement strand
TTAATTGAAGAAAAAATGTATCAACCATTAAAAGGTATATGAAAGTTAACATTAATTAAAACCACAGTCAAGAATAATTTGTTCTAGTGGCATATACATACAACACATCCCCTTCACTTAAAAAGTACAAGAAATTTATTGAAATAAACAAAATCAAAGAATGCCTTTTGTGCTTTATTGAACAGTAGACAACACATAACATTATTTCAGATCGCCACTTACATGGATACCAATGAACTATGCACAAACAAGTCCCGCCTGAGAGAGCTAGCATCGATAGATTTGCGAACTTCTCTTCCGACAAGAGTTGATTGCTCAGCAGTCAGCACACGCTTTCAGAACAGACTGGTAGGTGAAATGATCGGTTCTCTTCGAAACTCTCGGTCGCTACCTCCGATCTTCAGTAAATCGATTTGGGGATTATCTTGAGTAGTGGACGACCGGAGATGGTGATTTTTTCGGAGAAAGAAAATCGATTGGGACGACCGGAGATGGTGATTTTTCTGGAGAAAGAAAAATTGATTTGGACAGAGCGGCGATAAATTTTGAGAGAGAGAGAGAGAGAAACTGCGAGAACAAGAGAGAGAGAGAGAGACGAGCAGATTCAATTCATTTTTTTATGAAAATAAGGTAAAATAAAAGAATAATAATATGAGTAGTATATATATAGGGAGTGATTTGGAAAGAGAAATTAGATTTAGGGAGTGGAAAGGAAGTTTAAATGTGGTGGAGACTGACAAGGAAGTCCAATAGTGCATTAGGGATTTATAAGGAATTTACCGTTTAAATTATAACAATAAATTTTAAATACATGAAAATAAAAAACACACTACAAGACCAAAATAACATAAATTAGGACTACACAAGAAAAAAATAGTACAATTACAAAATATAAATTATTGATACATGTTGGGAAGTGTGATATAGATAAAATTTGAATTTATCTGTATTGGAAAGTGTGATATAGATAAAAAATAAATAAAATATAAAAAACAAAAAAAAAATAATAAATAATAATCTTAAAAAAAAAAAAAAATAGCATGTGCCACATGCAAATAATAAAATAAGAGTTAAAAACAAAAAAAAAAATGGAAAGAATGCGTTTAACGGCTTGAACGAAGTGGTGGGCCACCACATTAAACGGATGAACCGCATCCGTATTAACGCGGAGGGGGGCGTTTAAACGAGAGTACCGTTCAACTGATGCGGATGCTCTAATAGGTTTCTCGATTTTGTGTTTCGTCCGCTCCAAAGGTGATGATTGTTTGATGACAAAAATGTCAAAAGAAATATTTACCCCAAACATATGTAATATATTTTGTCTAATTTTGTTTATGTGATATGTAAAAAGACCTAATTTTTAGATAGTATAGCAAAATATATAAAATTCACGAAAATTGACTCAAATGCAAACAGACTAAATCTTTAATTAGGTCTAAGACCTAACATAGACTTAATGGTGAATCAATTCATTTTGTCTTGTTGCCACTATAGGCAAGAGAACAAAAATTGCCAAACCTCATAAATTCAGGAACAATCATAACACGAGACCATTTTGCATATATTTATGACACTTTCTCCAAACTCTTTCTTGAATAACAACAATATTTTAATTTTTTTTCGTATATATCTTCACAATTTGTTTTTTCATAGCAAATGAGGAATTAATCACTGATTTTTCATTAAGATCAACATGACTAGTCATCAACTGTTCATGCCTCTGATGCGCAATATCCCTGTCAAAACGAGTGAAAAATCATTTAATGAACATTTTCTATCCAATTGTCTCATGAAGAACGCTACTCTCGACCTTTTTGGCTAATGGACATATCAGCAGCCAAAACACAATTTACGTAAGTTGGAACCCAACAATGACGGCTCCATACCTCTTTGATAGGCATTCATTACTGTTCAATTGAGAATTAGCGAGATTTACATGTGCTCAAACTCATTGAGACTTTTAGAGTCATTAATAATCCCAAGTGAAGTATGGTAGTGTACCTTATGAAGAAAAGGACCGAGCTTTTTATGAAAACTTATTCAAAATATGTAAAATACAATATTAATGCATAGTGTTCGAAAATACCTCAGCCACAACAACTGATATAGCGATATCTTAATCAATAATAATAACATGTGAATGTGGTTGGTCGGTTGTTGCGTCTACAAATTGATATAATAACCAAAGATAAGATTCTATCTTTTCGTCACTAAGTAATCCACAACTAAACATGGTGGTCTGTGTATGATGATTACACCAATGAAGGGTGCAAACACCATTCTGTATTTATATATACATTGTAAAACGGGGGATATGATTTATTTGATTCATTATCGGCCCAAAAATACATATGAAAACACCTTAATTGTTGATCTCATAAACGTAGTAAGAAATTCAATCCGTCTTTTCTTCCATTTCAAATTGATGAATTAAGGAATGAGATCATGTCCTATGAGATCATGTCCACTCAATTCAATATTACATGTTGCTTATGTGCTTCTAATATCCTTCTCCAAACAGCCCATAAAGGGATCACCATAATATATTTCAAACTATCTCACTTGTTTGCTTGTTGGGATATTTGCTTCTATGTATTCCTCGACAAACACCCTTTTTGTGGTTGACAAGCCTTGATGTGATCTTAACATGTGCCCCTTTATAAGAGTAGCGAGGATGAGCATGTATCTTTACAAAATATTTCAATAACCAAGCTTCCTTTTTTTTTTCCGCACACTAATTCGAGCAGGACAATCACAACGAGTGTCGCCCTTTTACCCTTTTTTGGTTAATGCCACCACACATTTGATTTTATTTCGGTACGACATATTTGTTTTTTCTTCTTTAGAGCAAGAACCATTTTTTCGCAGTTGTGCCAGTACTTATCTTTATGGCAATTTTGGATTTTATTGTTGAAGCCTGCAGTTTTAGCATATTCATTATATAAACAAAAGAGCCTTATTCGCCGACTGAAATCCTTGCTTGAATGTGGGCATGAGTGTCCAAACTACTAGTGGTATGGATGTTTGGTTTTGCTCAGACGCCATTGATGTAGAGCTCAGCGAACCGACCTAAGTGGTTAGCTCGGGTGTTAAGGACCTAAGAGTTGTACTGTGAGAGGGTTCAAATAATGATGGAGACGAGGCTGCCTTGGCATATTTGGACAAATTTGATCGACTCCGAATTTAGTTAGTTATTTATTTTAATTTCCCTTTCCTTTTATTAAGTTTATTTCCTTATTTCTTATGCTAGACTAGGTAAGTAAATAATGTCCTTGCAGTTGTTTGGAAAGTGTGGACTCTATTTCCTATTTATTATCTCATGTTAGACATGAGAACGATTGAAGAATTTTTATGAAATTAATCTAATGTCTTTTATCACGAGAGAGTATCTCGATCTTCCCTGTTTTCGTATCACGTTCTACATCAGTTGGTATCCAGAGACCAGCAACGATCCGCGATGCCGCCTAACATAAATCAAGTCTTACTCGACGCCGCCATTGAGAAGCGTTTCCAGAGGATGGATGATCGCTTTGACGGGATGGTCGAGCGATTTACGAATTTCTCAGCCGGGATGGAGGAGCTGCGGAAGGAGATGCGAACTATGATGAACGAGATCCGTACGAACCTCGTTGCCGGCGACCGGGGCACGCGTGGAGGGGCTCGCGAGGGACGTGGAGGACGCGGCTTTGGCGGGGCGCCCCGCAACTGTTCACCACAGACCCTGTCCGACGACGACGAGGATGAGGATACGCCGACCGTGGACAATCCTTTCGCGGCTAAGAGGCGCCGACGAACTGCGGGGTACGATGATGGCCATCACGGGCATTTCGACAATGATTTTGAGGATGAAGACGAGATTGGCTAGCATCGCGCGTGGGGGCGAGGTGATGATTCTCCGCGACGGCATGAGGGTTTCGTTGAACGTATGGGCAGCGATAGATGGGGTAGAGACCGGCGTGATGGCAGACGCCCGATAGAAGGGGGCGATGGGTCACGTTGGGACCAAGGGTTTCGTGTGGATATTCCAGAATTTGCGGGCGGCACGGATGGGTCAGAATTCCTCGATTGGTGGGCTGCGGTCGAGGCCTTTCTCCGATTCAAGGAGGTTCCGGAGGACAAGCGTGTGGACTTGGTGCTACTAGATTTCGAGGTCATGTTGCGGTGTGGTGGATGCAATTAACTAGTCGGCGACATCGTCAGGGAAAACAAAGCCTCACTTCTTGGATGGAGTTCCGTGAATTGGTAGAACATGAATTTGTCCCATTCAATTTCGATAGCATTGTGTACCAACAACTACATAATCTTCGCTAGGGAGCACGTTCAGTGGATGAGTACACCAATGAGTTCTATCGACTCTTAACTTGTGTCGAATTACGTGAAACAAAAAACAATTGGTGTCTCGCTATGTGGGTGGACTGAGTATGGGTATTCGGGACACTTTGAATCATTTTCACCCAGAAACAGTCTCGAATGCTCATCAACGGGCTCTTCTTCTTGAGTTGCAGCTGTCACAAAAGTCGGGACACTCGTTTGCTTCCTCTTCGTGGCAGGCTGCGACATTCGGGCCTGGTGGTCAGGCCATGCGTGGTGTGAACCAAGGGGCGGGGTAGATCAGTATCGTGTCACCTAATGGACAGCAGCCGCAGCTGGGCGGCAACAAGGGTGCACAGACGGCGGCGCCGGGAGCGCGTGCGGTGTCCGGGCTGCACTGTTTTAATTGTGGTGAGGTGGGGCATCGTCAAGAGATTTGTCCACGGAATGCTGGAACTCATGCCCTATTCTCAGAAGAAGTCGTCGATAATGTGGGGGAGGACGGAGTTGAGGGGCTGCCCATCTTCGACACCGATCCGGGGGAGACGGAGGAATATGTTTCTGGGGACGTGGGCACAACTCTAGTGATTCGACGCACTTGTCTAGCCCCGAAGACTTCGGCTGATTCTAAGAGACATCTCTGTCAATTCGACGTGCACGATAGGTAACAAAGTTTGTCGTTTTATTATCGATTCTGGCTCATGTGAAAATGTTATTGCTCAGGAAGCGGTGTCCAAGTTACAGTTATCTTGTGAGCCACATCCCCACCCTTATAAGCTTGCGTGGATTAAGAAAGGTAATGCGGTTACAGTTGACCGTCGGGCCCTTGTCTCTTTCTCCATTGGCCCCACTTATCGTGATCAAGTTTGGTGCGATGTCATTCCCATGGATGCATGCCATTTACTTTTGGGCCGTCCGTGGCAATTTGATCGTGCGGCTACTCACGATGGTCGTCTCAATAGGTACTCATTTCTTTTTGGAGGGATCAAAATAATTCTCCTACCAAGCACACCAAGCCCACCGCCTACGCCAGTCTCGCCGTTTGCGGTCCTTCTCCTCTCACGATCGCATTTTTGGTCCGAATTGCGTAATTCTTCAGTCGTGTTGTTGTTGATGGGCGCGGATGTGGACATTGAGTGGGCCCCACCTGCGGTTATTCGACCGTTGCTTGAAGAGTTTAGCGATGTGTTTCCGGACGATCTTCCTTCGGGCCTTTCTCCTCTTCGGGACATCCAACACCATATTGACTTGGTCCCGGGCGCGTCCCTACCCAACATGCCCCATTACCGAATGAGCCCGACGGAACACGAGGAATTGAGACGCCAAGTTGAGGAACTTCTCCAGCGAGGGGTGGTGCGCCGGAGTCTGAGCCCGTGTGCGGTGTCGGCCCTCCTCATTCCGAAGAAGGATAGTTCTTGGCGTATGTGTGTTGACAGCCGTGCCATTAACAAGATTACTGTTCGTTACCGTTTCTCGATCCCTCGACTCGATGACTTATTGGACCAGTTACACGGGACTTCTGTTTTCACCAAACTCGACCTACGTAGCGGCTATCACCAAATTCGTATTCGGTCGGGTGACGAGTGGAAGTCAGCCTTTAAGATCCGAGAGGGTCTGTTTGAATGGATGGTGATGCCTTTCGGGCTTTCGAATGCCCCGAGCACTTTCATGCGTGTTATGAACCAGGCCTTGCATGATTTCATTGGTAAGAGTGTCGTCGTTTATTTCAACGATATTCTTATATACAGCCGCTCTGTGGAGGAACACTTACAACATGTTTGGGAGGTATTATTGGTGTTATGTGCTGAGTCTTTTTTCGCCTCTCCTCGTAAGTGTGTTTTTCTGGTTGATTCTGTTCTTTTTCTGGGGTTTGTTATTTCTGCTGATGGTATTAGGGTGGATGATAGTAAGGTGGCGGCGATCCGTGATTGGTCTACCCTACGTCTTTCACGGAGGCGCGCAGCTTCCACGGGCTCGCCTCTTTTTATCGTCGTTTTATATCCCACTTTAGCACTATTACTGCCCCGATTACTGATTGCTTGCATGGCAAGACCTTTTTGTGGACCCCACAGGCTGAAAAGGCTTTTACCCTTATTAAGAGTAAGTTGACGACTGCACCAGTCCTTGTTTTGCCGGATTTCTCGAAGACATTTGAGTTGTCTTGTGATGCTTCAAAGGTTGGCATCGGCGCTGTTCTCGGCCAAGATGGCCGTCCGGTCTCCTTCTTCAGTGAAAAGTTATCCGGGCCGCGTTCCAGGTACAATACTTATGATGTAGAATTTTACGTTGTGGTCCGGGCTGTCCGTAATTGGCAACACTATCTATTTCACAAGGAATTTATTCTTTTCACGGACCATGAGGCGTTGCGTCATTTGGCTTTTCAGGACAATATATCTGCACGTCATGCATCCTGGACCGCTTTCCTTCAGCAATTCACTTTTGTGATTCGTCACCGTTCGGGGGTGTCCAACAGAGTAGCCGATGCATTAAGTCGTCGGGCCCTTTTGTTATCGGACATGCAAGTCTCGGTTATCGGCTTTGATGCTTTACGCGAGCTGTACGCGGCGGATGCCGTTTTTGGGCCTATCATGAGTCATCTTTCGCGTGGACCGGTTGAGGATTACATCCTCTCGGACGGGTTTCTTTTTCGCGGGACCCGCCTCTGCATTCCGGATGGTAGCTTGCGTCACAAGCTTGTGGCCGACCTTCACGGCCCCGGGCATGTGGGCCGCGACCGATCGATGGATTTGGTGAGTCGGCGCTACTTTTGGCCGTCACTTCGTCGTGATGTGGCTTGCCACGTGGAACGTTGTAGAGTGTGCCATGTGTCGAAGGGCGTTGCTTCGAATGCCGGGCTTTATCGGCCCCTTCCTATTCCGTCGCAGCCATGGTGCGCCATCAGTATGGATTTCGTGTTGGGCCTACCGCGGACTCAACGCGGTTTTGACTCTATCTTTGTGGTCGTCGACCGGTTTTCGAAGATGGTGCACTTTGTGCCCTGTAAACGCACCACAGACGCAGTGCATGTTGCTATTTTGTTCTTCCGTGAGATTTACCGTCTGCATGGGCTTCCATCTTCCATTGTGTCGGATCGTGATACTCGCTTTTTGAGTCACTTCTGGCGTAGCCTGTGGCGTATGGCGAACACTCAGTTATCTTTCAGTAGCGCGTACCACCCTCAGACTGATGGGCAGACGAAAGTGGTGAATCGTTCGTTGGGCAATTTGCTTCGTTGTTTGGTGGGTGACAACCTTCGTAGTTGGGACTAACGCTTGAGCCAGACCGAGTTTGCAATTCGGCGGTGAGTCGGGCTACTGGTGTGTCCCCTTTTGAGGCCGTTTATGCGGTACAGCCGAGGGGCCCGTCCGACCTCGTCGCTCTTCCTTCTGCCACGGACGATCGTCGAGCTACTGATTTGGTGGCGGGTTTGGGGGCCACACATGCGGTTGTCCGGGCCTGCTTGGAGGCTACGACCGCGGCTTACAAGCGCCAGGCGGACGTTCGGCGGCGGCACGTCGAGTTCGACGTTGGCGATTTTGTTTGGGCCGTTCTCACTAAGGATCGTTTCACGGCTCATGAGTTTAACAAGTTGTCGGTTCGGAAGATTGGCCCGGTGGAGATAGTGGAGAAGATTAATCCGAATGCGTATCGCCTTCGTCTGCCTTCCCATATTCGCACCTCGGACGTGTTCAACGTCAAGCATTTGGTGCCTTTTGCTGGTGACAACTCCGACGAAGACGAGGCTGGTTCGGATTCGCGGCCGAATCCTTCTCAACCGAGGGAGGATGATGGAGACGAGGCTGCCTTGGCATATTTGGACAAATTTGACCGATTCCGAATTTAGTTCGTTATTTATTTTAATTTCCCTTTTCTTTTATTAAGTTTATTTCCTTATTTTTTATGCTAGACTAGGTAAGTAAATAATGTCCTTGTAGTTGTTTGGCAAGTGTGGACTCTATTTTCTATTTATTATCTCATGTTAGACATGAGAACGATTGAAGAAAATTTATGAAATTAATCTGCTGTCTTTTATCACGAGAGAGTATCTCGATCTTCCATGTTTTCGTATCACGTTCTACATCAAATAAGAATGGTAAGTTTATCTCACTAAGAAGACTAAGATCCTAGAGACGTGTTATACTAAAAAGAGACATACGGTAGGATCTCTTTTCTAGCAAGGAATCTGCTTGGACAGAAATAGAACCTCCATATAAAAAGTGGTTACTATTTTTTATTTTTTACACAACACATATAATTTTTGATATACTCACAAGTGAGAACTGACTTGAGAGTTGGAGAATTTATGCCATGACCCCTCCATGTTGTAATTGCAGGTTATCAGAGCGCAAAACGAAGAACATTCGTGGTGGTACCAGCTTAATCCTATTCATAATTAATTTGCGTAGCATCCATTATGCATAAAACAAAAAGATACAAATGTCAGGATACAAATACGAATACTCGAATCATGACAAAACGAAGTTAAGAAAAAAAATCAACAAATCCATCGAACAATTTTGAATATAAAAAGTCATAAGAATGAGAATGGTGGACTATTTTTGTCATATGCTTTATTTACCTAAAATTTAGTTAAATAAAAATAATATACATATTCCCTATTTTAAATGCCCAAATTTTCTATGGAACCTTGGTGATTGTTTGATCACATATTTATTACATATTGGTATGTCGTCTATGTTAATCCAACGATTAAAATATAAGATGGAAATGCTTAGATATAAGATTTTTTTTTTATTACATAAATACGTTACACAAAAGTTTTAACACTCCAATCACATGGAAATGTTTAGATATAAGATTTTTTTTAGTAGTTTAGAAAAATGTGTTATAATTAGTTGTTAGTGAAAGTTTGAGTTTGTATTTAAAATAAAATAAATAAAGTAAGATTGATGTAAAACTATGTGAGAAATTATATTGTGAACTGATGGTTAGAAATTATATTAGTTGATGAATGGGAACTAAAGTCAATGTAATGTATAATAATGATTGATTAATATTATTTTATTACATTAATAATATTGATGATCGTGGAGCATTAAATTTGAATTAAAACAAAGAATTATTTAAAAAAAAATCTTTTATCCAAACATACTCGTAAAATTGCAACATTAATACATTGTACATTTGATCCAACTATTAAAAAGTCATATATTTTAATTCATAGTATAACACATACATTTCTTGGAAGGGAAATGCCACACTTTTGTTACGGAGTCATTCTGTTCAAAGTTGTAACCGTTAAATCATCATGTAACTCTCGTGAATAATTGATATAACGGTTACACAAATCCGAATGGTTCCCTAGCGGGCCGTTCTTGGAAAAATGGGGCGACATTTTTTTCATGCTAAAAATTGTAACAGTAAAGCACACACCGTCGTCTCTCTCTCTCCTCTCTCTTTGTCTCTCCTCTTTCTCTCTCCTCTGTTCCTCTGTCTCGATTTCGGCTCACAAACCCATACACACAAATACACACCCACAGGCACACAGATCGTGGGCAAGCCGTAGCCTTTTCAATCTTCAATCTCCAGCCCACTTTCTCCTTTTCCCCCCATTCGCTTCTTCTCGAATCCTCTCGTTTCCTCAGACTTACTCACCTTCTCAATTTCCGATCAGGAACCATTTTTTGTTATTTTATCACATCTGCGCCTGCTCTTCTTCTCGCTCGTACGTTTCTATTATCATCGGTGGCCGTTGGTAACCACCCCCTTATGCTTTTTAATTTCTGGGTTTTCTGGTTTTGCACGTTTTTAATGCAGACGCGATAAACCCGCGGCAGAAAAAAATGGACGTAATCGGCGCCGCCCATGGCGCGGTGGGCGCATGCACCTGATAGATTACGTGGGTTGGGTACTGATTGGCTTATTGAATTGATTCAGGTTCGGATTGGGCTGTACGATGCCGCATCAGGTGGTGAGTGTGAGGCGGGAGGCAGTGGCGCCATGCATGACTTGCCCTCTCTGCTACAAGCTCATTCGCGAGGCCACCACAGTTATCGAGTGCCTCCACACGTGTGGGTGATCTCTCTTCTCGTTCACGATTTTATGTGTGTTTTTTTTTTCTTTTTTTTTTTGTTGGTTTTGACTTTTGTGATTGGGATTATTGTTTGGTTGATCGAATTTCGATGTGCTCTCGTGGTGTTTGTTCATTTGTCGATCTGGGATTTGTTTGCTACCTGGGTTTTCCATTGTGTGTGCGTACGTAGATTTGTTTTTTGTTTTACCTGTCCAATCAGTTGTTTTCATGCCTGTATTCGTCCGGATCTAATGATAATTTCCTGTTTTGTTGATGTGTTTCTGTGGTGATAATTTCCTGTTTTGTTGATTTAATGATATGTTCTGTGTGTCGAGCGATGCTTTTATGCTCCGGTTTGTATGAATATAGATAGATAGATAGATTGACTGAGAAATTGTATAGCCATAGTTTGATAAATTAGAAGACCTCTCTTTGTTCCAGAAACAAAATGTTCTTTTTATAGCTTTCAAAACAAGAAGCTTCCACTTGGTATTTATAATCTTAATGAACCCTCCTTTTGCTTTGATCTTAATGTAAACAGATTCTTCATATGTTTTATCTTAATACATGATGATGTTCTTGGGTCAACCAATACAATAACTTACTTTGCAAAATAATTATATCTTCTAATATTTTTGCTTGTTTAAAGCGCCTCGTTATAAAGGGACCCACACACTCCCTACTTACGCTGATTGTGTTCTTTGGAAAGAGTTGCATGGAAATACTTTTCTAGAGTTGAATTTTCATTCTAGATCTCTTACAAGACTACAGAAATTTCATTAATTGGTAATGTGCACTAAATTCTCTAGTAATGTGATATTCGGAGTGAACATTGTGTAAAAGCTTAGGCTACTTGAAACGAAAAGAATCCTATGCTTGTATTGTATCCTCAATAGCTTGTTATTTGTCTCACAACATTGGAACCAGTATAGTATTGTTCATGAAAGGCACTTTCTATGGTTTGATATGCATGCATAAGAGGCTTTATGTGATTGTAAGCCTTTTTGGTTTTTTCACTTAAAAAAAAAAATGTGGCTTATAGATGATGACTTGCAATCTTCACTGATTCAAAATTTGATCCATGACCTTTTTTTCCATGATGATGATTCTCAATTGGACGTTGCAAGTGTAATGTAGTTTGCAGGAAATGTATACACAAGAATCTATCAGACGAGGAGATGGAATGCTGCCCGGTATGCAGCATTGATTTGGGTTGTTCTCCATTGGAGAAGCTGAGGTGGATGCATTTGTACTTGTTTTTATCTCAAAATTTGTCGTTTTTGCAACTTTTGATCAAAATTGCTCAAACTTAGAACGTACAAGATAAAAAATGCGCAATTTTGATCTTGTACGTTCTACGTTTGAGCAATTTTGGTCACTATACTTCAATATTTCATCATCAGGCTCTAAAGTTGCACAAAACTGGAACTTATAGGGACCCAAACTGCGAAAAAATAAAACTTGTGCGGAGCAAACCAAAAATCCCACCTCGTTATAATACTCAGGAGATCAACTTTGCTACTTATACAACTAAATAAGGAACCTTCCTATACTGCTGTTTACAATTTTTTTACAATTTTTATGTTTTTGTCTTATCAGGCCGGATCATAATCTGCAAGACGTGAGGGGAAAAATATTCCCTTACAAAAGAATAAAGGCGAGGGCCTCGGACATCGTGCCACCAGTCACATTGCCTGCAAAGAGAAAAGAAAGGTCTCTCTCGTCGTTGGGGGTCAGCACCCCACGTGTGTCTTCACAGGGTGGGTTGACTGGCAGAAGGTCCAAGTCCACCGCAAGAAAGGCTTCCTCGAAGGGCACAAATTTCACGAGTGAGAGACCCATGAAAAGGGAAGATGACTCCATGGACGAGCAGCCTGAGAGCTCTGGCTCGCCCGACACTCTGAGGAGATATACTCAGAACATTAGGCAGGTGAGTGTATAATGCACATCGCTTTTCTGGAAAAATCAGTTTTGTTGAATCGGAAGTTTTGTTTTTTTAGTACTAGTTAAAGAATTTACATCTTTGTGAGGTGGAAGCAAAAGCTAGTATTTTGCAAACACTCAAAATACAAACTTTCTTCTCAGCTAGAACGTCATATTCACATTTTTTTTTTCTTTTTCCTTTTGCTTTCTGTGCCATCGCAAAACATTCTACAAGTTAGTGCATATTTGGACACATATATAACCTTTTGCATGTTTCAAAATGTAAACTTTTCATGTTTTAACTGCATTATTCTATGTAGTGCTCTGCTTCTGGTGAGCCATCCAATCGGCACAGTCCTGATATGAAGAGGGAGGATCAGTCGGGGGCTTGGGAAGAAGGGAAAGTTGACCTTTGGAAGCCTTTAAACTGTTTAGTGGAGGCAGCAAGCAGGACCAAGCCATTAAAGCTCAACGCTCAAGGGCCTAGTGGTAAATCAGAAGCTCGTGAAAGTGAGGGGCAGGTCAGTAAATCCAAGAGTAGAGAGCACAGGCAAAAAGCAAAAGCTCAGGAAGAGAATGCTGAGGACCATACTCCTCCCGAGCCCGGAAGGCCCAAGAAGATGCGGAGGGCCCGTCAAAAAAAGGCACAGAATTATGGAGAATCTATGGTTTCCCCACAGGCCGTGCTTGATGCTGCCAGTACAAAATCCGAGCGTAAAAGTTGCCCGATTTGGTTTTCACTGGTCTCAGACGAAAAGTATGCTCCTTCTTTTTTTTCGTTATACTAGCTGTAACGAGATTTGCATATGAAGTTATGTGTGGATATGTATGTTTTCTAATTTCTTTGCCTTTTTCGGTTGATGTATTTCAGGGAAGGAAATGCACTATCCTTGCCTCAAATTCCTGCAAATTATTTGAGAATAAAGTAAGTTGTGGCTAACTACTTTTATTTGGGACTTTTTTTTAAAAAACAAATCTGAAAATGGCTAAAAATGAATACCGTGTACCTTAATTTGGTTTGAACTATGACCTGGTTTTTATTTTATATGGAGTGAAGAGATACTTGCAAGGGTACATGGTACAATAATTGGTGGTGTTTGTTGAATTTGAACTAAATGGGGTTAAATTTATACGGATGAGAATCAAATTAGTAAAACATAGTAACACGGGAGTTATAGTTGGTTACTCTTTCTAAAAGTTATAAGTAGCCTGATTGCAACAAGATTTTTCCCATGATACGGTCATTTATTCAAATTTCATCGTGAGAGAATTGTTGAATGAAAAATCCATTCTATGTGGGGCTAAGGAATAGTGTAATATTTCCTGTACATGATTGCATTTACGAAGTTGCTCTTCAGGCTTACTAGCAGTTGTATGCAACTTTACATGCATACATGTAAATTGATCCAAGTTCTATAGATCATGAAGTGTGTTAGTAGCTGCCCAGTAAAATAAATGAAGTGCAGCTTAATTACTAAAAATATCAAAATTTTGAACGTCATAAATGGTAGGATACAGAGCAGTAGCTGTAAAACTAGGAAAAACAAAAAAAAAAGGCTTGTATGCACCCTTTTTGGTTATTTTTTTATCCTTTCAATTCTGGTGAAATGTTTTGTTAGCACGAACTTGAGTTAGTGAAATTTTTTTTTCCTTTCATAAGCTCTTCGGCTTCTAATGTAGTTTATATTTGTAAACAAAATGTTAATGGTTTATAGATTGTTAATGGGTTGAGTCACCTTCCTAATTTCGTAGTAGAACTTTTGAGATCATCGAATATGAATCTCTCTCTTCGGGGCTTTTCATGAAGTTGCAGCCTTAGGCCTTTAGCAGATTCTGCTTTTACTTTAGAAAGAATTGTAACTTCAATGTGTTCATTGAATATTCAGTAGTGTGCTCCAAACCCATTTCCTGCTCCATTTGTAATAAGTACTACGTACAAAGTTTTAGAAAAGAAGTGACCACTTATTCTTTATTTTTCCCAAAAAAAAAGGAAAGTGAAATGTTTATCTGAAAATTATTATACAGAAAGTTATTATATATATCTCTTTGATGTTCATTGAATCCTTGACAGGGATGGGAGCATACCAGTTTCTTTTGTTCAAAAGTACGTGAAGATGAAGTTAAATCTTCCGAGTGAAGATGAGGTAAACTTTTAATTCCCTCCTAATTAGCAAGAATCGATTTCTATTACTACTACACAAATTAAAATTATAGTCGATATATATGTTTACCGTGCATGTTTTGCACAATCATAGGTAAAAGTGTATAACTATTTCTTCGGTTTGAAAACTTTTCCGAATACTTAGTTTGTATGAATTTTATCCATCTACCCGTTTCCTTTCGTTGTCGAACTTCTAATTTTTCGAATGATTTCATAGGTCGAGATCAAGTGCATGGGCCAGAAAGTGTGCCCCACATGCCCCCTGCATAATGTGGTTGATATGTGGCTTCAAACCACGACAACTGACCGAGTGGCGGCCACAATCGGGTCATCGGCCAAGGAGTTTGTGATGGTGCTTGGCTATTCACGTAAAGCTCCCGATTCTTGAAATTGCCCATAACAACAACCCCCCCTTTTTTTGAGACTTCAATAATTATGGTAGTGTTTTCTTGGAGGTGGTTCTGGATTTTTCTGTTGCAACAGTGTGTTGAGGAAGTCAAATTTTTTCTAAGTAATCATTGTGAGTAAAAAAAAGGGAAAATACTAAGGGCCCGTTACGGGATGGTACCGTCAGTGTTATTCATCATTGGATACACATATTGTTATTCACCATTGGATACACATATAGATTATATTGTTTGAATAATCTACGGTGACCACCACTGACGGAACCATTTCGTCTACGGGACTGTATTAGTTCCCTAAAAAACATTGCGAAGGAAAACACACATTGGAGAAAGTTGCAATGATCCAAGTTTTGATCGCTAGATTTTGGTAATGCCTTATGATTGTTCTGAATGTTAATGGTTTTATTTGCCTGAGATTATGTGTAGTGCGAGACTAGCGCATTTTTGGGTACATTTGCAATGTAACAATTTGAATTTCACCAAAGGGACACGAAAACTCCAATTATGAATTTATCATGTTTGAATGATGCTCCACCAAGAAGAATATTATGATCCCTAGGCTGCAAACGAACCGAGTGGTTCGTGAGCCGCTCGCGAGTGCTCGAGCCAAAGCTCGACTCGAGCGGTTCGAGCACGAACTCGAGTCGAACTCGAGCACATATTTTGCCTTGTTGAACAGCTCGAGATACATGTTAAATTACTAAAATACCACTTAAATATATGTTAGCATAGGTCCTTAATGGTAATTCTACCGTTCCACTTACAAATTTTCGAGCCGATCTCGAGCATTTTGATTTCGAGTCGAGCTCGAGCTATTGTAATTTTTTATCGAGTCGAGCTCGAGCAGCTAAAAAAAAAAATCAACCCTACTTGATAAGGTGGTTTGGCTCGGCTCGTTTACAGCCCTAATGATACCCACCAATCATCTATGAGAAAAACCCTTGATCGAAATATACGCGTTTTTCCTAAATATATTATGTGTGTAAACCAATGGCAAAAACTCAAACAAAATAGTGGAATTTTCCGTTTTGGGAGATTTGAGAAGTATATATAAATATTCTTTAATAACTAAAGCTATATTAATCATTCAGTTCAGTCTTTTGCCTGCTCAAATTTCAGTTAGACATGGAAACAAGTTGCAACAAAATTAAATAACTAATAAAATTCAAATCAGATGCTTTTACTATTTGATTTCCATACACAAATTGCACTTAAGGCCCTAAAAACTCCAGAAAAGGCAAACTCCATCTTATGTTGGTGTCGCTAACCCTTGCAAAAATTAAAGTATAAACAGCATTGCACATGATAAAGAGCACAGGTCATTTTATCTGACCATCATCTAAAGCGAACATAATCAATAAAGGGTTATAATAATTAATCGTTTTCATTTGCAATCGACTCGAAAACTAAGAGCACCTACCTCTGAATCACACCTTATGCTTTTCATAATAGTCGACACATTCGAGTCACTTAAAAGAGCTCAAACACATTCAAACCAACAAACTCAACAGATTATAGGGTACTCAATGCCACTAAAATCCACACATGCACAAAGAGGACGTATATTGTATTGAGGCCAAATTAAAGCAGCAACACAAAAATCAGCAAAATGTACTTTCATCTGTACTTACGTCCGCCAACACAAAAAACTCAGATACATATACTGTCAACGTGGGTATGCCAGTGTATTTTTTCAGCAACAAAATGCATGTAAAAAGCTCACTTTGCAAAAAGGTGTCATTGCCATTTTTCTTTTTCGCCTATTAAGCTCTCAAAAAACTCGGGTAAAGGGTTATGGTAACAAGTCTATATCAATTAACTTCTCGACCAATTAGCTATGTACGTATTGCCTCGACAAAAAAGGGAAGTTCTAGGTAAC
Source organism: Striga hermonthica (assembly GCA_902706635.1). Lineage (NCBI taxonomy): Eukaryota > Viridiplantae > Streptophyta > Magnoliopsida > Lamiales > Orobanchaceae > Striga > Striga hermonthica. The sequence continues at coordinate 9,914,083 of CACSLK010027752.1, read as the reverse complement.
ACAAGGGCTATCATGAATATAGACACAAAAAACAGACTAACAAGCACCTAGTATTAGTAGAATTTCCAGGTGCAGAATCTCGTTTCAGAACAGGAATTCAGGTCTGTCCAGAAACTGACGAAGAAGATTCATAGCCTCCGTTGGGTTCTCGTTAGCCAGTTCAAGCAAAGTCGAGCAGAAAATCTCACAGTGAGGAATAACCTTTGGTAAGGATGTCACTGTCCTCATTAGGTTCTTTTCAGCTAGGCTAAGCAGGAAACCCTTTGCAGCAATGCTGTCACAAAAGACAATGGCATATTAGTTATCCTGATGATAATTGCCTCAAAATCTAGAGAATAAAACATTTCGAGCAAAATTAACAATGATGCTCACCTAAACAAATTTTTAATTTCGATAGAATACGGATCCAGATCAATAGCACTTTTGTATGACTTGCATGCCACGGGGAAGTTCTGTATGTAAATAAAAGCACCACCCATCAAGAAAAGAAAAGGAAAAAAAAAAACGAATTCTTGTATTCGATTGAAATTATAAGTGTACTGAGATGAAATATTTTTGCATACTTTGAGGAGCATCCAGGCAATGCCTTTCATGCAGTGAGCCTTGGGGGAATTAGGTTTCAGCAGGATATAAGCTTCGGCATCATGCAATAAGAAATTGGGTTCATGTAAAGCTATCCAACATTTACTGCGGTTTTCCAGCAATGTTTCGTCGTCCGGTTGAAGAATAAGTGCCTACCAATTTAGATGCCAATCACAAATTGAACCACAAGAACCAATGATTAAACTAACCAGAGAAAAGTAAATTTCCGAACAATCTCAGTTAAGATTAAGCCACAATTAAAGCAGAAGGAAGAGCTGAATTACCATATTAAACCATTTTAAGGCCTCTTGGTAATCTCCACTTCCTAAAGCACCTTTGCCTAGTTTATCAAGTTCCCAAAAGGTGACCACTAGTGCCGCCATTCTCTGATATATTAAAACAAGAAAGTTGAAATATAACAACCCAGGAAACAAATAAATAGAATCAGAATGCCTGCATTTCGATCAATTTCATGCCAGATATCTCAACAGTCACATCTTAAGAGAATCCAAAATGAGAAAATAAAGTATGGGTGCTATTGGCTCTAGTAAAGCGAACAACGGTGGTTATGAAATCAGATTAACTAACTAGTTTACATGAAAACTTTTTGTAACTTTGTTACAACATTACGAATGGCATATGGAAGAACACAAAGGCAACCAATGTTTAATCCATGCAAAGAAAAAGAGCATGCAACTCAGAACAAGAACTTTTTACAAGAAAAGATAATGTGCTTTAGACCTGTCTCTTTGCTTGTTCAGAGTGAAAGCGATTTATGATGCCTTGAATGCTCCAATCGCGATATTCCATCATTCTCTCAGTCAAAGGAAACAAAATGTTAACCCCATCAAGATTACCAACGTCGACAGCATGCTCTATGGGTTTCAAAAGGTCCTAGAAAACAGCAAAGAATACAAAAGTACCAAGCTAAGCTAAAATCTCAAGATTTCAAGGTTGGAAAACAAATAAGATGAAATGTGGTGTCAGGATATAAGTCAGTGGAGACTGAAAATGAATCCAAAGGACAGTTCACGAAAGAAAACTTTCAGAATTATACATAAGAACCCTCAGATTTGATTATGTCATTTGCATAAATTTTCAGGGCCATCTCTTATAGTTTTAAAAGTCAGCTAGTCTTTTTCTGCAGTTAGGTCAAATCTCAAGGGTACATTTATAGTTATCCCCAAAATAGAAATTCGGAACTAACAATGGTGCTTAAGTTCGGATCAGCTCCATTTGCAAGCAAAGACCTAAGAAGTTTTGTATCTTTGTCTCTGACTGCAACTGCCAGAGGACTTAAACCGAGTGAAAAAGTGTTTGGGTTGGCTCCAGCCTGAAGGAGGACAATGAATGAAGTTAACCAACCTGATTGGTATAAAATATCAAATTGAGCCAGCACACTAGTAAGATTAATGAAAACGATTGAAATGACACTAATAACAAATGTTCTTCAAAATAAAAATGACTAAGAACGACTCGTGATTCATGTCAGTGAATAACGAGTATTAGTTTCATATTAGTTTCGTGCTAAGTTCTGAATGCATTTTAGAAATACATACATGAACTACTTGAAAATGGACACAACCTACACCACTAAACTTGGATGGTATTATAAAATGGGCAGAAGCAAAAGTCAAAATTCTAACAACAGACTAAGGTGAGTGAAAAAAGATGACGATATTTCACAATCATACCTTCAGCAGCAGGTCAAAGCATTCATACGAGGGGCACAAAAGAGCCCCCATAAGAGGGGTGCCAGAAAGAGGAGAATCAGCATTCGGCTGCAAATATAAATCGATAGATCAGATTTTATCAAATAAGCACCATTAGAAACGTAAGGTTCCCAAATCAACCTAAGACCATTGTATGAAGTGACACATGAAAAAGAGTGAACTTACGTCTAAATATCCCTAAAGGTAATACAAACCACGCTAGCATGATCTTACAAAATTTCCGAGAATGGAACTTGTAAATTACAAACAAATATCTAATGAACTTTTGTCATCTCGAGAACTAGAAGGATTTCTTCGCAATCAAACTAAACCTCAAAAATAGTAGTATTTCATTTATAAAATCCACGTGATACCAAAACTTCTTTAACAAACAACACAAGTCTTAGGATTTCACTCACATTAGCACCACGGCGTAACAGAAATCGAACGGATTCCACACATCCAGAAGATGCCGCACATGTCAACGGTGTTCCTTTCACAGAACGTGCCTCTAAATCAGCACCTCTCAATAGTAACATTTGCATAATCTCTTTGTTTCCTGCACGACAGAACCACTTGTGAATTCGTTCTACAAACAGAGCGGCCACATAACTTCTACAAACAAGGCAAAATAGCATAAAAACCGAGCAACCTCTTTCAGCAGCAAGATGAAAACATGTGATTCCCTTGTAACCGCTGAAATTAATATCAGCACCTCGGAGTATCAAATACTTCACGGCCTTAAAATGTCCCTTCGCAGCAGCAACTAGCAGAGCAGTATCCCCTTAACAGAAGGATCGGAAAAAAGCAAGAAAGAAAAAAAAAAAAGTGACATTATAATCGGGAAATCATATCAACAAAACTACTCGTACGCAGATCCTAAAGAGATACACCTCTTTCAGTTTCCATATCGACATCCAGATTCAGTTTCTCAATCAAAACCCTGAAAATCGGTATGTCTCCATTGTCAGCCGCAAGGTGTAAACACGTGAATCCTTCGGGACCTTTCGAGTGCTCGCACTTCTTACGAAAGGCGTCGTCGTCGCCAGTTTCATATCTCACCCCTACCAAAATCGCAAACCACTTCAGAATTCATCCAACAGCAAAAGAGAAAAAAACTGAAGTTAACGCGAACAAATATGAACAAAGGAGCAGTAAACATTTACTCTGAAGCTCGTCGAGGTCTCCGGTGAACGCAGATAACAGAATCCGCCAACCTAAAAATGGAAAACAAGCTCTCAAAACACGCAGAAAATCCCGAATAAAACAAGCTCTGGTTCTATTTCATGGCAGCATAACCAGAAAAAAAAATCCAAAAACCAGAGGAAAACGCTGAAAAAAGTTTCAGAGAGAGAGAGAGAGAGAGAGAGAGAGGGGGAGAGAGAGAGTTATCAGCAACTAACCGTCACGCGTACTGACGCAGGCCTCCATGAGAGGATTTCAGCAAAATGTAAATGGAAGCAGCAAGGAACTGTGAATCTATGGCTTATATATGGGAGTTGGGACGCAAGGGCCTGTTTGTTTAGTAAATTTTTGTGTTACTTTTTAGCGCGAATATCGACGTTGAAATCATGGTGTGGCCAAACGGCGCCTAACTGAGATAGTAATGTTTTCAAAACGGTAAAGAGAAGTGACTTTTGGCATACCGATTTTTAGTTAAAATTTTAACAAATTCTGAAGAGGGAAATTTATTACATTAACAATTTTTTATTTTTATTTTTATTTTTAATAGTATTATGTCTCCATTTTATTCTTTTTTTTTTCTATATAACGTTTAAATTGGGTTACTTTTAATTTAAGACTCAATTTTATATTTGCTAGGTTCAATAAATTTTGTTTTATGACATAATTATGTGAACAGAAATAATATTTTTTTATACTTATATTGTACATACTTATAATAAAAAAATAAACATCTTTAGTAAAATTACTTTAATAAGATTAATTTTACTAAGAAAATGAATCTGTATAAATTACTTATGCAAAAGTTTAATAAAGATTATATCCAAAAATTGATAAGTGAACTTAAAATTATGCAATTTATATAATATTTAATTACTAATCTAAATATGTAATGAAGGTACATCTATAAATAATATTAACGTACATTGAATATTTTCATTACATAAAATAAAAAGAAAATTAAGAATACATCTATAACTTTTATAAATAATAATAATAACAATATATTACAACAAATTTTATGATAAAATAATAGTTGAGTATTATAAACAATGATAAGTAAAATTGTTATTTTTCACATATCAAGGAATAAACATATATACTAAAATCAAATTTATATTATCATAAATATGTTAGCATGATAATATATTAATTAATTTATGGGTTAGCGCTAATAGTCTCGAGTTTAACGTCCCGAAAAAAAAAATGAAAAAGAGGTAAAAAATAGATGATTCAATACTATTATTTTTCAAGCCTTAACGGGCAAGTCTATGGAAATGACTCATTTAATATCTTTGTCTCGTGCATTGCACAAGCTACTTATGAACAAACTCTATGAAAATGACTTATTTAATACTAGTATATTTTTTTCGTTCATCGTACAGGGCTACATACTAGTGTGTAGTAAATTCAAATGGTAAACTAGTATATAGCGAACAAGATAAATAAATTACTTTTGAACTATAATTAATAGTTTAAATTAAGGACTGGTCATGATTGAAATAGTAATAAAAGTGAGATAAAAGTAGCTAATAAATCAAATGAAACAATATGATTATTTGAGACGCTACGTGGATAAGTTTATGAAGAAAAAAAATAAAATCAATACTCATTTGAAAAGTTGTATATAGAAAGTTGTGAGATAAGTTTGATATTTTTCACAAAATAATCCTAACAAATCAACAAAAATTGAATTGAATAACCATGTATTTAGTTTGTGGTTACCAATATGTGAACAATCTTAAATACTCCCTCCTATTCATAATAATTGTCCTTTTGAAAAGTTACACAATTATTAAGAATATTTTTTTGTCAATAATAACCCTAATTAATGAGGATAGAAATAAATGTTTTGAGAAAAGATGAATAGTAAATATGAAAAGGCGTAGTGTATTTATTAAGTAGATGATGATAATAATGGAAAAATATGTACAAAATATCCAAAATGACATTTATTTTGTTAATAGTTGATAATATTAAAATGACATTTAAAAAGAATGGGAGGTAGTATAATTTAAAACAAGGCGAAAATTCTAGATAGTGATTTGTATATGAAAATTTTTTACTACTCTCTTCAATTTTTATTATTTGTCATCTTGACTTAATTGATTATTGATTAAATAAATGTTGTTTTGGCTATTTTATTCATATTTTTCAATTTTTAACTCTCCATCTAATACACAATGTCTCTTCATATCCTATCTTCATTGTTTCTCATAACGTTCATTAAATAGGGTTAATATTGACGAAAAAAAAGATTTTTAATTAGTGTGTTGTTTCTCAAAATAACAAATAATAAAAATAAGGAAGAGTAATTTTTTTATTAGGATATGTGCAAGATCTTCGTTTATTCCACACAAACTATAGTCGAGGCAAAAATGACCAAAGATAAATTGATTTTTTTGGTGTAAGCTGATATTGGCGGGAAAAACGAGTGGGCCCGCGCGCAGCTACTATTTCCGGTGATGTAGTGGTCAATGTGTTTGCAATTGCCAGACGACAGTTGTAATAATTACACATTTCCGTGTAAAATTTAACATAGCATGATATATTTAGAAGTGTGTAATTTTTTGGCAGCATTCATTTGGTTAGAATAAATGCTGATTGAAAATAAATAAATAAATAAAAAAAAACAGTTTTAGTTTAATTTATTGGATAAAATGAGTTAAACTTGAATGATTGATTATAAATAAAATTAGTTTTGATTGAAATTATTGGTTAAAATGAGCTAATTTTAAGTAAAGTTAATTGGGTGAGATTGTAATTTGTATTTAAATATTATTTAAGATTTAAGATGTAATGATTCAAGGAAGTGTGATGTGAATGTAGGAAATATGTTAATTGGAATTTGGAAATGATATGTAATTAAAAAAATACTACCTCCTTTTTTAAATAAATGTCGTTTTGACTTTTTTGATTCATCCATTTTGCTATGTATCTAGACATTAATATGTCTAGATACATAGCAAAATGGATGAATCAAAAAAGTCAAAACGACATTTATTTAAAAAAGGAAGGAGTAGTAATTAATGTGATGAAATGAATGAAATGAACAACCTATTTATAGATACACGCAAACACTATATTATTGACGAATGGTGTGTGAAAGAAGAAGGTAGATAGAGGTTAGCCATTAATGACTTCTTCATTGGTGTGCTTATGGTAGTTGGGAGTTTGTACATTTTTTACTTGCATAGAACTTTCACAAAATAAAGGGCAATTGTGTGCCAAATATATACCAAAAAAAAAAAAAATATTGTTATGCAATCCATGCTTCCATTATTCTCTACTATTGTTATGTTCTACAGAGGAGTAACAAAAAAATTAAAAATAAAATAAAATAAAATAATAATAATAATAAAAACACACACACACACACACAAACATATTTCACAAATAACACAAACATGCCTTCTAGCTTTTGCCCTCCAATTTTCTTACAGTTACATATCATGAAAGAATCTGTATGTCTTGATATCAAGCACGATAAACCTAACAGCACCTGCACAGCCCAACACAGCAACTACTGAAAACCAGATAGCAATAGCACAATTGAGGATCATCACAGGCAAGCGTAACTTCTCACGACTCGTTTTTTTTCCGGCTTTCATATAAGCAAGAACGGGAAATACGAAGTCCAACGGTGTAAAACCAATGGCTCCACATATAGAAACGAAATCTCCGAAAAATGGCATTGCAGATGCAACAAGCGTTACGAAACCAATGTAAATTGCCGTGTAGAAGAGACGGTACTTATAATTCTTGATGATATTTTTGTTGTCACGCGTGTTATTTCTTGCTTCAAAATATGAATACGTAGGCCTGCAGTAAATCTAGAGAACGCGGAACAAAATATCGGTTAAAACTTTTTTAGTTAGCATCAAGTTCAATCACTCTTGTTTAATTCAACATTGTAAACAAAATTCAAATGTAAGTACAACGGATTTTTTTACCTGAAAGCATCCAGAAATTTGAATCACTGCAAATAGATTAGCCATCACGACTGTCCACATAGGCGTCGTGAGCGAAGCCACTATGTAAGGCTTGACTTCCGATCCAAACGCCCAATAGCCCGAAAAAGCCAGTGGCCAATAAGTCGAGACGATAATGGAGTATGCAGCTGATACGCCTTTGTACAAATTCGCTTTAGCCGGTTTTCTCACCGTGCTCTGCAAAAAATAGCCAGAAAAGTGAGCTCCTATTGCAAAAATAATATTTTGTTGCACAAATCATTGTAATGAAAAAGGAGAGACTATTGTTTACTTGTATTTCAGGGAGCATAGCATCCCCAAATGAGAAGGCGATTGCACCTAAAGCATTGAATGCTCTAAAGACTTTAGCCGATGAGCTTCCTTGCAGGCTATAAGAAATCGATTCTCGGTTAGCCCTTCTCCCTACGATTAATTTTGTTCAAATTCAAACTCGATTTCGCAAAGAGGAAAAAGGAAAAATAAGATGAAAGTAAAATAGTTTTTAAATTCCTTTTACCATCATATATGGTTACCCCAATGGTTGTGCAAGCAAAACCGATGGTGCTAAGAGTGCATAAAGCATTCACCCATCTCAATGAATGAATGTCCGGAAACTGTGAGAGAAAAAGCTCGAAAACTCCGAAAAAGACTATGAAATGCTGCAGAGTGAAGCCATTGCCGGGATGATAGTATTTGTATACTGCCTGTAGAAAGAGGGGGATAAACAATTATACGTAAAGAAACAAGATTCGAACATGATTTCATATCCTGTTCGATTTAGGGAGCATTTGCAATCAGTTTAAAGGGGGGAAAATGGTCGAATAAATAATTTTAAGGTTCTCAAACGCAATGGTTTAGTGTATTAGATTCTTCATCTGCTTACGGGCACGGCTTATTCATCAAACGACAAAGCATACTCGGAACGTATTTGCTAAAAGTAGAGGCTATTATTCTACTCACCATACACAATTTTCTTGAAATGGAAATATTAGAAAACTTGAAATTGTATTCATCATAATATAATAATACCTTAAGGCTACTGCCAGCAGCAATTTGAATAGCAACATTATTCCCCAAGGAAGCTACCTGCTGAAAAAATGCAATGGACCAGTAACCCCATGATCCTTCAACATCAAGAACAACAAAACTCAATCCAAAAATCAATCAAATTCAAAAATGAAGATCCATGCAAAAAAAAAAAAAAAAAAAGTAATACTATGGTTAGTCAGATTCAAATATGCATATTTTCAAACTTGAAACGTCATACAAAGGTATGCACTTTTGTTCTATGACGAGTCGACACGCCTAACGGTTAGACTGCCTCACAAAAGAATTTTGACAAAAATTCTTGTGTGAGACAGTCTAACCGTTAGGCGGGTCGACTCGTCACTATTTGAACAAAAATGCATATATATATTATCAAACTGTCAAACTTATGTTTATTTAGGCGGGTCGACTCGTCATACTATTTGAACAAAAAATGCATACATATATTATCAAAATGCCAAACTTATGTTTATTTCGGGTTAGGTTAGCCTAACTAGTGCAAATGCCAAACTTATGTTTATTTCGGGTTAGGTTCGCGTAACTAGTGCTGTTAAATTAAACATGGCTCGGCTCGACTCATTTCATAAACGAGCCGAGCTCAAGCTCATTCAAAGCTCGTTTGGTTAACGAGCCGAACTCAGATCGGCTCGTTAAGGCTCAAAAGGAGAAATTTTATACAATTTTTTATAGTTCAGCTCGTTAAAGCTCGAACTCTTTTAACAACAAGCTCAACTCGGACTCGATTTCTAACTCGTTTAACGAGCCAAGATTAAGGACTCGAGCTTTAGCTCTAGCACCCTAAGCTCGAGCTCGGCTCGTTTGCAGGCCTAAGCCTAACATAATACCAACTGTTTGCGAGAAAAAGAGGATAAAAATAAAAGTAAAATAAACAAGACAGAAATCGGGGAGAACCATAAATACTCATCGCGAGATGTCGGTAAGTGGCGTGCTTTTCCCCATTCCATCTCCACAACGACGCTATCAGCAGGCTGGAATACCACGTGGCAAGAGTTCCGGCGACTAAACTCGCTGCCCCTGTGTCCGAAAAAGCAAGCAGCACTCGAAATCATAAATCAAAACAACACACAAAAAATGCTTCCCC
>CACSLK010027752.1:9877792-9896426 GCA_902706635.1 Striga hermonthica | reverse complement strand
CTTATGCCGCTCGACTGTCGATGGCCCTCAGGATACACGGCAAATGAATGATTATGGGATCCCTTCGTTTCGTCTTGACTCGTGTGGATCATCCAGTATGTCGATCTGGCAACACGCTTTACTTGTATCTCAAAAGGGCACTGACACGCTTTCGTTTTTGAACTTCTCGAAACAGCTTTATTCATATCTACGTTTTTGCCTCTATAACGTTCGCCTCGATGGCACTTCAAGATCTCCAGCCTTCCGGGTTTTTTGTGTTTCGAAATAGTCAAAAAGAAACCATTCAGAATTGCCGTACTTTTTGCATCCTTAATAGCCTCCACATCACTAATAAACAGCGTAGTTGTACCGAAAGCGGAACGGTAATCAACACCATCTCCTCCAAAATCTTCTAAAGACACCTGCAATGTATTTAATAATTTTAAAGCATTTAAAATTATCAATAAAAAAAATAAAGAAAATAAAAAAAAATAAAAAAAAAAATGGTGTCCGGCCGGTCGGACCGGCCGGACCGGGTCAAAACCGGCCGTCGTGGCCGGACACCAATACGGTCGTACGACCGGTCGGTTAGTACAACGACCGGTCCGTACGGCCATAATTTTCGCACGGACAGGGTCGTGTCCGGCCGAACCGGCCGGACGGCTTTGTGAATGTCCGGTCCGGTCGGCCGGACACCGCCGGTTCCGTGCGAAAATTTGGGCCGGACAATTTTTTTTTTTTTTTTACCTCTGAGCTGCTGGACATCTTGCGAAAGTGAGAAATGAAAAGGGCAAAATCGTCCAAGGGGGGCGGTGACTAGTAATAAGGGGGGCGGTAAATAGTAACGCCCTTTTTTTTTTGGTTAAATTCTTGACAGTGACGATGGTCTATAGGTTTGGATTTCGCTGTTTGCAAATAATTACAACTAGTACAGAGCCCGTGCGATGCACGGGGTGCACAATTTTAAGGTTATTTATCCAGCTTTATAGTTATATAAATGAATAAAAAAAATGTACATGATATATATAGTACGGGACGGTGCGAGACACAGGATATATTTATTTGAGGAATATTATATTATAAGATGCAATATTTACTAAAAGTTTTATAGTACACAGGAAAATTATACAATAAAATAGTATCTGACAAAAAAAATTCATATATTATTAAAGACCTCCTTGTACATAGATATTAAATAATTTATTAGTAAAATAGTGTATAAGTAGATTACAATAATAAAACAACATGCTCATGGGATTAGTAAATTCCGTGGATTGAAGATTTAATGGGATTAAACATTTAAATTAATAAACTTAGATAATTCAAAACCTTCCAACATTGTTTTGACTTTAATATATTACAGCATGTGTATACTTTAAATATATTAATATTTAAGGAACTTTAAACAACATAATTTTTTAAAAAATATTTTAGGGAACTTTAAAAAGCATATTTACGTCACTCACTCATAAAACAGATTATATTACAACATCATAGTTATAGTATTATTTAAGGAACTTGAAACAACATTGTTAAATATTTACGTCCACCCATAAATTTTTTCAAGTCGAAGGTAATTAATCCTGTTTCTTTTTTATTTGTTTGTTTGTTCCATTTTTTTGACAAAACTGATAGCATGGATCAAAAAATTTAATATTAAATAAATTAATTAAATAATATAAAATAATATGCTTTAGACAGTTATAGGATGCAGATAATCCTCTCATACCAAACAACGCGATTACAAAATTGACTCAGATCCAACAATTCTATCCAATATTTTATATAAATAAATATTAAATAAATGCTTTAAACAGAAATTAGATAAGGAATTTTGAATCTTCTTTTTTTTAGTATAAAGAGGCTTTATGTATATTTTTTGACTTCACCGATTATGGGATTTATTTTGACTAAATCGATGTTACTATGTAATAAGACAAATAAATAAAGTCTTTTTTATTTTAGTAAAGATTTTACGTACTTTTTTTTTGACTTATCGGATGTTATGAGATTTTTTTTTTTCTTAAGCCGGTTTTTATTTTAGTAAAAATTTTAGAGAATAACTAATATAATTTTATTATCTAACTATCAATAAAACCATCTAATGATGTGATCATTATCTTTTAAATGATAAATAGTATTATTTTTTGTAAAAAATATTAGTTTTATATAATTAAATAAAGGTTAAAAAATATTACTCGACAAATATTAATTATAATGGATATCAGTAAAATCATTGCATAAATCAATTAAGGAAAAAATCTTTAAGATCATATTTGGATAATAAATGTAAATATGTAAGCATTTAATGCATATAATAAAATATTTCCAAATAAGGTATGCATTAAATGTGTGTTGACTTTTTTTGCTACTATTTTTGGTAAATAGGTTGGCTTTTAATATAGATATAGATTCAGTATAAATTAACAGGCCTCTAATTGGACAATTTTAAAGCCTTTGGGCTCATGGACTAGCCAGTGTCAATATACATAATTACATATAATATGTTTTAATGCTCCTTCATGGTGCCCCATGTTAATATGCCCACCGCTTATTTGACATATATACATTGGTGATGTATTTTTTTAACATATTAGCATCACCAATGTGTGTATGCCACATAAGCGGTGGGCATATTAACATGTGTCCACCGTGGATAGGGGAACATTACTCTATGTTTTCAGCCCAACTTGCCTAATTGTGTCTAATTTATGGCATATTTGAAATTGTGTATAGCTGGTAATTATTGCGGAATTTTTTTTTTTTAAAAAAAAGTGGGACTGTACTAAACTTTTGACTTAACTCTCACTATCACCAATATTATCAATTTAATTAAATAATATCAATTAATCATCCTTGTAAATCAAATCAATTTTAAGTCACTATTTACTCACTTATATAATTTTAATTAATAATCACTTCCAATCATTTTTTTCTACGTTTACAACTAATCAATTATAATTATTTTATTTTAAGTATTATTTTAATATAAATTCAAACTCCCACTCAACGAACTTTTTCAAAATTAACTATAGTTAATAAAAAAAAAAACTAATAAAAAAAATCTATAAACAAGCATCTACATTTGTGGGCTCAATAGGTTATTTTTTTGATAAAAAAATACCCATGTCCAATCAAAACATAAAATACTGCATATATATTAACATTAACACAATTTTTTATTTACAAACATACCAATCTTACATAAATATTTGCATACATGCCAGATTTACTCAAATTTTAACTTAACTTTTTAAAAATAATTATTAGGGTAAGTACATGCAATTGATAACTACCCTAATTTAATGGGATTTCTCTTTCCAAATTCAATTTTCTTTGTTGTACAACGCCATTTTTGTATATCTTAGTTATCTTCTTAGCACAATCAATGACGAAAATTGACCACCACACCACCTTGTATCAGGTCATCCTCTACGACGGGTGGACTGGTGCGGCAACCTGCGATTTCAGCGACTGAAGCGGATGGATACGATCGTGCGGCGGTTCTTTTCGGCTTCTGAGTGGCAGAGGTTGTCGACCAATAGGCTTCAATCGACGGCGGTGGAGGGTCGAGCATCACAGAGTTTGTTTAAGGCTGCGTGACGAGATGAATGACGTCCCCACTTTTGAGCGGCAGTGGTCGTTTGGCTCATCTGAAGGCGACACCGACTGGAGGTGATCTGTCGAGTATCTTAGAGATGAGCGGCTGCGGCTGCGACTGGGAACTCATCTCGGGAACAGTCGTCGGCGGAGTCCTAATGACACGACGACCAAACTCTGCTTGTGAGCAACGTCATCATACGGATAGTTTCGATCAAAATTGTTTTCAACGTTTATTTATAGTTTATGTTTGGTGTATTAACAATTTTTTTTTTTTGTTGAGGAAAATGTATGAGACGAGAAATGAGCAATTTTATTTTCTTTTTTGTTGATTATTCTTTATGTTGTTTTGGATATTCTATTAATGTTTTTTTTTTTATTTGTGGTTCTATTATGTGTTTATGTTTTAGTTATTGAATATGAATGGATGTTTGGTTTTTGTCATTGTTTTTATTGGTTCTTATCAGCTGTGTCGTCTGTAAAAATTGTGAGACGTTCTTATTTGCCAAGGTTGTCTATTTTCCATAGTGTGATGATGGAGCTTATTGAAAAAGGTTTCGCTAGTAAATCTCCAAACTTGATGGTACTGATGTTGGATAAAAATACTAGACTAAACATCATTCTCTCTAGTGATGTTTTTCGATTTTTGTTCGAGGGGTGCATGCGAAATAGGACATTTCAGCTGGTAAAAGTTATGTAAACAAAATGCAATATATATTGATTGTAAATGCAACATAAATTGAAATTATTTTGATGCCCGTCTTGCACAAGATGATGATGCTCGTTGTTAAGCTTTGACTTTTTTTATTATTATTATAATTGTTGACCTGGTCGGTTTTGTCATGGTATATTACGAAGAACTAAATTGTATGTATCTACTAGTATGTTATATACATAGTTTCAGTTTATAAACCAAGCATAAACTATATTTTGGTTGAGCAAAAAAAAAAATAAAAAATTATAATCTAGTGTGCATTTTTTTTTTTAACATCCTGAGAGTGTTATAATATGTTTTACACATCAATATTGTACATATTGTAGGTATAAATTAAGAACTACGTATACACAAAATTCATACATCAAAATTATGGTAATGTTATGTAAATAAAAATGCAACATATACTAAAAATATACTGAGTATAAACGCAACATATACTGAAAATATTCTTTGTCCAGTGAAATTTATTGCAATCTCCCTTCTCTCCTCATCGCCGCCATCTTTTCATGCAATATTCGCCCCGGCACAACTAGTTTCTACTCAAACATCATTGTTATCCTTTCCCCCTCCTCCTACCTCTGCCAATCTCGTCGACTTCAAGAATGGCGAGAAATCAGCCGACCTGAGTCACCTGAAGCTATAGAAATATCCCAAGTCATATCCTCCACCTCTGACACAGTCTCCTCGCCAGTTGAGCGAGTCCGAACCTGATCAGGTTATCACGTTCGACCCGAACAATGCCGTTTTCCATATCCTCACGGCCCTCGAGCTCGATCTGTAGGATCTCAGGAATTTCTTTGACAGCCCTTCACGTTGTAGGTGAAGACCTTGGACTTGCCGCCATTAGACGAGCCACATATTTGATGTATCGTCCTCGGTCAGCCACCACTTCAACGTATGTGCGTCGTGCATTGCACCACCACGGGCATATTTCGTCGATCATCGCCGTCGTCGGTTATCACCGGTCATAAGTTCGTCGCCGATTGATGCTACGTGAGAATTAAATTGGGGATGACAAATCATTGCAAAAAGAAAAAAAAAATTGATTGATGTTGGAGAGCTATTAACGCGATTGCGCATTTTAAGGAACGTAATCGGAAATATTTGGTAAACTCATATAATGCATTTTACTAATTACTAGTACAGAGCATGTGCGATGCACGGGGTGCACAATTTTAAGATCATTTATCCAGCCTTATAATTATATAAATGAATAAATAAAAATGTACGAGATGCGAGATATATTTATTTGGGGATTATTATACTATAAGATGCAATATTCAATAAATGTTTTATAATACACGAAAATAAATATATATAATGTAAATATCTAAATACATACACGATATGTAGAATAAATAAGCCAAATTGCAAACCTGAAAATATAATTTAAAAAATAATCGAAAATATATTTCACTAAACATGTACAAAAATATCTAAATACATACACGAAAATATAAAAAATAAAATATACGTTTCAAATTTTGAAATTAAAACAAAAATTCAAATAATTTGGCTTACAAATTTATCATGCAGAACCAACTCGAGATATGATTTGTATGTGTTGCCCCAGTCTTGGAAAAACATTCTCACAATTCGAACTTTAAGCATAAGTCTATTAGACCTATTGACTTGTTTGATTAACCCAAATCCTTGATTCATTATTTTGAATAAAAGTCTGATTAGGGATATTTTTTGTTCGCAGGAGGTTGACAGTGAGGAAGATGATGACTCGATATTTTGAGATTTGTAATTTATAATTGGTAGAGTAGATATATATTATTGTTAATATTTTTATTAGAAAATCTGAATTTGAATATACAGAAATCAGTTTGAACAAAATCAGAACAAGTTTCCATACAATTAGATAATAAATAAAGCCTTTATTATTTTAGTAAAGATTTTACGTACTTTTTTTTACTTATCGTATGTTATGAGTTTTTTTTTTGTTAAACCGATTTTATGGGATATAATACAAATACAATTAGAGGATTGAACAAAATCATAACAAATTTCCATAGAATTAGATAACAAGAAGGAATTAGATAAGGAAAAGAAGTAATTAGATAAGGAATTTCGAATCTGATTTTTTTTAGTATAGATTGACTTTACGTACAAATTTTGACTTCACCGATTTTATGGGATTTGTTTTGACAAAATCGATGTCAATATGGAATAAGACAAATAAATAAAGGCTTTTTTATTTTAGTAAAGATTTTATGTCATTTTTTTTTAACTTATCAGATGTTATGAGATTTTTTTTCTTAAACTGATTTTATGGGATATAACACAAAAAAATAAATAAATGAATAAAATTCTGGATAAAAATAGCAATGCATTAATTACGTTGACTTTTCAACCTACTAAATTTGGTAAATAGGATACCTTATTATATAAGTATAGATTTGCTTGTGATTTAGTATTAATGCTAATAAGAAATGCTCCCCTAGGGCACATGTTAATATGCCCACCGTGGGTAGATGAGCCTTTCTCTAACGCAAATACTTTTTTCTCATTTGTAAATATGTAATTATTTCCAAATCACACAAACAAGCATGTAAATTGACCTTCTTCTTTCACTTTCTCATCTCATTAAAAAAATAAAAATATTCCAGGAGAAATTACACTTTACCCACATAATTATATATATATTCACTTTACTCAATCAATTTTTCCCTGACACTTTGGTTATACAACTTTCCAACAAATTGCACAAAACAAAATTATGGTCATGGTTGGATGTTTATAAGCGCAACGTTTGACTTTTTAGTGATTTATTTCAGAAAATTAACTTTACCCACCAGCCTATATGTTTTTTTGCACTTTATTCACTTAACTTTTTTTATTTGACACTTCGGCCATATAACTTTGCACAAAATTGCATTTATGAAATTCTGGTCACTGTTGCGCATTTGTGAGGGCAAAATTGATTTTGCAGTGTTTTATTTAGGGACACACTCGTCAATTTAATTTTTTTAGCTTCTTATATCAACCTCAATGATTTCCATCTTTTTCAAATCGATCAAAAGTGTCAATCAAAATAAGATATAAGAAAATAAACAGAATGACACAACACACACTATTACTATATATTCAATATTTATTTTATATTAAACATAATATAAAATTCTCCTAATATCAGGATCATCGTAGCACAATCAAATCCAATAATTCGAAAATTTTCAAATAAATTAGACACCAAACAACAATGTTGGGAAAAAAATCTGAAATTTTAAATATATATATATATATATATGTATATATATATTTTAGGACTTTTTTTCCTCCTTAAATTGGCATGCAATGGGTTCGAAGATACGTGTTCTCGTGAAGCAACTGATACAAACGCTACACAAAATATGAAGATTCATTCACATGATGATAATGAAAACTCATCTCTCATTGTGAAATTTATGTTTTCCCTCCTTTCAAATTTCCAAGTTCAAACTCTTTAACACGAATTTAGAGTTTGATAACTCAAACAAGTATAAATTATTCGTCGCGATCTTGTCATCAATTGTGCTCCCACTCTGTCGTCGCCATCGCCGCTGACGGATGTGTCCTCCACATGCGATTGACCAATCGATCGATTGCATATTTTTCTGAGGGGAAATCCAATTGCGAGGGTTCAATGTTAATTGGGTGGAGAGAATGATCAACGATAATAAGGGTAATTAGGTGGGTAACATGTTGTTGACGAGCGTTTTCGGTCAACGGTTGAGATGTTAAATGTCGAAAATAAAAGATTGAAAACAAAAGGATGACTCGGTTTAATTATGATTTTATTGAGCGATCACGAGGTCGGCCTCTCGTACGAGGTCGGCACTTGCGATATACTTACAATCCTTACAGTGAGTTTCTTACAGTTTTAGAGAGAGAAAGTAGAGAGAAGGCAGAGTTAGTTGAATTTCAACAACCTAAAATAAATGAAATGAGCTGCTATTTATAGTAGTCTTTAATGTGGCACTATTCAGCTACTGTTCACCGGTCTTGTCGCACAGTGACTTTGAAGAGCAGTCCGGCGTCCATCTGACATGTATTTAATGCGATTTGAAATTTCTTCAATCATTACCTGTCAGGCATTAAATACCAGCATGAGGGGCATTTAATGCTGGTAGGCTTTATTGATTTAGGCTTACTGGTAGGGTGCTAGGCCATGATTACTTGTCCCATCGTCCAATGATGGCCTCCCAAGTGGGAATATTTTAATGCTCATCAAAGCCTGCACTTTCCCTCTTGTCGGCCTCCTCGGATTTTCAGGCCGGCACCTCATTCGAAAGTGTTCACGAGACTGCGAATAGTCTTCTTTCTGTCCAGCACCCCTCCAGGCCGGCCTTTGTCCGTACTGAGCCAGGTGCCGAGCTGGGAGAACGTTCCTATGGCGGTTCTGCACATCTTTAATCCTCGGTTCAGCTCGGCACCTCTTCACCAGACCGGGTCTTCAGCTCGGTCCTGAGAGGTTGAGTATCTGGTTCAATCCAGGCCAACTCGGTCATCAACACATGTAATTTTACTATTTATAATTAACTGAATGCATTACTGAAAGATTGGTTTTGTTTTTAGAAATGCCCAGTGGTGACCGAAATTAGCTAAGTGCAAATTTTTACAAAGTTATATGGATAAAGTGTCACAAAACATATAGTTAGATGGGTGAAATGTATTTTTCCCTTTGTTTTATGTGCGCTTGTGTTGTTTTGGTGGTTTTTTTCTTTCTCTTTTATTGGAGCTAGTATTTCCATGTGTGTGAGTTATGTATTTTATGCTTCTGAGAGCTTAGTGTCTTAGTCTTGTGGGTGCGTTTTAAATTTTAAGTGTAGTTGTTTCTAAGCTACTATCATTATGACGTATAATTCTCTCTTTGAATTCATGTGTATAGCTGATTGAGTCGGTTATTGCTAATTGTTTTCAGGGTTGTCAATACGTATATCTATAAAATATGTGGTTTTAAAAAAAATATATAAAACACTAAACATTCTGTTTAGTTTATCCAAAAAATGTGATATTTCACAATTTTAATTTGAACACTCAACTCTTAAACTAAACTATGCTGCAATTCATGGTTGGGAGTTGGGACAAGGGCACCTCAAACTTGTGAAATTACATTTAAGAAATGAAATATAAATCAATTTTGAAGTCCAAACCATTTGCTCAATTAATTGATGGTGAGCAATTTAGGGGGAAAAAAAAAAGAAGAAAACTTCATATTGAATCTTAGAATTGATTAAATAATTTTCAATACAGACATTCAATTTTAAATTTGATATCTTTTAAATTGAGCCTGAATAATCTCTACAGCATGCATGAGAAAAATGAATGTACATGAATTATTAACAGCAGGGTTTTAAATCCATATATTAGTTTGATGTATATTAATTTACTTGAAAAAACTTGATCAATATGTGCATTAGTCTACAAATAAAATGCCCAAATTAAATTTGATTTGCTGTTTCTAGTAAGGTTAACTATAAGTAATGTATAAATAACATGTATTTTTTTAATGAAATAATGAAATATATTTTGGTATTCAGCATGCTTATTAGTATAAAAACAATGTTCTTGAATTGTAGTTCACATTTCAAGTCAATACAAGGGATAAGGAACCATAAAGCAGACCATATCCAAATCAAAGTGCAAGTAATAAAAATGAGAATGTATACATTATATTGCCTTTAAATAAATGCAGATGAATTGCAATTTAACATGGTAAAGGTGAAATATGATTTATTAAGAATGTTTTCATTAGTATATGAGTATGATGCATCATACATTGGTTCTAAATTTAAGGAAAACAAGTTAATACAATCTTGTGGAACAAAATTATATTGTAATAACGATTTACCGTAATTCTTGTACCTGCATTCATTATTACGAACACAGATCACGACAAAAAAGTTTTTACTGCAGACAATTGTGACGTCATTACAAAATAGCACGTGTCTAAGAATAAAATTTTGTATTAAACGTAAGTTACGTTGAATCCATGCAAAAAAAGTCTTATTCGACCGTAAAAGAAAAAAAAATCGTATGTGCAGTTCATATTATCACAACTTTATAACTCGTGAAATCAAATTACTACCATCAACACAATCAATTGTAACATTTATATACGAGTCGAGTTTTTACAATAAAAGAAAAAAAAAACGTGCACTACATAGCCTTATTACTATACTAGTAAAAGAAAATCACAAACATGTTCATCTTGAATGCCCTTCGAATCGACATTTCCCCAGCCAAATCCAATCGGATTTCAACGATTCTCGATTCTACACCCTCGCACATTCACCTACTATCACTTCCCATGTTCGGATCGGAACTTCATTTCAAGCATTTTCACATAATGTGCGAAAACCGCAACACTGTCCATGAAAACCTCTATTTCGACCACTTCACATTCCAAACGCAATATCTCCCAAACCGTACATCCTCACGGCACAAATAAACACTCTCCCGAAACCTTACGAAATTTTCCAAAATACTAAAGAAAAATCAGCTCGATCCAAGAACCCTAACTCGAGTTATTCCCGAATCAACCAAGCACAAAAACACACCCTTAGGGTGCTTTAGCAGCCAACTCACCTTATGCAAATGCTAATGTCAACTCACTAGAGGCGCGCGCCGTAGATTAGATCCAATCGAACGGCCCAAATTTGAAATTTGGCAAAGGCCTCGATCCGCGTCAATCTCCTCTCGACCAATCAGATTTCGTCTTCTCGGATATGAGCCTTGCGCATTTTCGTATATAATCCGCCCCAATTTCCTCCTCCGAGACTCACAACATAACCCACCGCTAGATCTGTACTCCTATCCTATCTCAATCCTCAAATCCTAGTCTTAACCATAGATTCCGAAGCCAATTCAGTCATGGCCGCCACTGCCGAGGAGCCAGTTATCCCCACCGAGCCGGAGGTTGAGGCGCCGGCTACCGAGGAGCCTGTCAAGGAAGAAGCTCCTGTGCCGGAGCCCAAAAAAACTGCCCCCGCCGACACTGCCACAAAGAAAGTCACCGCGTCGAGGAAGCGCAAGACGTCCACTCACCCTCCTTACTTCGAGGCACTGGATGCGTTGATTCTCGTTTGATTTGTTTTCCTTCAATTCGTTGAAAATGGTGTTTGATTGATTTTGTTCTGTTTGTGTGCGTGCAGATGGTTAAGAACGCGATCGAGACTCTGAAGGAGAGGACCGGATCGAGCCAGTACGCGATCACCAAGTTCATCGAGGAGAAGCAAAAGAATCTGCCGCCGAATTTCAAGAAGCTCCTGCTCATGCAGCTGAAGAAGTTAGTCGCCGCCGGGAAGATCAACAAAGTCAAGAACTCGTACAAGCTCCCACCGGTCCGTGCTCCCAGATCGGCTACTGCTGCCCCGGCCAAGAAGAAGCCGTCTCCCGCCGCTGCAAAGCCAAAGCCAAAGGCGAAGCCGAAAGCCGCTGCCAAATCCAAGGCCGTCGCGAAGTCCAAGGCGAAGCCTAAAGCCGCCGCCGCCAAACCCAAGGCTGCTGCCGCCGCGAAACCTAAGACTGCTGCTGCCAAGCCCAAGCCGGCTGTGAAGGCTAAGCCAGCTGCCAAAGCTAAGCCGGCTGCTAAGACCAAGGCTGTAGCTCCTGCAAAGCCGAAGGCCGCCCCAAAACGTAAGGCTCCCGAAAGGGCAAAGGCTGAGAAGAAGCAGCCGGCCAAGGTGGCAAGGACCTCGACGAGATCGACTCCCAGCAAGAAGGCTGCGGCGCCGCCACCCCCGAAGAAAGCTCCGGCGGCGAAGAAGGCGGCTGCGAAGAAGACTCCGGCCAAGAGCGCGAAGGCGAAGACTGTGAAATCTCCGGCGAAGAAGGCCGCCGCGAGGAAGGGGAGGAAGTAGGGATCGCAGGGGGTATTCTGGGAAAAACGAAGTCTGTTTCTAGGGCATTACTGTAAATTTACTATCGATCTTTTTATGGGTGTTGCTGTAGTTGCTTTTTCTGCCTGAGGGGCATGATAGAATCTCAATTCTTTTTTCCTTCTCATTTCTTAAAATTTTCATTTTCTTTTTTTATGTTTCCTTTTCTCTTTTGAATGTTCTTGTTTTAGGGATTTGGATTAATGCATGTTTTGTATATGTTCAATTCTTATCCCAAATGAAATATGAAATTAGTGGATCTTCTTAAAGTTCTCAATTTTTCTGTTTATGCAACATTTTTTTTTTTTTTTTTTAAAATTTAGAAAAGTTCTCCACTCTGCAGATTTGAGGTTATTAGGGTTCATAAAGAAAAGCACAGGCATGAATGAGTTGCTTGAATGAAGGCAGCCCAAAATTATTACAGCTAATGGGTAAAACCTCTGAACATTGTCTGGTTTTTAACTCTCATCTACTTTTGCAGTTTATCTTTATGTCCATTTATGTGTTGGTTCTATCAAATCCTTGCAGATTATGCTCTAAATGAGGAAGGATGACAGTGAGAATTTGAATCCAGGGCTTTCGAGGTGGTGTAAATTTCATTTTATGTTGTTTCCAGCTCTTGAATCCATGATCGAATCTACTCTATCCAATCCGACTTGTATTACGACAATTGTTGATCTCGGAGCATTGAAAATTAACTTTGTTAAAATATCAATGTATCTGCTTTATCTAGATACATCTGGCTAGCAAACGTCTGAGTCATTTGGTGTACCTATGAATGGCATGAACGGGCTCTAGTAAATGATGAAGCGATAATTTTGTTGGTCTAAAAATCTGATTTTTGAGATTCTAATGATGCGAAGGTATTTGCGGAACTCTTTCCGCACCTTCTTTTTTTTTTTACTTTATCATCTTTCCAATCCATGCTACATTCCGAAAGGAAGAGGAAAAGTTAGTCTCCGAGTAGTTGTGCAAATGGAAACTCATATAAACATTCTGAAATTGTATTTGACCACCATTCAATTCCTTACTATGCCGAAAAAGGGAATGTGTTCAATGAGTGCACTTCACTAACATCTTGAATTATAGTATTTTGATTATGATTCTTGTAACCATTTGATTCATCTTTCACTTATGAAATCAAAATTCAGATATCGACAGTGCACTCATGGAAGGGAAGAAGTTGAAAAGCTCGGGTAGAAATGTCAGTAGCATTACCGTTTGGCTGATCTGGCAAGCATGGGAAGCCAGATGTATTTTTCCAGCGTATGTATTCGTAAACTTTGAGCACAAGTTATTGACTAACTGTTTTCGCTGAACGATTTTCTTGATCAAGCAGGACAGTTAGTTGTAAGTAGAGTTATATAAAAATGTAAGTAGGACAGTATTTTGTTCAAGCAGAGTGATAGTAACTGTTTCCCAAGCTGTGGAATTTTGTTGTTCACTGGGGAAGTGTGTGAGGGGAGATGATTGTAAAGTGTAAACCTCTTCATGAAAAGAAAAAGAAGAAATTACAAACAGAAAGAACTAGCTGACTGTTAAAATTCATGGGATTTTGCTGCTACCTTTTTTCAGTCCGGCAAAAATGAAAGCTCAATCAAAACATTCTTCACTCATCATGTGGATCAATTGGAATTTTTATTCTACTGAATTTTTGAGTTTAAAAACAGTTGAAATATTCTATTATAATCCACTATCGATTTATATGCATCACGAGACGGAAGT
Organism: Striga hermonthica; assembly: GCA_902706635.1. Lineage (NCBI taxonomy): Eukaryota > Viridiplantae > Streptophyta > Magnoliopsida > Lamiales > Orobanchaceae > Striga > Striga hermonthica. Next base: position 9,882,536 of record CACSLK010027752.1, on the reverse strand, counting down.
TCAATCCCTTAGTCTCTCGATTCTCTGAATTGAATATTTGAGCTCCTTCTGGATATTCACCCTTGAGGGCGATAAGACTATATCGTTCCAGACAGAACCCGCCTGGTAAGCCGGGTGGGGCCTCTTATACAGCTCGAAAATAGAGTCTGCTTCCTCGTTCAACCTTCCTACAATGTCCAGACACTTAATCTCATCTGGGTCCACCAGCAAATTCTTGTCCTTATCCTTCCATCCTATCAACTTCACCAATCACAACACATCAGCATCAAACAAACACACACACACACACACACACAAATATATATACATATACATATACATAAACAATAGTACTTGTATAAATTAATCCATGTGTGTAATTTTCTTGTTCTGTTTCTCTTTTGCAGTTGGAAGTTGACCGTACCTTTGGAGGGCCTTCCAAAGCATTGGTGCTGTAGAGACGAGCATTATCCACTAATTGGCAGTAAGTTTTGAATGCATCTGCAAATCTCTTATGTGATTTTAGCTGTGAGTTCACTCTTACTGCTCTTCTACACATTATGGCTCGCCTGTGGCATACCAAAAGACAAAAAAATGTCAGCTCATTAGAAACTCATATCTAGAATTAACCAACTAAACCCCAAAAAAAAAATAAAAAAATGAATCATATATGAGTGTATCACTCTCTGTACCTTATTCCCCGAATAACTGCCAAATAGGCATCACAAACAACACCGACCAATTCTATCCTGTAGGGCCTTCTCTTCCTATTTCCATCCTGTTCTTGTTCCTCATCAATTTGTTCCCAGTAATTCTCAGTCACAATTCCATCTTTGTTTACTTTGTAGCCAGCTCCCATACGGTACCTTCGCCTGTGAACATTCCTAGCCATGGTTATTGTTTGCATTACAAACGGGACCCACGAGAGAGTTCCGTCCATTATCACATCTCGGCCTTCGTTGAGTGCGGTTACTAAAAGGGATGAGGCTGCATCTGTAGATGATTGGTGCACCTAAAGAAAAAGTTTAGAGTAGGTTGATGAAATATTTTCATATGGTAACTAATAACTATTTCCAGTTAAAGCTTGCAGCATAAAAGTTTTTGCATCTTGATGTTCATTGAGGTGAAGTTACTAGGTATTTTTTTTATTATTATTATTTTTTTTAAGACAGCTTATTCATAGGCGGAGACTCGAAAACTGAAGTCATACATACGTGAGAATGCGTATTGGGAAAGCTGGAAAATCGACTCATGCATACTATATAATTAATAAATGTCGATTTTTTTTTTTTATTTTAATATTTGTGATGGATATAACCGATTGTTGTGTTACTTATATGAAGGGGATGAATACCAGCTCAGCAGTCTGAAGCATGTCATGATGCCCCCTTGAGCTAAGGGCTCTATATATAACGTCTGACTCTTTAAATGCATCAGCTTCTATCACAACCGCATTCCCACATGCTCCGGCCCAGAATGGTCTGTACCGACACATAGTCGAACAAAAATTAGCTTTCAAACTCTTGCAGAAATTAGGAAAAATGAAAAAAAAAAAAAAATCAGATATTCTCAGCTATTTATGTTCTTTGAAGTTAATCCCACTTATCATGTTATCACTAATTCTCTTTTGGCTTACTCTTTGAGAATGTCCTTGAGCACGGTACTTTTGCCGGCTCCCATTCCACCACCCATGAGGAGGAGCATTGGGCTTCGGTCTTTGTGGGCCATAGGGACCATCACATTCGTGCACTGTGAGTCGTCGAGGGACACAAGCCCAATGGCTTTCATCTCCTCCACTAATGTGGTAAACACTCTAGCCACCTTTAGATTCTTTGTCACCCTTTCGAATCTCTGTTCTCTGTACATATGGCAGAAGAAGGCAGGAAAAATAACAGTAAATATTAATACCTACATGTTAATATGGGTTGAATGCAAAATTTACTTCAGATCTTACCTCGTGGCTGCCATGACAATGTGCTTGAGCTTCTTTTTCGGCTCGATTTCAGCACTCAGCACCTGATGAGAGTAAGTATCACAAAAGATTCTAGAAACTGGATTTGTCAAGAGTTTTGAGATGTTAAAAGAAAATGAAAGAAGAAAAAAAGAAAGAAAACTATGCCTGGCTTAGCATGAAGGAAGCATGCCTCCAATGGAAGGCAAAGTAGCTAAGAATACATCTCTCGAGCTCCTCAACCAGCTTAATGAATAAGGAGTCGACATCAGGTTCACTCGCGAAAAAAGCGTACATTTCCTCTTCACAACCTTCGGCTTTCCTTATGTAATCCGAGGCCAACTTGCACAGGTTTGGGCATTCTCTTATCTCTCTAAATCCCATTTGCCTTGCTGCTTTTACACAATCAAGTATGTGTCAAAGGTCTTATGGGAACACATATGATGTCTTGAAAAAATAAAACGAACGAAAATTTTCCGAATGCACACTAGATTAGATACACTCATCGGATTTTAGATACACTCACCAACATAATGTCCGAATCTCTCAATGTCCAAAACCTGCCCGATTTCAGAGAGTGTTATCCGGGGCACGATCCTCTGATCTCTTATCTTCCTAAGACGGTAATGCATGGCAGCTGCTATAATCAGCCCAATTGACGAGGCCACAAGGATCTGCGTGTAAGTGGGTTTCGTGTTGCTATTCCCATAATCTGATCGAAGAAAAAAAACAACAGTTAGAGTCTCATAATCACTCATAATTTCCCAAAAGGACACACAAAAAGTTCAAAAAAAAAAAAAGGGAAAGGATAAAAACTTTTCTCCGAACGGGAAATTGTACGTAAAGATCGTACCTTTCGGCATGTCCCGGCAATGGAAGAAGAAGAATGGGGATTTTGATGTTAATTTTGACAACTGCATGTGCGATTTGTGCTTGGAATCTGGAGATCTGCATGTATGTATGTGAATGTATGAAAAATGTGATTAAGAATAATACCAAGTCAAATCGTTATGGTTGTATTGTAGTGTTTGCACGTGGTTAAACAGATATTGTTACTGTGCTGTAAAATCTCCCTCCCTATAAATGACTTTACTAATGTATCCCTGGATTTTAAGAGTAAATAGGAAAATCTGTCCTGGATGGATTTTCAGGTTCTTTGAACCTAATTTGGTAATTTGATATGTGTTTTGCGATTTTATTGTAATAAACCAATAAAATTAGATTTGATTATATTAAATTCATATTATGTAATGGACTTAATAGATAAATATATTTAATTAACAAATAATTGTATTATTTTTAAATTTGTATTGATAGGTAATTTATTTTATTACAAAGTACACACACACACACACACACACACACACACATATATATATATATATATAAATGCAATATGGATGCCAAATTAAAGTTAGTCAAATATATGATTTATTAGATATAATAATAAGTATATAATAATAAAAAAAGTTACTATATTTGAAAATATATTTATAATTTAAGTTATTAAAGTATTTTATAATTTCAAAAATCTGAATTGACATGAATAGAAATCTATATATACATAGATTACTTCGAAGCACACAACTACAATAATTACAAAACACGATAAGTTAATATGTAGGTTCGAAAGTTCCACTAACAAATATTATTACAAAGCTCTTTTACATGTATATCGTAACTCTATCTAAATAATTGCACACATACTAATCATACTTTTTAGTTGCAATTATATCAAAACCCTAAAAAAAATTGTGTTTATGCACACACCCTAATCCCTAATTTTCGCAGCAAATCCACAATTTCCTCATCTTCCTTCTGCATTGCGACCACAATTCTCTCATCTTCCACCTTTATCGCTGTTGCCACAGAGTCTCCCCGTCATCTCCAATCTCATTCTCTTTCCCGTGCACGACCCACCCCTTTGTACCCAAAATCTCCTGACGACGGTGTTCGTCCTGTTGCTGACGCACGACACTGCCAACGTCCTGTGGGCGCTGCTCGTCGGGGTCGCGGTGGTGCTAGTTCACGCCGCCGTGACGAGGACCGATGATTTGATCGCCGACGAGGAGGGTTTGTAAATTTCGGCTGTTAGGACATGTATGTTCTGAGTTGTAAATTTCGGTTGTTCTAGATGCGCAAGGAAGAAGTTGGACAATCAGATCTGGATTTTGTCCCAGACCTGGGGGCGCTGCTCGTCGGGGTCGCGGTGGTGCTGGTTCACGCCGCCGTGAGGAGGACCGACAATTTGGTTGCCGATGAAGATAGTTTGTAATATCATCAATATTATCAATATAAATAAATAATATCAATCAATCAGTCAGTCATACACACCACATCAACCTTAATTCACTATTCATCAACTCACATATTTTTAACTAATTATCAATTCAAATCATCTCTCTCATACTTTACATCAAATTAATTTTAATTATTTTATTTTAAATATTATTTTAATATACCCACTAACAACTAATCATACCATCTTTTTTAAAATTAACCAAATCAACTTAAAAAATCCAAACAAAACAAAAAAAAAAATTCATAAACAAACATACTTTAGCTTGTAGTATTTATATATAAATTTCCCATTTAAATATGGACTAATCTCGCGGGCCCGGCCCAATCAAATGAGCTTTTTGTACTCCACAAATGAGGCCTGATGGCTTTGGGCTTTAACTCGTGTTTCTATTCCTATTTATTTATAATTTCGATCAATCCTCATTGCTTTTCCCGAAACTATCCGTTCCTTTTAAGCTCTTCATCTCTGTCGCCGGTTTGAACGCTGAGACAACAAGGTACCTCTTTTTTTTT
>CACSLK010027752.1:9859360-9873695 GCA_902706635.1 Striga hermonthica | reverse complement strand
TCATTATGGCTTGAGCAGGTTGGTGGTTGATTTAGTTTTCAAAGGAATATACAACAGACTTAAATTTTAAATTTTGAACTGAGGGGCCATAGGACGAGGGGGTATAAGAGAGCTCGAACATGGTGATCAAAACACAATAGACGTAAATTCAAATTTTCAAATTCAAGATTTCAGGGAGTGGTCATTCAGTTTATGTCTTTCGACCTCATCGACGATTATCAGTGGTCCTTCGGGTTTTGGTTCTCGTTTTCAGCGGCATCGCGGTTCTTGTTTTTCGACCACATCCGTGGTCTCTTGATTTTCGATTTTCGACCTTCACGGTCTCGACGCTCGGTTTTCGACCTCAGCGGTCTCGACTCTCAATTTTCGACCTTAGCAGTCTCGACTCTCGGTTTTTGACCTCAGCGGCCTCGACGCTCGGTTTTCGACCTCCGCGGTCTCGACTCTCGGTTTTCGACCTCCGCGGTCTCGACTCTCGGTTTTCGACCTCCACGGTCTCGACTCTCGGTTTTCGACCTCTGCAGTTTCGACGCTCGGTTTTCAACCTCCGCGGTCTCGACGCTCGGTTTTCGACCTCTGCGGTCTCGACTCTAGGTTTTCGACCTACGCGGTCTCGACGCTCGTTTTCGACCCCCGCGGTCTCAACTCTCGGTTTTTGACCTCAACGGTCTCTCGACTCTCGGTTTGCGACTTCAACGATCTCGATTCAGTTTTCGACCTCAGTTGACGTTCGACTTCTGGTGTTCGACTTTAGTGGCAAGTCATTAGGTTCTTGTCCTTATTGACAAATCTTTCGGTTTTCGACCCCGACGTCAGATCATTCAGTTTCTAACCTCCGTGGTCTTTCAATTTTCGATCTTGAGATCTCAAAGCTCATTTGGAGGATATTTCAGTGGTTATTCAATGGTCATTCGACTTTCGATGCTCGATCTTAGTGGCGAGTGGAAGAAAACAGCTCGAAGAGGCATTTCACTCTTGGATCGAGTTATGCTTACTCGACCAGATTGGGGGGGACTAGATGATATAGGATATTATACTGGACCCGGTTTGATGGATAAAGCGGATACATATTGGAAGATAAGCCCACTAAGACATCTAAGCCCAACTTGGGCCCAAAAGGTACACTCCCCCTATAAAAGAGGGTCAAGGTACCTCATTCTCAGATCCTCTCCTCATTACATTACTACACTTTCTCTCTCTTGATCTGAGCACTGACTTAAGCATCGGAGGCTCGACACCGAGGCCACCCCCGGCGTTGGGTTCTGCAGGTACGGAGGCCGGTTCGAGTTGAAGGAGCCCGGGTGAATCTTATTCACTTCAGCGTTGATTCAATTTATGAACCCGTTTGGGAGTTATGCTTATGATGTTATGGAAAATGGTTTTTTTTTATTAGTAGCGCCGCCAAGTATTTTGAAATAAATTTTAAAAAAAATTATTCTAATTTTCGTAAAATAAAAGTGGGGCGTTACAGTTTGGTATCAGAGCCAGTCTGCGTTTCTGTAGATTGGTTTAAGTATGAAAAATCGATTATGTGATTATATGCTTGACCTTGTGATATGACCACTCGCTCTCGTCGTGCCGCGCCAACTCAGGTATGAGTACTTGAATAATTTTGAGATTATTATATATTAATTGATTATTGATGTGATAAATCGGGGCTTAGGAACAATCCACCTTTTTAAATTCGAACTCTAGTGTTGAATTCTAGATTCTCGTATAATTGTGCTAAACTCTCTCGGCCTGTTCTATGTAGAGTTATGAATACCCGCAACAACCGCCACCGTCAGCCATCCTTGTCTCCTTCCCCGCCTCCTCATCATCACCAGGCCCCTCTGGCCATGGACCTTACCCGACTCATAGTCCAGTTTCAGAGAATGAATGCACCGACTTTCTCGGGGACTGAGAACCCCACAGCGGTACTGGAATGGATCAAGGAGCTGGATAAGGTTTTCGCTGTGCTCCCTCTCCAGGACCGACAGCGTGTATCTCTCGCAGCTTACCAGATGAAGGAGGACGCTTCCGACTGGTGGATTGACCACTGGGCTCGGAGGCCAGAGGCGGAGCTTAATGCTCTCACTTGGGAGCAGATGAAGGTGATGGTGCACGGCAAGTTCCTTCCCCAGAGTTTTTGGGATCGGATGGAGCATGAGTTCTACCATCTGCAGCAGGGCAGCTCCACCGTGGACGAGTATATTCGTACTTTCACCAGGATGTGTCTTTTTGCTGGCGACTCGGTGAATACTGATGCTAAGAAGGCCCGCAAATTCCTTAAGGGGCTTAATCAGAGGATCCGTGAACTGGTGGGGAGTCACGGACTGATGTCTTACGCCGACACTGTGAGTCGGGCTCAGGAGGTAGAGAGTTGTCTCATTCCTATAGCTCCAGTCCCCTCCTATCACCACACTTCTCAGCCTGCTCAGACTCCTATTCAGTATGCTCAGCCCATCTCATCCGCGCCGCCCGGCTCTAGTTCGGGCAAGAGAAAGGCTGATTCCCACCGAGATGACCGGAAAGGAAAGCGTAGAGGAGACGATCAACGTGGTGAGCGCCCTGCCGACCAGGGCCAGAATAAGAGGTGCCGTAACTGCGGTCGTCACCATGGAGGAGAGTGCTGGCACGCCCAGAAGGTCTGCTACAACTGCCAGCGCCCAGGACATTTCCGTAGCACGTGCCCTGAACTACAGGGACAACAACCATTTCAGCATCAACAACCCAATCAGCAACCCCATCATCAGCAACTTCCCCCGCCGCCACCTCAGCAACAAATTCAGCAGCAGCATCAGCAGGCCCAACTGAGGTATGACGAAGGAGGTCGAGCACGGGTACACACGATGGCCCAGTTTGAAGCTGAGCATAACCAAGGCTGAGTAGTCGATCGAAATGTCAGATTTGAGACAATTAATTGTTCCCTCCTTTTTGTTAGAATTGCATTTCTCGTAATTTTGGCAGACCTTGTTTATTTCCTTTTGTCTTGTTAGACAAGTTCGAATTTCGTTTGAGACTCTTACTGGTTATTTTGAATTTCGCTTTGAGACTTCTATTGGTTATTCAATTTGGAAATTTTTGTTGTCTTTTCTTTCCTCGCGTAGAATGAGATTTCAGATGGAGTTAAAGATCTTAAATTTCAGTTGAACTTTATCTGTTCTCGTAAATTTAGATTTTTGTTTCATGACATCTTTAAGTCAATGCGAAAGGTTCAAGAGGGCGAATATTGTTGTAACTCTTGAGAACACCTGGGCCTAGTGATAGGCGTAATTCAATCATCCTTTTGTGAACGAATGGAGCATCATGCTGGAGGATCATACGAGAAAGTCTCCGCCTACCTGATCGAGAAGAAGTCTTTTAAGGAGGATAGCAAAGGATTTGTGAGAAACATCGTGAGTGATAAGCCAATTGACTCATGATGAAGTACGTGTGCCCTGACCGCAAAGTCGGAGTACTTGGATATTGAAGTTGGGATTAGGGTCGCAAAGCACTAGAGGATTTCCAATCTTCGAGTACGTATCAACATGGAGAGATGTAACAACTGATGAGAAATGAACCATAGCTACTGGATGCGGGCGGTGCAGGTGTACTGCGTGTTGGTGCCGCGCACAGGCGTGCCACGCTCGGTGATGCATCTCGAGTTGTAGGAAGTGTCGTGCGTAGTGTGCCGCATGTAGCGTGTCGCGTTGCTGCATGCCAGGCCAGCCATTCATGCCACAACTGCCAAGTCTCTAGCGTGTAAATGCGTCGATTCCGAAAATTTTTCACGTGTATTACAATGACCTAAGTCTTAAGTCTTGCTTGGAGGTTTTATCTTTATGAGTTGTTATACTCAATTGCAGATGTAGTTACCACGTGAAGTGAGGAGCTTCATGGTAAGATAAGAGGCTACGACCAGGTTATATCAGTTCCATTATGACCCTCGACCAAGTCGATGACTTAGCCTGTTGGTTGACTGCACCCTTGGAACTTACGGGGATGCATGACACATTATATGCCTCATGATGGAGGAAACATGTGTTTGACCTCGAGGTATGTGTGTTTGACCTTTTGGATCAGAGGGTCCATCAGGAAATGGCCTGAAGGGGGTATTCGTCAAAGTCCAGTAGGGTAGTCGAGTCAAGGGCGAGACGACTTGGAATGGGGAGACCGAGATTCGAAGGGAGTACCGATTTTCATGTTTTAATGTTCCTCTTTGCATTCTAGTGCTTTCTGGTTGTTTTGTTCTTGAATTCCGAGGACAGAATTCCTTTTAAGGTGGGTAGACTGTAATGCCCCGTTTATTTAGGAATTAATTGGGATTATTTATTATTGCAATATTAATAATATTATTCCATTGTTTGTCTGATTGTTCTAATTGTTTATTTTATTTTATTTTATTATTATTAAATGCCGATTTGTCTATTTGTCTTAAATTGCTATTAAATGTATAAATATTATTAATTGCCTTATTATTATTATTATTATTATTATTATTATTATTATTATTATTATTATTATTATTATTATTATTGTTCTTGTTGCTCGACAAATTTCTGTTTAGACTTATTACTATTTAATTAGATGTAGTCTAATTAATACAATAAGTCGCGTAATTCTAATTACTCATCGTCAATCGAATCGGCCGGGAAATCTTGTTATCGCGTTGTATCTTTTGGCCCAAATCGATTTATTTTTCCAACCCTCTTAGTTATTAACTAGTAATCCCCCGTGCGATGCACGAGAAAATTATAATTTATGTGCTTTTTCGAAGGTAATTTTGTATATAGCCATAGTAAAATTGAGCATGACGATTATAAAATTAATAAATGAATAAAACAAATGTACGGGATATATATAGTATGTGACCAGTACATACGGGTGTAAATAGCACTCATATTGAGTGAGACCCACCAAAAATAAAAAATCAAGTGGACCTCATTCCATATAAGTATTATTTACACTTATATGTACATTTATTATATATACTTGTAGCATTTTCCATAAAATATATCAAGTATTGGACTATGTTCCATAACATCGACACTAACTAAACAAACATTAGGCCATAAGTTCGGAATTTTAGGGCCTTCATTTCATTTTTTCCTCTCCTCTCCCGACCAATTCTCTATGTCGTGTTGGTCATCTCTTTATTTATTTTTTTACCTGCAGAAAATGAACATTTCTAAACAAATCGATCACATATATTGTGATTCGTACATTTATGTTTAGATTAATTTAAAATAAGAATTTGAACAAATTGTGAAGACAAATTCCTCGCAATGAAGACGTCAAAGTCCAAATGATTTGAAAAATAATTAATTAGTTAAGTCGTTAATATTTTTTATCAGTGTAGAAAGATGACCATTAGTACACATGTGTCATAATTAAACGTCATTTAAAGTTTTTGAGTAATTGTGATTTGATGATAAGATAAGTTAAAATGATTTAGATAATTAATTAATTGATTGAGGTGTTTAGATTTTATAACGTGTTTTAACTTGCCCATTACACGTGTTTCCTCATTAACTCAATTTTTGTTAGTGCTATAGCATGATAAACTATATTATTATATTATTTAATGTCAAATATTAAGGACTCTTATACTAATTATGTTGTTTAAACTTGCTTCAATTATGATAACCGAGGTAATGTACACGTCTTGTTTAAATTATGATAATATAAGTGTACATGAACTATATTATAAATTATTGGTTTATTTGTTTAGAAGTTTTATTAATGTGGAAACTTTATGATAAGATTGGTGTGGAATTTTCATAAATGCAATTCTAATGTGGTCCTAAAATATTTAATTTTCTGTTACAGTTTCTATCAATTGTTGGATTGGCTCAAATATCAATTTTTTAATTAATTTGTTTTGAAGTTTGATTATTATGGTTCTTACCCTTATCTTTGAAAATTTAAAAAGCCTTATCTTTCGATTTATTATGGTTCTTACCCATTGTTTTAAATAGTCTAAACATAGAAAGTCAACTGATTTATTTATTTGGTCAAAGTTTCTAAAAATGAATTTAACAACAACCTTTTTTTATATAGATATAGATATAGATATCTCTATGTATATAACAGAATTATCGGAACATATTGAACGTGCCTAAATTAATTTATCACATGATAAGTTATCTAATAGTCCGTTCTAAAGGATAACAACAAATCTTTTATTCCATATAATACTAATTAGTTTTAAGTAGGGATAAATAAGATCTTCACTTAATTATCCAATTAAAAGTTGTTGTTAATTGCATTTGTTATAGAGTTATGTTGATCGTATTCGATTAGTACATAATTATTTTTTTTTTTATTTTTTTTATATCAGCAATGGACAATTCGAAATATGTGCCTAATATTGCAAACATTAACTTATTTAATAATAAACTAATTTAAATAAAAAATAAAGGATCCGAATGCATTGAAATTTTTAATTTTTTACACAGAAATTGTAGATTGGTAACAAAATATTTAAATTATTTAAATTAAGCGGCGCATGTGATATTATTGGAACATATTAGACGTGCCTAAAAACATGCACACATAAGGTCTTTTTTTTTCCTAAAATTTTACAGATTTGGTATATATATATATATTTAAAAAAATCGTTATTTATGTATTATGGAAAAATTTGTATAAAAGTTTGTTATGATTATTTATGTTTAATAGTTATCTAACCGTGTGAAATTATTTATCACATGATAGTTATTAATTGCCTTATTATTATTATTATTATTATTATTATTATTATTATTATTATTATTATTATTATTATTATTATTATTATTATTATTATTATTATTATTATTGTTCTTGTTGCTCGACAAATTTCTGTTTAGACTTATTACTATTTAACTAGATGTAGTCTAATTGATACAATAAGTCGCGTAATTCTAATTACTCATCGTCAATTGAATCGGTCGAGAAATCTTGTTATCGCGTTGTATCTTTCGGCCCAAATCGATTTATTTTTCCAACCCTCTTAGTTATCAATTTTTGGCCCTTAAGATTAAAATCTTGCCCAAATAGTTAATTATTTGTAGCCCAATTAAGAGAGCAGACCCAGCGTCGTTCTCCTTCTTTTTAACCGCACGTGATTTTGGGAGCAAAAAGGATATCTCCTTCCTTCCCAACGACTTGTTCTTCTTCGTTCAAATTTGGTCGCGACTCTAGGGGGATTATTCCACACTCTCTCCACCTCTCTTTATCACATATATCTCGGCCAAAGAAGAGAGAATTCTTCTCCACTCTGAGATATCTCTCTCTCGTATCTGATACTCTATTTCAAAACAAAAAAAAATTGCACAACTGCAAATTCCGGCGTATCCTCCATTGATACCGGCAACCTGAAGCTCTCTCGTCGTCGTCCATTCTGTTCGCCATCGTCGGGATAAGCAACAGCAAAGCATCGCTCGTGTGGCCGCTTCAGACCCCGCAACTCCGTTGAAATTGCCGGCAAAGCTTCGCTCACCATTATTTCCGGCGAGCACTCCGGCTACCGTCATCAACCGCTGTCAGTCTTCCTCAGGCCTCGTAAACCGTTCGCGAAGCACCTGCAGCCTTTCAACCATCGAAAGCCCACGCAACCTGAGGTCCGCCATTGTCGGGGAGCTTGAGCCGCCATCGAGCTGTCTGTCAAGGTGAGGTCCCGCAGCAACCAGTACGTCCAACCAGTCGCAAGCAGCGACATATTCGAGGATTTCCGAGTGCTCGAGGTGTCTCTTCAAGCTTTCGAGTCCCGTCACCCCGGTTGTCCGACCTGTTGTTTCAATATTCCCGAAGACGGTAACCTTTTCGAAACCCTCTCACTAATTGTTATCCGGGATGATATCGTTCATTTATTTTCGTTCGCGTTGAATCGTTCGTTGGACCTCGAGTTCTGTATAATTGTCGTTTCGTATGTTCGTTGTTTATTTCGTATGTTCGTGGACGTTTCGGGGATGATTGGAACTCTCGATTTCGTAAAATCGAGTATCGTAACGTTGCTGAGATTATTTCGGTTAGGTTCGGAGTCTCGTTTTGTTGTTTCGGAGCCTCTTTCTATGGTTTGAACTTTACCGTCGTCAATGTGTTGTTCGTTATTTCGAACCGTATTCTTGTCGTTTTGTTTTTTTTTTTCAAACCAATAAAACTCGTTTTTATAATATTTCAAAACTCAAAGTAAATTGTTATGGTCGTAAATGTTCGAACCTCTCGTAAAATCGCAGTTGTAATTCTGTAGAAACTGGTTGTGCAGCCTCTGTTTTCTCATATCTGCAGGCTTCTGTTTAAGTTATAGAATTAGATTTTCCTTTATTGTTGCAAGATGGCGTGTGGTGTAGTGGTCGCGACGCTGGGTTTCTGTGTTTGGGATACTGGGTTCGAACCCACCCTTGTGTAGAAGTAGCCACTTTTTGTGTGAGCCCATTTCAGTGGCAAGGCATTGGTACAGTGGCCAGCTCGGCCCAATGTGACTTTCTGCCCTATTTGGTGTTCTGGAGTCCGTTTTTAGTACTGATTTCAATTCTATAAATTATTTTTAAAATGAGAAAAATTTAGGAAACATATTTTAAGTCCCGAGATTTCATTTTTGTGCTCCGAGTCTTATTCTTTTAAAAAAAAATGAGAGAGTTCCAAGTCCACGAAAAATCCGATTAAAACCCTTAAGCCTTAATTTTTATTAAGTGTGGGTTTTATATTAAATTCGAGTAGTGAGATAGGTTATTGACAAAATTATCTCGCTTAAATGTAGGTGTTTTAGGAGTCGAGCCTCGACTTACGTACTTGATTTTGTATGAAATATTCTACCGCGATTTCCAAGTGGGTTTTGAAAAATTGGCTATGCTGTAAATGTTAATATTTTTATTATTGTTTTACTTGTAGTATGATCAAAGTATGCATGTGGACCATGTAGCCTTCGATGGGAGCTGTAACGGCCGTCGAACGGTTATCCCCGTAACTATAGAACGAACCCAATGGGGTAATCTCCTCTTTATGTCCTTGTGAAGGACACGTCGCTTGAGACCAGGGCTGTGCTCGGTCAGCGATAAGTACCCCGATGTAAGTCCGATGGCTAGGCCGGGCCTTCGGGGGAGACTCCTACTGGCTGGACACTCGTTGTAAGACCATAAGGCCGAGGGTCGTGGCTTTCGATATATAGTCAGCAGTAGTCTATTGATATAGGTGTGCACATGAGAACGAACTTGGGATAGGAGGTTGGGATAACTAATTAATTACGTATACAAGTTGTGACCATACTTCTTTTATTTATGATTAATGTTTACTGCATAGTGGTGAGCACTACTGTTTCCTTTTGTGCTCATCCCCACCTTCTCTTCATGGATGCAGGTTAGTATTGCGGGCACGACAGAGGAGACGAGTGGTGGTCATGTTATTGGTTTCATTTCTGCTGCTATGAACTGCTTAGTATTGTTTACTGCATTTCTGGATTTATGATGATTACCAGATTATTGATAGGGAGTGTACTCCCTAGTATTTATGCATTTGTGAAAACCCAGTTTTAGGGAGATGAATGTTATTGTTGAACCCGGTTTCGGCGTTGATTCGATTTATGAACCCGTTTGGGAGTTATGCTTATGATGTTATGGAAAATGGTTTTTTTTTTATTAGTAGCGCCGCCAAGCATTTTAAAATAAATTTTAAATAAATTTATTCTAATTTTTGTAAAATAAAGTGGGGCGTTACAATCAAGCCTATGATATGCGAGATGACCCTAGCCTTCATGTACGATACTGCTAAGTGCTGTTATTTTTTAGTGCTATTAAGTATGAGGGATGGACTATAAGTTGGTTCTTTTTTAAGACTCTTAATAAAGGATGGACTATAAGTTGGTTCTTTTTTAAGACTTGGGCTTACGCATTTGGAGTTGTTAAAAAAGAAAAAAAAAAAAAACTAACTATCATGTCACATCATTTATCTTTTACTAATAAATTTTAATTATTTTATTTTAATATAAACTCAAATCTACTAATAACTAACTATATTACATTTTTGAAAATTAACTATATTAAAAATAAAAATCAAATCAAATTCATATCCAATCAAATCCTAAAAATGTATGTTCCCTAATCCCTATGGCCTTGTTTACTAAACATGATTGGGATATGGAGGGATTGGGCACAGCAATCCCTCCAATTTGGCAAATCAGCTTTTGTCCAACATTTACTAACCATAATGCATAATTGTCCTTGTCTAATCCTCTATTTACAAAATATAAAAATGTTGTGAAAATTGAAATTACAAAAATACACTTCCATCTTGCCCTGATCGTATCAGCTCATTTGCAAAGCTAATTGGGGAAAACACACAGAGAGCTCGTGACCTAAATTCGACCCCTCTTTCGAAGCATTTGTGGACCAAAAATTGAGGAAGTTAGACGGCCATCGTCGGTCCATCCATCCCGGCGTAGCTTCTACAATACGACCATATCACCGGCAATTCGTCACCTTCAGTCAATTCGTATGTGTTCCTCAATACGACTAAAAGCTGATGTGGCAAAAATTGGGAAAAAATTGTAAATCCGAATTTGCAAAAAATTGTAAACGAACATACAATCGGGAAAAACAAAAATTGGAAATCCGAATTTGCATATCTATTACCTTCAAGAGTGAAGTCGTTCACTAGTAGATCTTCGAGATTTGTCGCCCAAACCGTACAAATTGACACCTGCGAGTCTAGATAGGTTTAATCACAGTCGAAAATCAAAAAAAAAAAGAAGAAGAAGAAGAAGGAAGTATTACGGGAGCAGCTAGGGTACACTCAAACGACGACGAGCAAATCTGTGCAATTTTCGAACATAATGCTTACTTTATAAATCTTATTTCTGTAATTTTCATGACATTGAGGGGTAAAAAAGATATTTCACAACCTATGTTTCAGACAAAATGGGAAGACAATAGTTGGGATAAAATTATTCGCCCAAAATGATTGGACAGAATTAACCGTGCACGTCAATTTAATGACATGAGACCCACATGCTACGCATGCAACGCATGAACTATATCCTAATCCCTAACCAAGAAATGATAAGGTTGTTTACTAAACTTATCCCATCATATTCTTTACTAAACGAGGCCATATTAGAATAGTAGTGGATAAGTTAAACCAAAAAGAGATGAACTATATATATTTCAATATTAAATTGGGGCGGGGCGGGTTGGACAATGTGGACCTTCTGTTTGTGCTAACGGTGCCCAAAGGATTTGACCCGCGACCCACCCGCAGAATGCTTGCGGTTCCTAAAACAAGGAGATGAGTTTGAGAAATTTAAAAAACCTGTAGAATGCACAGTGCGGCCCATGTGAATGTCTAACGGACTCCCTTCGACTACCGGAAATTCGTAATTGTCACGCGTCCATATTTATACCTCGTCGCTTCACTTTCCGTGCTTCAGTTTGGTACGCCTCTTGAAGCTTCAATTTCAATGTGGAGTTCTTTTAGTTACTAAAGTGCATTTCGAAGCCATTTGTCAGTATCTTCAACCTCGCCTGCAAACTGTTCGATGAAATGTCTGAACGAATTTGATTTTCATGTTAATTCGTTTTTGACTTTTGGAAGGTGAAGATTTGTGGGGCGACTACAAAGATGATAGTTACATTGAGCAACACCACACTCTATCCTCGTCGACCGTTAGTTGTTGCACCCAAAGCCCAAAACCCAGCTCTTTCCGGCCACCTTAATCACACCAGAGAAGTTACGTGCTCGAATAGCAAATGCCGATCTCCTGTTCGTCTCGTGAATGGGTGTTGGAAAAGAAGAGCTTATCCCGTGACTAATTATGAAGGGTTGTGGGAGGACCCTGATGATGCTAGTGATGATAGCGAGTACGACGAAACCGATGAAGATGATGATGAGGAGAATGACTTGGATTATGAGAGTGATTTGAGAGCCAATGGTAATGAAAAGGCCTCTGTTAGTAATCTTGAGGATTTATCGAGGAAAAATTACGAGGAGGATCTTGTTAGAGGTTTGTGTTCCTTGACTATTTTGAATTTTGTTTTCTTTCTTGTGTTTAAGTTCTCGTGTAAATTACATGGGTTTGAAGTTGCAGGCTTGTACTACTTAACTTGTAAGAGCGTGTTCTGCAGAAACTTGTGCTTTTGGAGAAACTGATTTTAATGCTGGGGGAACTTTTAATTAGTTGGGAATAGGAAGATGGTTGTGCTGACAATGGAAGCTAGAAAGTTGAGCATTCGATTTGTGAGTTATTTGTAGTTTGCGTATAGAGGTCAAATAACCACAATTTGAAACAAAAGTTGGGGCTTTTGAAAAAAATTAAAGTTTAAGACTGATTTAGTTTATTGTTCCTTATTCTGCCAAAACACTGGAAATTACTTCTCTCTAATGTTTGCAAACATTTCCTCAGTATTTTAGGGTCCAATGATTGGGATTTGGGAAAAATTCAGAACCTTCTATGTTACACAAAGCTGCTATTCATTATATATTTTGTGATATAAAATAAGCCGAATAAGTCTGATTTGGATTTTTGTAGAGGTGGAGCTAATGTTAAGCCCAGAAGAAAAGGCGATCTTGGAACAGAATGAAGCTCCTAACCTGGAGAAATTATCAACTGTAAGATAATTATACTGTTAGCTCCATTTTTTATTTTATTCACAGTGTAATTCTTTTCTATCGACATAATATGACTGCAAAATCGAAATGCTTTTCTGTTGTTGGCACATGAAAAAAATTCCTGATGACCTCTCTCTCTCTTATAGGCGAAATGGAAGCCTCTACATTCTTTTGCGCTAGCAGGACACATTAAATACATGGATAGCATGCTTGAAAAGGGGTATGATATTGACTTGGTAGACAAGGTATGCGTATTTTTACTAAAAACTAATATTATTTCTATGGGTTTTTGCATTCTTTATATGCTGTCTAATTAATATTTGTGAATTTGGTGATGCAGGATGGACTGACTTCGCTGCATTTAGCCGTTATTGGGAAAAGAGAAGCTGTCATCAGTCATCTCTTAAGAAAAGGAGCGAATCCTGAAGCAAAAGATAAGGTATGGCAACTAATAAATGTTTGATTTGTATGATCATGCCCTTATGTTTAGGTTAACAACAAAAAACTCCTTTATGTTTGGCCATTTTACAAAATATCACAGTTGTCTTTCCATGATAGAAAATCCTTTATATATGCTCCTGTTTTAATAATATATGGAATTTTCTATTTTTTTAAATGCTAATTGTTTTTTATACTATAACTAGTGAAACTATTGAAGTGCACGGACGATGCACGTGGTGGTAATATATTTGTTTGCTAATTCATGACGTTAATTTTTTACTAGGAGATATTAAATAACAGTTGTGCGTCATCTTTGTGGTCTTTTACAAAGTTCGTGTATGAAAACTCAAATATCACCACAACAAAAGTTGTTTTGATTCAAGCTAAGCATAGATGACTTGATTCATGATATTTTTATTTAGTTAACTATTACGTAGCCCGTTATGATCTGTTTGTATAAAAACAATGAAATATTGATTAGTATAAAAGTATTTTTGAATACTAATAATAATTTTTTATTTAATTTGTGATACATAATAATTTAATATATAATTCATATGTTTATTTCACTCGTTATAAAATAGTTGTTATTTTAGAATTCATGCTTATAAGTAAGGATAATAAAAATTTAACATATTTAAACATTATCAGTAAAAATTACTCACAAAATCTCTCTCTTTCTCTCTCTCTCTCTCTCTCTCTCTCTCTCTCTCTTTCTCTCTCTCTTCCCTTACCCATACCTTATTACAATATGTTATGTCGATTTCTAAATAAGTTATGCTAAAGTTGAAAAATTGTGTCAAATATTATGTAACCAACAATTAATAAAGAAAAAAACAATTAATGGAAAAAGACTGTTATATATATTATTTTGAAATTATAATTTATTAATTTAATTGCGTTAATATTATTTTATTTTTCTTCTTATAATAATGAATATTATAATTATTTTAATTCTTTTCTAATCTATTAATTTATGTGAAAATTTTAATGATATTGTGAATTAAAAAAAAAAAAAAAACTGGTTTGGTGAAATTATTTATAAAATCAAATGATACTTTTGAACTCCTTGAATATATAAATTTTTGTATATATGGCTCGTTACCGATCAGAAGGATTTGTTATTGATGTTGAGATATCAATTCTGTTGTAGTATTGTGGTAGCTATAACAATAACATTTTCACAATTGATTTTTAAATTTATTTTGTGTTTATATTTTGCAATGTTCTCATGCATAATTTGGTCTACATATAGTTGGATGTCCAACAAAGCAGAAGAACTCATGATTGTTATTAATGATAAATATTGTTTTGTTATCAAAGATAAATAGTTAAGTTTTTTTTTTTTTTT
>CACSLK010027752.1:9831936-9843824 GCA_902706635.1 Striga hermonthica | reverse complement strand
CCTTTTCACGAACATCGAGCGTCTTCGGCGCCACGTCGCACCATCACCCGACTGCAGCCTCTGTGGTGGACATGAGGAAAGTATTCTCCACGCATTACGTGATTGTATTGGCGCAAGACATGTATGGTGTTCTTTCATCCCGGCAGTGGAGTCCTCGGATTTCTTTTGCATGGACCTGGATAATTGGCTCGCTCGCAATCTCTCCTCTACGACGTTGTACGGCTTTGATAACTGGCCGTGTTTGTTTGGCATAATCCTGTGGCGACTGTGGCATGCACGTAACTCATACATTTTTAAGCAAGAGACCTTTGATGTGGCGCAGCGAGTTCATGAAATACGGCTTCATCTGCGAAATGTCACTACGGCTAAGGAATTTGCACATAAGTGTGCCTCGGGCATTACTCGACGTGAGATCCGGCTAATTCGTTGGATACCGCCCCCGGAGGGATGGGTGAAAGCAAACTCCGATGGCTCTTTTAACGGTTCCACGGGCCTGGCGTCCGCGGGGGGTTTGTTTCGTGATTGCTTTGGCCGCTGGCTAGGGGGGTTTGTTATGAATATTGGTTTCTCGACAATCACAGGAGCTGAACTGTGGGGATTATTTCAGGCACTATCTCTAGCTTGGGATATGGGGTATCGTAGGGTGATCGCTTCAGTTGATAGCAAGTGTGTGGTTAGCATGATTGAGGGCTCCCATGGTGGGGTCGGAGCGAATGGAAGTTTGATCCGAGGTGTCCGGGAGCTTATCGCTAGAGATTGGGAGGTGCGCCTCATCCATAATTGGTGTGAATCAAATTTAACGGCGGACTCGTTGGCCTCATTGGCTACTCGCAGCCCTGCTGGGCTTCATGTGTTGCAACACCCTCCAGATGACGTTAAACCGTGGCTGGAACACGATATCATCGGTGTTTCCCACCCACGGAACGTAGTAGCTGTGTGATCCTTTTTTCTTATTAGGCTATGCCTCCTTTTATGTACCAAAAAAAAAAAAAAATGACTTTTGAAAAAAGTATTATAAAAATAAAAAGTGAAAAGAATGACGTAGAAAAAAAAAAATAATAATTTGAAAAGTGATGGTCTTTTAATTCCTATTCCCTATAGTTATCAAAATCTACCACCCAATTTAATTATATAATTTCCATTAATCTTCATCGTTTTTGTCGCTCCTTTTCAACTCTTCATCATCTCTATCGCCGGTTTAAACGCTGAGAAAACAAGGTACCTCCTTTTTGTTTTTCATTTTCCTATTTTTGCGAATGCGATTAATTATTTTATCCCCTATTTCATGCTTTTGTTCATAGGATCTATGACGATGCCTGCTTAGTTATTGTGATACATAAAAGAATAAAAATTTTGTTTTTGAAACACGAATTTAAAAGGGTGTAGACCCATTTTGCTGATAAGTTGTGAATGCCCAGGTGTTTGGCGACCTCATTTGAAGATTGGTGAATTTGTTTGTTGTAAGAGTCAGTGATTAGCCCACTTTACAAGCCTAAGAATCCGTAGTCCAAGTCAAGCAAGCAAGGAAGTAATTTGTGGTGGTTGTTTATTAATAAATTATATTTATGATTGAGAAGCAGATTTTTTTACAATTTTGTAACAGATTTGAATGAATTGCAGAGTGTCATTGGGTGTATATGAATCCTAGCCAAGTATCTGCGATTGTTTCTTTTTGCCTCACCTTAGATAGAAACCTCAATCACATAGTCGACAATTTTGTAACCTCAATTCGAACAATTTAATGTAGTATTGTCCTGAAAAAGTGACGGGAAATAGTTAAAGTTGTAGTGTGCATTGTGTAGTCATGGAGTCCACTCCACTCGTTAGACTTTGATTATGCCTATGTTTGGTAGACCATTAAGCTAGCTTATAGCTTATTTTTGTTGGCTTAGAAGTTTCCTGCATTTAAATAAGTTTCGCTTGGTAGGACAAATAGCTCGGGCTCATCTCATAAGCTTCTTTGGGCTTACTGAATTTTTTTATTTCAGCTAGCTTATCAGCTAATTTTATCAAACACTTTTATCATATAAGCTAGATTTAGCTCGAAAAATACTGATATCAGCAAGCTTATCAGCTAGTTTTACCAGACACACACACACACACACAGCCTATGTCTTCCTGATGCTGATCTCGTATGTTGTGCAACCGCTACCTCTTTGATCAGTCACTTGGAAATGGTGTTATTGTGCTATGTGAACTGGAATTTATAAGTTGTACTTACTAAGTCTAGGTTACTTACATGCATAGCGCCTTGTGCACCTTTTGATCATGATTTTGATATTTACATCTCTCTTTCTCTGTAGGGTAGGTAGTCGAGAATGGCTGAGATGATGGAGATCAATGGAAAACTCAGATGCTGTACCGTCTCCAGAAGGAGGAGAATTTTGGAATCTTTTGATAGTTTCCAAGATGGGCTATGGCCTGAGTGGCTGGTGATGGAAGTTGTGTGCAGGCTCCCAACCAAGATGGTTATCCGATGCAAAGGTGTCTCGAAACAGTGGCTTTCTCTAATCTCAGATCCTTCTTTTGCCCGCTTCTATAACATCACCTCTCGAGGCTGGCAAGCCTCTGCTTTCTCGGGCTCGGTTTGGCGCCGCCCTCCGTGGGTCTTTATTTTCAACAAAATGAGTGCTGAAGGTTGTGGGATGACCCTTTTTTCGGAGGCAAAACTAATGGATATTATGTATCCTTTTCCAAACTCCCCTTCCCCTAACTATTGTGTACTTCCCATTCCGAAATCTCAGCAGCAGCAGCCGCAGCAAGATAATAATAGGAGAATATGGGCCACCATCCATGCCATTCACGACGGGCTTGTGCTGTACAAGTGGAAGTGCATAGATGAGCTGTACATCTGCAATCCCATGACCAACCAGTGGTTTCCACTTCCTCGACCACCCAAATATATCACAAGGGCAAATGTGAGCTACGGTTTCATCACACGGGTTGAAGCCGGAATCTTAACCAGCTACAGGGTCGTGCTTGTCCGTTATCATCCCCAGAAACAATTTTTCATCGAGTTGGTGGTGTTCTGTCCCGAATCGGGAAAATGGGTAGAATATACCATTCACTCCTCCCGTGCAGTTCGGGTTTCTTTTCTGAAGAAGTGTGTGCTCCTCAACGGGAAACTGCACTGGAACGATTGTGAGCTTGGGCTTATAGCATACGATCCTTATACGAGTCCTGATGAGATGCGCTTGATAGACTTTCCCAAGGATCGATACAGATGTTATGAACCAGCCGCGAACTACAGCTCGTGTTGCGTCCACCAAGGGCTTCTCAAGTATTTTGAAATTATCAACGCATGCGGTGGTCCGCGCTCCTTCTCGCAGCTCAAGATATGGGTGCTCGAGGACTATGATATGGGTGGATGGTGTTTGCAGCATATGGTTAAGTATGAAGAGATTAGGATTGGCAGTCTTTTGTATGGCCCAACATTAGCTTCCGACCTCGACCTCGTTTGTTTCCATCCGTATGATGCGGACATAGTGTATTTGAGGTGGTGCAAGGACTTGGTCTCGTACGACATGCGGACGAGGGAGCTGACACCGCTGGGCTTTCCTCATGAACCAGAGAAGAATTTTAGGTTCATGTGTAAGGCGCGCCCTCTATGCTTCCCACTTGTGCTCCCACCATGGCCTGTTTGTATTCCTACTTCTCTAATACCAAAGCTATAGGGTAGGGAGACCATCGTTATCATTGTTATGTTGTGTATTAACCTTATTTAAGAACACTAAGTATGAATATTTTATTTTCTTCATCCATTGATCACCTCGCATCAACTAAAAGTTCTACAAAAATGAATCAAAAGATGTTGAGGGACAGTGGTCTAAAGGAGGTTAAATGAAGCAATTTGCTTGATCGAGAAGGTATACTTCTTGTTTTGTTGTTTATATACACTAGTAATTTGTATCTTTTTGTGATTTCAAATTATTGTTTTATTTATGTCTTTTAACTTTTTCTCTTATCTATAAAAAGGAGGTGCTACCTTCAGCTTTTGACATGTTTCTCACCTCTTAATACTAAGACACGTCGCCCGAAATAAAAACGACGTCGTTTTGTGGTTAAAACACCTCAAAACGACGTAGTTTCATACCAAAACGTTGTCGTTTTGGCCTGGTAGTTCTCCAACCGTACGGCCTCCGCGTTCATTCCCCCAAGACAAAAATTTCTTCCCCATTTTTTCTTCCATTTGAATTTGAATCTACCATTTCTTTTCCTGTGCAAGTCACTTCAATTTTTTTTTTTTTTGTTTAATTTTCTTCCCCGCTGATGTTTGGAGCCTCCAGAACTGAATCCACAATTCTTATGGGTTTCCGCTGATCTGGCTTCATTTTTCCGTTAACGCCTGGTTTGAGCGCCATAGCCTCAACGGCGATGCAATTTCACCACTTATGGGTCGATGGAGCAAAGCTAGATGGCATGGAGTGAATGGACTCTTCACATGTCCTAAACCCAAATGTTTTTCTGCATTTCTTTTATAAGAACAGTAGGATTTACACTACACTGATTCTTCATAAATAAAATTGACATTTAAAATTTTTCAAGTTTTAATAAGACATTAATTAAAAGTTCAGAACAAGAGAGTCCACATAATACTAATTGGAAAAATATGGCATAATGGCCTCTCCAAAAATTTCCAACAAAAACACATAATACTAATTGGAAAAATATGGCATAATGGCCTCTCCAAAAATTTCCAACAAAAACACACAATTTCAAAGGTACTTCATCATTAATATCAAAGGTACTTCATCATTAAGCTGAAGTTAATAGGGTAAAATTGATAACATGAGATTATTTACAGCATTCCTTCATCATTAATATAAAAGGTGAAGTACTTCACATGCTAAAAGACACGTGAAGAAATAGGTCAGATAACACGTGAAGAAATAGGTCAGATAACTATGATCTTGAGATGGGGATACATGAATTAATGGGCTATCAGAGCATCTCCAATGGCTTTTGGATTGCCTCATTTAATTGCCACATGGCACAAAAAATCCCACATGGCCTAAAAAAATTTTAGAAGTCTTTCTAGATCTAGAAGTACTTCTAGACAACTTCTCTTATATATTATAATATTTATTCATTTTTTCCTTTTTTCCAACCAATTATAAAATTACACATGTTAGATTAAACCATCTTTAACATTAATCATTGGAGACACAGGCCCTGTTTGATTAGGGAGATAAGATTAGACTATATTAATCTTATAGTGGATGATTACACTGTTACCATTGGTTGAACCTTAAGTTTGGTGTGCATGATTGCGTGAAAGTGAATGTTTGGACAAAGTTGACTTTTGTGTTTGCAGGAGGTGATATTTGATAGGATAAAAAATTAAATTACTGATTTACCCTTTATATTATATTAATTAATTATTGGGTCAAAAAAACTCATACCGCAATAAATCAAAAAATAGTAGTTTGTTCTGATATTTTTCCCTAAAATTTAACCTAATCCGTCTCCGATTGTATTACCAACATGTTGGCAGTAGGCGCCATTGAAGCAATCGGTGAATACAGTTTACATGGGTCATTCATGTATCTGAAACTTCGGCCTGTGTTTTGAAGTAGGTGAAGGATGGTTACGGTTCATAGCTGACTAAATATTTGGAAAAAGTGTGTTGGGTTCTTATGTTGCGGATATGTGAATAACAATGATTCAAGAAAATTCGGGAATGTATTTGTCTCTCCCCAATTTAAGTTTTTGTTTTTTTGGTTTTTTTTTTTTAATTACAACATTCTTTCGTGTGCACTTAATTTGTTTGGGTGAAAAGGCACCAAAACCTGTGTTTTGTTGTGTCCTATCAACAGTATGAATTGTCACCCATGTGGTCGTGTTCAGAAAATATGTCATCATATTCTCTGCTCTGAACATTTGAATTTGCTGGGTTGTTGTCACTTTCTTGAAGATTCGATAATGAATTAGGATCCAATTTGGCAGGTACACAGAAAAATGGTTTACCAGTTGAATGGTGTATTCAATCTTTGTTTCAGCTTTTTCAGGGATTGACAACTCATAATATAGTATGTTTTGTTTATTTTTTGTACTTGTACCCTCTTTTGTATGCTCCTGATCTCTTCTGCATATAAACACACTAAAACAGCAATTACTTTCAGTTGAGCAAGTTGTGTCCATAAAATAGGATTTTCTTAACACTTCTTTGATATCGATTGAATCACAGTTAAAATGCCACGTTTGGGAATGGAAGCTACACAGGATGAGCTGCTTTACGATGCTCGGTGGACCAAAGATATGGACAACCTATTCATAGACCTCCTCGCAGAGGCACATGTTGTTGGTGAATGGAGACAGGGCAGGCCAGGTACTAATGTTCTCCTCTACTGCCATGGTGTATTGGTTGCAGATGCCGGTGCAACGTTCACTATGAATGAACTACAGGAACGGTTCGATTTTACTCACAAACGGTTCCGCGTTTTTAGTTGGATGCTACAATAACATGGCTTGCGCCACTGTATCCAGTCCAACGTTCTCACGGCTCCGGTAGCAGTGTGGAATGATATCTTCGAGGTACTCGCTTACCATTGCTTATACCACTAACCTTAGTCCTATGTGTTTGAGTTTTGAAAATTTACTTAGTAAGTAAGACACATATGGGTCTTCATTTCTATTGCTAAGTGAGCATGAGAATTTAATGTGGCCTCTTATGGTTTCTAGGATTTTAAACACTCCTATGTCTACCAATATTATTTAGATTTTGATGCGAAGGAATGTTTTCACCTCAGGCTAGGCAATCCCGTGCCTGACAGTGCATTAAATTTTTTGTTGCAGTCAGATCCATTCTCGGTTGCATATCAACATTCTGGTGACCCACGTTGGGCGGACATACGATACTTGTTCAAAGAGGTCTATGAAGCCACATCCAATGCACCGGTTGTGTTGGACCAAAATTCCACCAACGAAAATGATTTAGCGCGGTTGACCGAACAGTCCTACGTCTTCTCACTTTCTTCTCTCACCAATGCATCATTACATGGTTCTATCGGAAATGATTGTATTCAGCCAAGACGTGCCCGAGAACGTGACGCTTCATCCGAAGCATCAGTGAATACACATACACATGTGGAAATTCCAAGGCGGGGTGGTGGGACACCATTGCGCATTCCCCGACCACCACGTAAGCCGACACCATTGTCATGCAAAGGGTCTTCTAGTGACCCACCAATCTGAATTCACGTCATTTTGTTTAAGTACCGTACAACATTTAGCTTATCGTATTTCCTTATTTTGTGTTTAGTGATTGGCATCAAGTAATGTTGTGTTGTCTGTTCCGTGTGGTTGTTTTAATAAAATCCTGCTTCTTAACTTAAACTTCATTTAAACTTCACTTGTGTTATGAACAATTGTTGACCAACTTTAAATCCGCGTATGTCAAGTGAACTTTACTTTTTGTTCCATTGGATATGGGACTTGGTATGGTGTGGTTCATACACACTGCACGATGGATGTATTTTTATGGAAAAGTGGTGATCTCATATTATCCTTTAATGTAAAGTTGTCATTTGTTAATGTTATATTGCTGAATAAAATGCTACAATCTGTACGTGTGTGAACGAGAAATCAGAGTATCAACTAAACACTTAACCCAACTTCTTTAAGTAGTAGCAAAATTCACATTACACTTAACACAAAACATAGTGACACTTATAATTATACATAATAATTATACAAAATAGGGTATCCATGATCCCATCCCCCTTTACATGCCACAACAAAAGTATTAAATAGGCACCAAAGAAACAAAAAATTTGGGAGATTCATAAACCAACAAAAAAGTAATTCATATGCAGCCTACTTAAGAAATATGCACACTACATACATATGCAAAATACATACTACGTAAGGTTAAAAGCATTAATTATATGCTCGGGGCCAAAATACCAAAAAGAACTCTAAGCCTATCCCGAACATTTTTTTCTCTTCACAGGGAGTCGACACAGGAATCCACATCCGACTCGTGATCCATTAATTCCTGATTGTCGTCTACGTTGAACTGCAGATCCATAGGAAGTGGAGCATCATGAATTGGGCTTCCAACGTGCTGCTCAACCTCATATTCATCAAATGCATCCTCCATGCCTTCGTCCGACCACACATATGAGATAGTATCATCTAGACAAATTGGATTCTCATTATTCGCACCTGGGTTAGATTGGACGTCCACTTCAGCTGCACCGCGAAGGTTCCACAACTGCACACAATGATTGTACCATTTGAAGCCATTCCAACGAAAAAACACTTCCATATCGGACTCCTGCAGATGTTGTACAACATTTTTTTTGGTTAATTGGTCCAAATGATAATAATCCATTTACAGGCCCATTTCTAAGAACATATAATAAAATAAATTATATATACCTCTCCGACGACATTCCAATACTCTCTGTTGATGCTAACCAAACCGCCGTCGTCATGAACTCGTACTCCCGGTATGGTCAGGTAGCGAAGGAATTCACGGTAATGGCTTTGAAGACAATGGATTTTCCCCCGCACCTTAATCCACGAGAAATCCTTTTGCATGAGGTCCGATAGCTGATGCGATATTTCGAACCACAGGGAATTCAAGACTGGAGCCCTGTCGATGTCGTCCGTTTCAGCACAAATCTGAAAAAAGAGGCGATAACAAACTTTCTCTTCGTGCTCCGTCCACCCCTCCAACCGAAAGCGGCGACCAATGTTCTCCAGGCTCGTCGTCCGATCCATGACGCTCATGCATGTACCTGGTATGTTGAAACAACAATAAAAGAAATTATTATTAGGAAATAAAATATATGTATAATACATGCTGCTATTAAAAATGAAGAGAGGAAATTTTCTCTTAAACCCACAAACTGCGTTTCTGAACTTTGTCGTTGTTGAAGAAGTGCCATGCACAAACCATGTAATTATATAGCGTGTGAGTATATCATACCATGACTTCATCACATCATTTATTTTGGTAGCTACCAATCAAGTCAGTTAATAAATGGAAATTCATCATTTGCCTTGCCTTGCGTTAGTTGAGTGTGTAAATTTGCTTCACATTTACAGCCGCAGTAAATGTGTGTAGTTGGGTGATAATCCTTTCTTTTTTCTCAATGTTTAGTACATACATATGAAGAGCAGGTAGTTGGTTTGCACAAATTTTCCTGATTTATTTGTGAGAAAACAAAACCAATTTTATACATTCTTTAATATTTAATTTTATTCTCTCTTATACAAAATAATTTTACATTTTTTAATATTTAATTATTAAGTATAGTGTATCCTCTCCTAATTTATAATTATTTTTTTTGCTTTCCTATTTTGAAATAGTATTAATAATAATTTCCACTACCGTCATTTATTGACAAAAACTCAAGACCTATTTATAAATATGTTTTACATTTTTTTATAGGGAAATGCTACCATCCCGTTATGGTACCATCCCGTCGGTTGTTTTAACCGTTACATCTACGTGTAGTTAGATAAGATCGATGATCCAACGGTTAAAACACCCGACGAGATGGTACCGTAACGGGATGGTAACATTTCCCTTTTTTATATTTTATTTACCTTTCAAAGTTCAAATAAGATAGACTTGCGTGTGGTGCGAGATAAAATATTAACGGTCACATTTGAACGACCTCTGCGAAGTACAACAAATTCCACAAACCGGACACAAATTCCTCGCCACAACAGAACACCATATCCTTGTACGAAGGCCCCATTCCAGCGATTTCACAGGTACATACTTTGAGAAGGTGACTTTTCTCGTTTGTTAAACTGCATAAGTAAAAAGGTTAGGGTTCTTCACTACGCGATAATGATTTAAGTTCGCTAATTTAGGGATATGTGATTTTGGGCATCACGTAAGTCTGATGTAATTGAAAATTTGGGCATTTGTTGTGAACTAAGGTCTCTGATTTTGGGAATAATGGTTTGTCAAGTGTTTGAATGTGGATGGTTTGTCCGATATTCTTGCCAACAGAACAGATTATGCGAATTGGTGTTCGAAATTAAAGGGGATTTTGTTTTTTGTTGCTGGGGATTGTAGTCTTCTCGAAGAAATTATGGTTTTTGATTTCGCAAATGTATGTGTCCCCTCGATTTCTATCCGAGTCCGGCTGAACTTCTATCTGAAATTCATTGTAATTTAATGTTCACTCTTTCTTTGTGTTTAATGTCGTTTAAGATTTTAGTTGTCCTCCATTGTCTTGTGCTTATGTTTTACTTGAATGTTCGGAAAGTGAAATTTTGATAAAAGTGACATGTTAGCTACTAAAGCCCACCACTATATGTATTCAAAAAGATGCCATGTATGTATGTCTTCCTCCAATGCGTTCTCTGTAAATTGTGGGCTGAATTAATATGATGCCACAAATATGCAACATCCACGTAAATGGCACTTACATGTCGGCATTTCAGTATATAGTGGATTAACCCTATGTAATCTTTCGTAATAGGCTACTTACATGCCATGGTTTTTCTATATGATCTTCTGAAGTAAATGTGAATAGTCAGTTGTTCAGTAATAAATATACAGTTTTTAAGAATTTTTTTCTCTTGCGTTTGAAAGGTTTAAAATGTCCCAAACTTCAACCACCTCAAATTTTGGAAGACCAAGTACACTCAAGTATGAGGAAAAAATATGTCACCATTGTGGAATGAAGCTCGGCGTTAAGATTGTTGGCTCCCTAAGTTCGAATTATCAAAAACTGTATTACGCTTGTCAAAGAGATGGATTCGTTGGTTGGGCTAATCCTATAAATAAAGACCAAGTCCGCATAAGAGAGGACGTTAGCATAAGCGACAACGTTGGAGTGCATTGTCAAAGCAACAAAGATGTGAAAATTAGAAATAAAATTGACAAGATCTATGATTTATTACTTCTAATATTGGTACTTGATTGTAATGCTTGTTGTTATTGTAATGAAATAATAAGAATGAGTATTTGTATTAGTTGGACATGAGTAAATCACTTATGATGAAAGAATGAATGGACATTTCATGTAATTATAAAGTCTGAAGGCTATTATGAACAATGGTGCCATAGGTTCATATAGTATTTTGTAGTGGCTCTTTAACAGGGAAAATATTCAATATGACAGTTTTATGTCACAATTCCATAGTTTACAGTTTTATGTCACAATTACCGTTACACAAATATATTCAACATGCACAGTTTGGTGTCATTGCACAGTACACAGTCATCCATCTTTAGGCAAAGTTGTTACATTATAAAAGAAAGTAAAAAAAGCACTAGGGAGTACATTAACAGGCATTGAACTTATACATCATGATGAATTAAAAGTCGGTCCACATTGCATATATCCAACCAACATAGGCAAAGCAACAATGAAACGGTAGTTTAGACTGTCACGAATCCTAAGGATTACATCAACATCCATAAAACTTATATACATTACCCAACGTTTATATAAGTATATGGACCAGAACAAAATGGCTAACACGGGCATCGTTCAACCTCGTGGCTTCACATCCACGTACATAAGTTAATAAAGCTGATCAAGTTCACATTACAAAAAGACAAAAGGCATGTTGACGACAATATAAACATATCCCTGCGGGTTTTCTTACTAAGGTGACCCGCTCAATATTTGGTGCACCATCGAGCACCTTCCATCATCGTCGAGGCTGAAAAACAGTTCCATCTCGTCCACGTTTTTGGATAAGTACCGAGCAACAGCGACCCTTTCATCCGTTGTTAAGTTAGGAACTTGTTTCAAGGCATCATAAACGGCAATTCTTTGGGCTTTGGCATCCACTTGGTGACCGACACGTTGTTTAGTATATTTTTGGGCATGTGGTAACCGAGGTACCCGACTCGGGTCGTTCTCAAAGGAAGGCTCTTCGGAGCTTCGTCCACTATCTAGTCGTCAAAA
>CACSLK010027752.1:9814240-9824905 GCA_902706635.1 Striga hermonthica | reverse complement strand
ATTTATTATATCTTCTCAAATTAGTATGGATGAGATTATTAAATCTTGCTGTGAAAAAAAGATTACGCTTTTTAGTTCTGGTCTAGTATCTTAAAAGAAAAATTTGTTAAGTGGAGTAACCTAGTGACCATATAACATGCAGTTTGTGTATGCCTTTGATGGATAGTGATGCAGTTTTGTGCTATGATTACTTTTAATGGTACTCAGTATAATTGTATCCTGAATGTCGTGAAAAATGTACTAGCTTGATCCCTGATGTCCAAGAACCGACCAACCCTTGGCATTATGTTTATAAACTCTTCTTCACCCTCATTACACGAAGGAATAGATAATAGTATGCGTTGATCTCAGGAAATGTGTCGTGTTCTATTGATTATTTTGATATGTTTCTAGCCCCAAGCTGAAAAGTCATTGCATCACATATGAATCTCATTAGTAGTGAAACTAAACTGCTCGTGATGGTTATATTGCATGACCTCTTTCCTTGGGTGTGTGTGTGTGTGTGGTGTGTTTGTGTATGTTTTGTTCTGCTTGCATATTTCGTTGGTTGTAGTTCTGAAAAGATGCTCCTCCATGATCTACACTTTTGTTTCCCATTTATGGTATTTCAGATATTTTTAATTATAAATTCACGTAAATTGTTTAGGCTTTGTTCTATATATTCCTTCAACTGAAGGATTTCAACTTGCATTCTTGTCTTATTTCCTGAACTTTATTTTGCAGAAATATACTATGGACACCATCTAGAGTAATTGCTCGTCTGGGGAAAGAAATCAATATAAGAGTTCATACCTGTACTGGGCATTCAAGGTACATATTCTAGCTCAAATTTTCATGTAGTTCTGATCACTTTATACATCTCATTTTACAGTAACATGCGTCAACGATGCCAATTTAGTTGAAGGTTTTATTTTAAATTAGTGTATTCAACCACTTAGGTCATTTTGTTTCTTAAACTAACTGATTTGACTAGCAAAGGAATATTTTTTTTTTAAGACAAATAAAAGGATTTGTTTTACTTTACCCATTTGTTGGATTTAAAACTGATGTATTTCTACTAGACTTCACTTATGAGGAGACCATGTTATGTTTTAAGTTGCAATCGAGCTTTTTATCATGGAATATTTCGATAACATGAGGATTTCCCTTCATCCATGCAGAACAATATCCCGGTTTTCTGCCCCGGCTTAACAGATGGTTCACTCGGAGACATGTTGTACTTCCACTCGTACAAAAACCCTGGTTTGGTGATCGATATCGTGCATGTACATGTATGTATACATATATATGTACATGTATGTATATATATGTACATGTATATATATATAGATAGATAGAATATATGTACATGTATGTGTATATATATACATATATGTATATATATATAACATATACATATACATAATTGATGTTAAATTTAAATATTTGTAGACATGTTTTATTTACAAAATAGTTTAGAAAAATCGTTTATACAAATGTTAAATTTAAATGTTTTTAGATATGTTTTTCTTTAGTTTAGAAAATTTGTAGACAACTCCACATCTTTCAAAAATAAATTTTGAATACTTTTACATATATTAATATAACATTTTAGATGTTTTTAATATTTTTTTTTCCGGAACGATAGAGGAGCTATTATAAATCAAAAGCGCACAAAAGTGCAAAACTTTCAACGGGAGAATAAAGTGGGAGGACATGTCAAAAGACCGCCTAGAATCATGTTAGCAAACGCTAGAAAAAAAACACTCAAAAGACCTCAATCGGAGTAATAAAACTCAAAAGACCCAACCGGAGTAATACAAACAACTAACACACAATACAAGCAACTAAAACAACTCAAAAGACCCTAACCAGAGTAATACCCGAGTGTCGAATCCCAACAGGATGATAAATTTGACACCCGGGTGCACAGAGGCCAAACGGCCCAAACCAAAAACACAAACCTAGACACAAATACAAGCACAAACACAGCTACGCAAACAACAGAAAACAACAACTAAAAAAACAAAAAACTATCAGCCCTCCCTTAACAAACGAGCAGTCCCCACCAGCAGTGAACGAACGACACAAGAAGAAGCCCCATCCCGAGAAACCACTACCCAAACTGCGCAACCGCTTATACAGTAGCCGAAATCGAGCGACGAACTTATCCCCGAATCGACCCACCCCCAACCGAGAGAAAACGACAAACCCCAGCAGCCCATCCCGAATCCGTCTAACACCACTAGCCGAGCCTACGAGAAACCACACTACCGGACCCCGCCGCCTAACACCACTAGCCGAAGGGGGCCGGGGGAGATGGCACGGATCCTCAACCCGAACGCCGCAGCATCCGGGACCTCGCCCCATTCTCAGACCACACAACACCAAAACCTCCACAACCCCGGCAACCAACAGCCCAACTCCACCAAAGCCTCCGCCGGAAACAGAAGCTTACGGAGATGAAGACAATCGAAACCAGAAATAGAGAAATGGCTTACCATCCACCATCGAAGGTCCGCCAGCGACCGGGAAGCAGGGCCACCCAAAATCGATCGGAACCCGACCAGGAAGATGTTCATGTGTGATTTTACACCATATTCATATAGTATCTATAGTATCTAGATCTTATTTGTCGCATTATTGGTGTATAAATTGCATTATTGTGCTTAATTCTATATTTGTTGGAAAGGTATTACACGTGCTTGTTTTATAGATATTTTCACATATTTGTAGAGCTTTTGGCTATTGGAGGTGCATGGTAAGTACCTAAGACCCCGGGATGATGAAAGATTGATGAAAATGGAAGAAACAAGTGAAATGAGCAAAAATTAGAGTGCAGATTTGTGACACGGGCAGTGACACGGGCACCATGCCCGTGTCAGAGGCCATGTCACCTCAGCAGAAGGATTTCGAAGCCAGGTACCTGACACGACTCGCAACACGACCTGTGACACGGGCGTGTCTGGTCGTGTCGCACACGCGGGCAGTTTTTAATCCTTTGCCTTTTTGGATAAGGAGAAGATTTTTGGACATTATAAAAGTCATATTAACCCTATTCTGAAGGAGAGAACGTAGAGAACACAAGGAGAAGGGCTTGGAATACAGAAGAGAGGCAGTTGGGAAGAAGAGAAGATCAACCACAAGATTTCTGGTTTTTCTTTCTCTCTTTTGAACTTATTTTCTCATGATGATTCCTAATATGTCTATGTATTTGAATTCAAACATGAGTAGCTAAATTTCTTTGATTCTAAGACATGGTAGTAGATTAATAGTTTGAGATTTTTTGGATGATTTATCATAGTTGATTGTCTTCTTTTGAACCCTATTTAGAAGACGGCACCACCACCCGCTACTTGGCCGACGATTGAGAGCCATTTCTCACCAAGTTTCAGCAAATTACGGGCGCCGAAGGTCCAGGATAGGAGGAGCAGTTAGGGGCGACCCCTGGTCGAGCCCCACCGGCGCCAAGGGAGGCAAATCGGCGATTTTGTACGCGGCGGCTAGGTTAGAGTTTTTCCCCTTTTAAACATGCAAACTTTATAATCTATTATACAAGATAATTTTACATTGTTTGACCCCACATATTTAATTTATAATTATTATTTAGTATTGTTTACTCTCTTTATTTACAATTATTTTTTTTCTTTCTCTTTTTAAATATGATAAATAATAATTTCTACTTCCTTCATTAAGGGACTCAAATTAATACATATTTATAATATTATTATTTAATATTATTTCGTGCACACAATTGTTTTAACTATGAAAATATAAAAGCTAACAAGAGTGACTTAACAATATTAATATTTATCATAAAACATAATTTGTCAGGTGTAGTGCCCATTTCCGCAATTCTCATCATTGTTGACCACTTTCTCAAAAACCCAATCAAAAAATTAATATAGGAAAGGGTGTTACTACTGCCCCTTTTTTACTAAATATCGCCCATAAAAAAAAAAAGTTTTACCCTTTTTAATATAAAATAATTTATTTTATTTTTAGGCCGGCCGGCCTCGAATGCCGGCCGTAGCCGTGCCGGCCTCGTTTCCATGTTGGTGCGGCCTTCTTTTCATTTTGGCCGCACCATGCACGGCCGGTTTTGCCGGCCGGCCGGCCAATTATTATTATTATTATTATTATTATTATTATTATTATTATTATTATTTTTATCAATTTTTTTAATTATATACATTATATTAGAATTTAGATTTATGTTATAAATTAGAATTTAATATCTCATAGTTAGAATTTAGAAATTGTTTAGGTATAAATTATAACTAATTATCTTATAGAATTTTATTATTATTATGTTAGCACTCATAAATTATTATGTTATAAAACATAATACTAATTATTTCTAATAAAATACTAATGAGTTATGCTATTAAAAATTGTAGTTCCCTTTTTTTCTTAAACCGCTCATTTTCAACTCGGTAATAAATTTTAAAATACAAAATAATATTTTGACTTAAATTTGAAATTCATAAATACCAAATTTAAATAACAAATTGAACGAAAACAATTCGAATTCTGTTAGAGCAATTCATTGAGACCGATTAATTCAGTATGATTTGACAGAATTTTATGACAAGAGATTGTTTGACACTTTTCTCAGAGTTATATGATTCGTGTGAATATTATAGTAGGAAAAACGTTCTAACAAAATAGTAATAAATTCTAATTTATAATAGTAGTAATCTATACCATAATAATTTCTAACTTCTAACATAGTAGTACTAAATATTATTTCATAAGGCTTTCAATTCTAAACTATACCACAATAATATCTAAATTCTAACATAATAGTAATAAATTATAATTTATAACATAATCAGTTTTAATCTATAATACAATAAATTTCTAACCTCTAACAATTTGCAATAAATTCTAATTCATAAGACAATCAATTCTAATCTATAATACAATAATTTCTAACCTCTAACATATTAGTAATAAATTCTAATTTATAAGATAATCAATTCTAATATTTAACATCTATATATATATAAACAGATTTACCATTTTTTAAAAATGGCAGGTCAACTTCTTAGTCAAACAATCTTATCATTAATTACTTTCTAATTCTAGCAAATCTATTACTTATCTTCCTTAATTCACGCATGCAGCATTTAATTTATTGGAGTTGTCAATCTATGCGTTTTATATATCTCTTTTTGGATTGTCATATTCACATTTAGATCTATTTCTTCGGAATTCAATTTTTTTACTCCATTTTTTAATTTCACCCAAATCTAAAAGAACATAAATTGAATAAAAATATACTAGTGCATGACCCGCGCGATGCACGGGAAAACAATATTACGATTGTGTTATATATTAAATATATAAATAAATAATCAAGATTTACCCATCATTTTTAATTAAACCGTGTTGGACATAGTCCGACCGGATTGACCAAGAACCGGTTTATGACCAGTCTTTGAATAAAATATTTGCTATTGAATCCGTCAACACCAGTCGGTTGAACTGGTAGGATCGATACGATTTTCTAAATAAATTTTGCTACATTTAAAATTATTTTAAATAAAATTACAAATTTAAATAAAATAGAAGTTTATAAATTGTTTATCAATTAGTTTAAACATTTGAATTTTTGAATTGTTTAGATATTTAAGATATTTTATTGATTTTATTACAAAAAGTACTAAATATAATATATATATTAAAACATATTTTTTTTTTTAAAATAAATAGATAACTATGGAGCCCGTTCCAATCCTTTGACGGAGACGGGACCTGCTAACAAATAGGGACGAGCTGACGCTTGACTCTCCTTTCTATAGTTAAGGTGGCTTTGCATCATACTCATGTATGATTTTTATAAATTAAATTGTATGATTAAATTGTATGATTATATTAAAGCGTATTTACAAATTAAATTGTATGATTTAAAAAAAAAAAGAATAAAAAAAAATTACTATTTATAGGTTGCATTAAATGCTAACCTTTTTTTTTGCTACTATTTTTGGTAAATAATTTCTCTTATATATATATAGATTTTGTTTTTTAAAAAAAAGTGTACTACAATTAATCCAAAAAATTTTACTATTCAAGTGAACACAATCTATGAATCTTAATTATTATCAAATCTTTTTATATAAATAAAAAATGAAACATATTTTTATCAAATCTTTTACAAGATTTTTTCTTTGCATTTCGAAATGAAAATCAGTCTATGAATCTTAATTATTATCTTCCATTTTGCTCGATAAACATAATAATAATTTAGCCCGTAAATATACATAATCACAATTTATATATATATATATATATATATATATATATAAAAGGAGAGAACCTATTTACTAAAACTAGTAACAAATAAAAGTCAACCAACATTTATTGCATTATATTTTTGGCAGTTTTTAAATTTTATTTTTAAATTATTTCTAAAAAATCAATCAGTATATATGTACCCTAAATTCATGGGTTTTGTGAATTTAATTTAGGTAAATTTCAACTGATGCATACAATTTTGTAAAAGTCATAATTTTTTCTCATTTTATATATAAAAAAAAATTGATTACCCTAAAATAGGAAATTTCAAATTAGGCAAAATACTATCACATATATTTTTTCCTATTTGTAACAGATTAATTGTTTATTAAAAAAATTGAATTTCATAAAAATCGGGTTAATTTAGATAAAATTCGA
This sequence comes from Striga hermonthica, assembly GCA_902706635.1. Lineage (NCBI taxonomy): Eukaryota > Viridiplantae > Streptophyta > Magnoliopsida > Lamiales > Orobanchaceae > Striga > Striga hermonthica. The sequence continues at coordinate 9,818,248 of CACSLK010027752.1, read as the reverse complement.
CACGACAATTTTGAAAATGTCAAAATTCTCGCATTTTTTATATAAATAAAATTTTACCATTAAAATCGGAAATTTCAAATTAGGCAAAATACTATAACATGTATTTTTACCTAATTGCAACAAATCATGTTTATTAAAAAAAATCTAATTTCATAGAAATCAGACCCAATTTCAAATTGACAATTAAAATTTAAAGATCTCTTATCATTTGGCTACATGCTACTACTTTCTTTAGTTTGTATTTTTTTTAAACATAAAACAGAGTTAGATAATATTATTTTGAAATTAAAAATGAAATCGAATTGGGACATCCTAAAAAATTGTGTTTTGTTTAATTCTCTATAATACAAACTTGAAATGGATTGCATACATTTAAACAAATTTTCTCTTTCTTAAATTATGTAATTTACAATTTTAAAATGATAAAGCTATAGATTATCCAGAAAGACATTTTACAATTTCCGTTATATTTGGCTATGCATTCTTCATAAAACTGGTATAAATCATATATATATCCTGCTAAATAATTTAATTGATTTATTCAAGTCTATCTAGAATCCTAATAAAATTTGTGAGCGATAAACGATGTACTAAAAGACCAAACATATAATGTTGTGTACAATGATGTGTTTTATAATATGTAAATTACATTTTGTTTTATTACATTTTACGTTCTTCCGATCATCCAAATCTAAAAGTCTACATTAATAAAATTAGGACGTGCATCGCACGGGTACTACACTAGTAATAATTTATACTAATATAATTTTTCCAAACAAGTATCATTTTTTATTTATAATAATATAACTTATACTAATTATACTAATATCATTTTTTAACTGTATATGTTGTTAGTTCATTTTATCCTCAACAAGTGCATAACAAACATAACCCGAAATTAACGTATAAACACCGCCGCATATCATAATATATTAATAACATAATGAATGTCATCAATCACAAACATAATATACCATAACAATTTCCAACTTCTAATATAATAGTAATAAATTCTAATTTATAACATAATCAATTCTAATCTATAATACAATAATTTCTAACATCTGACAAAATAGCAATAAATTCTAATTCATAAGACAATCAATTCTAATCTATAATACAATAATTTCTAACCTCTAACATAATAGTAATAAATTCTAATTTATAAGATATTCAATTCTAATATATAACATAATAATTTATACTAATATAATTTTTTCAAACAAGTATCTAATTTATAATAATATAACTTATACTAATTATACTAATATCATTTTTTTAACTGTATATATTGCTAGTTAATATTATCCTCAATAAGTGCATAACAAACATAACCCGACATTAAAGTATAAACACAGCCGAATATCATAATATATCAATAACATAATGAATGTCATCAATCACAAACATAATATACCATAAAAATTTCCAACTTCTAACATAATAGTAATAAATTCTAATTTATAATATAATCAATTCTAATCTATAATACAACAATTTCTAACCTCTTATAAAATAGCAATAAATTCTAACTCATAAGACAATCAATTCGCTAAAACGCCCTTCTTCTTCTTCGCTCGTCAACCCCGCAAATCAGCACCGTTCGCCTTCCTGAGCGGCGATTCAACAGGTGCCGACGGCCGGCTTTCGGCCACCCGGCCCCCATCTATTATTTTGTGCCTCCTTCTGCTTTTATGCTTGGGTGTGCTTCGGGTTTTGTTCGGGCTTCGGCGCCGATTTCGTTTCAACTCGATGGCTTCTCAAGCGTCGGTGGTGGTGGCTGGGGTGCGTTTGGTTTTGATGGGAGTAGCCTCGGTCTTTCGACGACGTTGGCGTTGGATGGCCGGAGCTCCGCCGTGTTTCTCGGCTTTGCTCCCTGTCTCTGGTGTTGGGGCAGGCGTCCATTGCTCCGTCTCCGGCCAGTGGTGTTGGACGGGACGGCGTGGTCGTGGGCGGGGATCTTGGCGGTCAGGGTGTGTCGGGGGCTGAGCCAGCAGTCCCGACATCTTTTTGCTTCCCTTGTTTCCATGCTCTGTGGCTCGAGGGTTTCTGGGCTCTGTCGGACTTGGGCTCTCTAGTGGTGTTAGAGGGTTCGGTTCAGTGGCGGTTCCCGAGTGGATTGGTGTTGCGGTTGTGGTTCGAGTTGGACGTGAGGTGCTGTTCCAGGGTTTGGTCCTCGTCTTCGCTAGGCCACCGAGTAGGTGTTTGGGCAGTTTCGGAGCGGGTCATATTGGCTTTGGGATGCTTTTTGGTTTGACTTGGTCCCGTTGGCTCTGGTTGGTCATGCTGTTTGGGAAGGGCTCTTTAGTTTATTTTTGTTTCTTGTTTTTTCGTAGATCTGTGTTTTGTTTGTTTTGTAGGTTTCGTGTTTTTGGTTTGGGCACCCCGGTTGATTCTCCTGTTGGGAGCTTAGAAGTTAATTTGGTAGTTTGTTTTTGTTTGTTTTTGGATTCTAGCGTTGCTATTGTCGGATTTAGATAGGTCTTCTGACCTGTTCTCTCAGTTTGATTCAGCTTTTGGTTGCGGCTTGGAGTTGTAATTTGCACATTTGTGCATTTTGATCTATAAAATTCTCTAGAAAAAAAAAAACAATCAATTCTAATCTATAATACAATAATATCTAACCTCTAACATATTAGTAATAAATTCCAATTTATAAGATAATCAGTTCTAATATATAACATAATAATTTATACTAATATAATTTTTTCAAACAAGTATCATTTCTAATTTTAATAATATAACTTATACTAATTATACTAATATCATTTTTTAACTGTATATGTTGTTAGTTCATTTTATCCTCAACAAGTGCATAACAAACATAACCCGAAATTAACGTATAAACACGACCGAATATCATAATATATCAATTACATAATGAATGTCATCAATCACAAACATAATATACCATAACAATTTCTAACTTCTAACATAATATATTAATATATATAATATAATATATTAATTTTGTTAATATATTAATATAAAATATATATATTAATTTAGGAACTGACTTCACAGATCGCTAGCCCCAGTTCTTATTCTTTAGAAATTGCAATTGTTGAGGGTAAAATGAACTAACAACATATACATTTAAAAAAATGATATTAGTATAATTAGTATCAGTTATATTATTATAAATCAGAAATGATACTTGTTTGAAAAAAATTATATTAGTATAAATTATTATGTTATATATTATAATTACTTATCTTATAAATTAGAATTTATTACTAATATGTTAGAGGTTAGAAATTATTGTATTATAGATTAGAATTGATTGTCTTATGAATTAGAATTTATTGCTATTTCGTTAGAGGTTAGAAATTATTGTGTTATAGATTAAAACTGATTATGTTATAAATTAGAATTTATTACTATTATGTTAGAAGTTGCATATTATTATGGTATAGTTTTGATAGCTTTATGAAATAACATTTAGTACTACTATGTTAGAAGTTAGAAATTATTATGGTATAGATTATTACTATTATAAATTAGAATTTATTACTATTTTGTTAGAATGTTTTTCCTACTATAATATTCACACGAATCATATAACTCTGAGAAAAGTGTCGAACAATCTCTTGTCATAAAATTCGGTCAAATCATACTGAATTAATCGGTCTCAATGAATTGCTCTAACAGAATTTGATTTTTTTTCGTTCAATTTGTTATTTAAATTGGTATTTATGAATTTCAAATTTAAGTCAAAATATATTTTGTATTTTAAAATTTATTACCGAGTTGAAAATGAGCGGATTTAAGAAAAAAAGGGAACTGCAATTTTTAATAGCATCACTCATTAGTATTTTATTAGAGATAATTAGTATTATGTTATATAACATAATAATTTATGAGTTCTAACATAATAATAATAAAATTTTATAAGATAATTATTTATTATTTATACTTTAATCATTTCTAAATTTTAATTGTTATAACATAAATCTAAATTCTAATATAATGTATATAATTAAAAATGTTGATAAAAAAAAAAAAAAA
>CACSLK010027752.1:9732529-9745783 GCA_902706635.1 Striga hermonthica | reverse complement strand
TAAATTAAGTTGTAGTTTTATTACTCAATCCGTCCCTTCGGGGACATCCGATAAAATTGGAACGATAAAGAGAAGATTAGCATTACCCCTGTGCAAGGATGACACGCGAGAAATAGTTTTATTACTCAATCCTCCTTATAAACCAAAGTATTTAAATTTTATGCAATGTGTGATTAAGTAATAATAGCATTTTGCTTATCACATTTGTGTACATTTATCAAATTCTTGGTTTTCTTGATCTTTAGGTGGTGAGTTTGCAAGCCCAACTGGCATCACTCAAGGAGCAAGCATCTCAAAGCACCAACACTAGTAATGCAAACCCTAATAATGCTTCGAAATTTTACGGCGAAAATCAAAATTTTCCCGATCATGGTAATTACGTACAAAACTGGCTACAAAATCAGGGGATGGCTTTGCCTCAATTCGGTTCGAACTACTTTGAAAACAATGTCGGGTCAAACGGGCCCTACTACTCGGATAGGCCCAATATAGACTGCGATCCGAATCAGAATACTTCTCTAAAGTATGAAAGCAGCTCGTGTTTCCCGGAGGATAATGCCTCGTTTGGAAGCATGGATTCTCTGGAGATGCAATATTCGAACGAGCCCCAAAGTCGACAATGGCCGTTTCAAGACGACTCGGACGATCTCCAGTCGGTGGCCTTCGGTTACATCAATCACTATTCTTGATGTGAAAAATTTTAAATAAATCGATCGAGTTAATTAGTAGATAATGATCGATTTTGAGTGAAAGAAAAAAATTTGGATTTTGTATCAATTTTTGTATTATGAATTCATAACAAGGCAGAGAGAAAGAGGTGGAGAGTTATAAGGTGAAACCCTAGGTATGATCTATGAGGAAAAACATATATATATATATATATATATATATATATTTAATTGCATTTTTATTATCTCCTTATTGTTTTGAGCTCTAATACCTTGTGTAACTTCTTAAGGATATGTTAATGAAGTAAATATATATTTTTATACGTAAATACACATTCTTATGTTAAAAAATTATAACGAGTTGACACGATTAACTGTACGTTAGACTGTTATACATCAAGAATATTGGTGTTTTTATATTACACAAATGTTTGTTTGAGCGAAGCAGCCTAATCATTAGGCATGTCGACCCGTTATATTTTTGCTTAACAAAAAATGCATAGTTATACTATGAAATGTCTAACTTTTATCTACGTTTTTTTAGAGTATGACATTCCAATTTAAAATTATACGGAAAAAAAAATTATAATATGACATGTCTAATTAATGATTATATTAATAATTTGTATGATCCTCATCATTTGTAATTTTCTTAGCAAGGTTGCAAATCTTGTGAGTGAAAATCTATAATAGATTATTGACATATATCTTGAATATTCTCAATTGGCCTTGTCAAATTAATGCAATATAATTTAATCCCTACAAAATTTATCTAGATTAATTAATTTAACATCATTGGATTAATTGGATTTGGATAAAGAGCGGCCTGAAAATTCCTAGGACAGCCTTACGTACATTCACAATTTATGTAGATTTGAGTTTTGGTAAAAATATTTTTACATTCTTTGACTCTGACCAGAGATTGAGTTCACGTGTTTTATATTATAATATCATCTTAATTAATAATTATAATTGAGCTTCTTATATTAATCTGTAGTTAAAATTAATTAATAATTAAATATATATCTATTGGCTCTGATCCTTTGAGACATATTGCTGTTAACTCACTGTCACACACATAAATGTTTCAAAATTTTTCAAACATGCATGTGCAGCATATCAGAATAAAGCGTGTGAGTATCTGAATTAATTACTCTAAAGCACTTAATTACATACATTATTGTACTATTAATTAATAATAAATATTTAACCAAAAAGATTTATCCAGTGAGACATGTCCACTAGACATGGCCACGGGCCGAACTGGCCCGTGGCCCGACCCGCGAACAGGCACCGGCCTGGCCCAAACCGGCCCGGAACCGGCCTCCTAAGGGCCGGTTCATTGAACCGGAACCGTAGAGCCGCGGTTCGGTCCCGATTCCATTTTTTTTTATTTTTGTCCCGCCGGGCCGGGCCAAATTCTTTGTTTTTCTTAAGGGCCACACCGCCCGTGAACCGCCGGGTCGGTGAACCGGCGGTTCGGGCCGGTTCTATGAACCGGCCCTTGGTTCTTAGCGGGCCGGTTGCAGTCTGGGTGTTGGAGGACCCGTGGCCCGGCGGGCCGGGCTGGGCTGGGCCTAAGCCCGACACCTGGTCACGTCTGATGTCCACGGGTCGAACAGACACGTGAACCGGTCCCGGCCTGGCCTGAACCGACACTGAACCGGCCTCCTAAGGTTGGTTCGTTGAACCGGACTCTTAGGGTCGCGGTTCGGTCCTGATTCATAAACATTAAGTTTTGACCTGCCAGGGGCCACAGTACTTTTTGTTTTTGTTTTTTAAGGGTCGTACCAGCCTGGAATCGTCCGAGACCTGCCGGGTCGGTGAACTGGCGATCAAGGCCGGTTTATAGTTTATTTCGGCCGGTCACGGGCTATAATATTAAGGCCCGTCAACCCAGTGGGTCGGGCGGACTAGGTCGCGGCCCGGCAGTTGGTCACCTCTATATCCAATCTCTCATGTTATTACTGTATATATTTTCACTCTTGTTGTAATTTGTCAACAACATGTTTGTTAGGCAGGAAAATAACATGCTGATGGGGAAATTTTTTTTACCTAGTCTCACAATTTCAAAACTAATGTCATTGAAATTAAACTCAGTAAAAATAGTAATCTCGTAACTTATAAAATCGATTATAATAATGACATTTTTTCGTCGGAATTTTACGCGTGCGGTTAGAAATAACACGGGCGCGTCTGGTGACATGTCACATCCGAATGACTAATATGAAATTTTAAAAGTAGTCCTTGTAGCTTTTAGATTTTTCATAAGTAGTCCAATTAAAATTTAAATTATGAATTTGACTTATCCCTAAATTTTGTTATCCTATGTTTTGATTTTTGCACAATTTCAATCCAAATACACGAAAATTTCAAAATAAGTCCCACAGATTGAGGAAGTGTCATTTTTGGTCCAGCAAAAAAGCAATTGTCACAAATAATCCCACAACTTTCACAAAATAGTCAAAAGTAGGACTTTTGATGCGATTTCGAGTCTAAAAGGCCCGATTAGCCATAAGGCGCAGATGTGCCATTTTTTTTAACACGTAGGCTACAGTCATCACACGTGGCATGACACTAAAACTGTGGGACTAGTTTTGATTTTTTTCCTATGTTTTTATATTATTATGAATCTATATAATTATTTGTATTAACTATTTATAAAAATTTTAATCCAATTTACATTAAAATAAAATTAGTAAATATTTTAATTACTTTTATTTTGTAATGTGTTATTTTCAATAGGCATTCTTTTAGCCTCTTTTTAATATTAAATTATTATACAACTACAAAAAAATATTTTTACTTATAAAATAATTATAGTTAATGTTTTTTATTCATGTATATTTTTTTATAAATTTATTATAATTTAATGAAAAATATAGTAAAAAATAGTTAACTATAATTATGTTATGAATAAAACTATTTTTGTAATTTTATAATAACTTTATTTTATAGTTAATGTACTTTTAATAATTACTATATTTATTATTAAATAAATATAAAATTTAAAAATAAAAAATATGTCTATGAATAAAAATGTTTGCTATAATTATGTTATGAATAAAACTATTTTTGTAATTTTATAAATTATACCATATATCTCGTTTTCATTCCGTCGGAAATTGATTTTACAATGTAGACGCTTATGACCTCTTCCTCCAATTGGGTGGCCATCCATCTGACATGTCACTTGGTTAATTGAATAAAACAGTTTTTGTAATTTGATAATAATTTAATTTTATTGTTAATTTTTTCTTATATTTTTAAATAATTATAAAATTACATAAATAGTTACTATATTATTTATTAAATAATTAAAAATTACCAAAACAATATGTCATGAATATAAATTATTAACTTTAATTCAGTTAAGAACAAAACTACTTTTATAATTTATAACAATTGATATTATACTTATTTTATAAAAATATAGTAAAACATGTTAACTACAATTATCTCATGAATAAAATTATATTTTATAATTTTATAGTAATTTAATATTATAAGAAGCTAAAAGAATACCTATTAAAAATAACACATCACAATATAAAAGGAATTAAAAATATTTTATAAATTAATGTATAATCTATCCTTATTCATAATTAAAATTGTTTATAAATAGTTGTAATAAATAAATATATATATTCATGATCTTGTCTTAGATTTACTTAATAATATATTATATTGATATTATATTGATTAATATATATATCTATATATAATTTATATAACATAAGAAGAGCATAACATAATAAAAATCAAAAAGTTTTCAAAACTAGTCCCACAGGTTTACTGTCATGCCACTTGTAATGAAAGCTGTCAACATGTCAAAAAAAAAAAACGTCACATCTACGCCACATGTCTTATCAGGTCTTTCAGACCCGAAATCGCATTAAAAGTCATACTTTTGATTATTTTTAAAAGCTGTAGGCCTATTTGTAATAATTGTTTTCTTATGGGACCAAAAATTGGCACCCCTCAACCCTGAGACTAGTTTTGAATTTTTCCTATCGAAATATTGGAGTCTTTCTCGAAATTCTTGTCCATCTCTTCCTTTTGGGATTGGTCAACTCTAATTAGTTAAAAATCATGTGGGCTGGGCTTTACGCAAGCCCATTGGTTTAGCTTCAATTTACCTTTTGAGTGTCCATAACCTAATAAAAATTCTATTAAAATAAGCTGAACACATAAAGCTTGTGATCTGCTGATAAATCCTGTTAGATTCCAACCATACACAACCGAATTAAAAATTAATGCTTGGTTGTGCTTGTTTGGATTATAATAATTAATATATTTTATTTCATATTTTTTTTTTTTTTTTGTTTCTCTTTAAGACTATTGCCTTCAATCAATTATCAAGCTTAATTAGGGCAATTTTCTAATTATCTGCTGGCCTCTCTTTTCTGACTATTCTTTGTATCATAGTTTAACAATACACATGATAATACAATCCAAAGAGAAAGTTGGAATTTTTGCATATATCAAGGATGGCTTGGGTCTCTTCCAGCTTAACCAGTGGTCTCGTGTTCGAGCCCTGAGAATGCAGCAGTATTAAAAACTCTTGAGGGAGAGCTTTGCCGCCTTTGTGGTCCTACCCGACTCGATTCCGGATTAGTCGGTTCCTCTGTGGATCCGGAAACCGGAAGATCACTGTAAAAAAAAGGTAAAAACTTTCTTTGAACACAAAGTACTTTTGTTGTGTAGCTAACGCCGAAAATGAAGTTGAAAGGGGTCACGCATACGGCTTGACTAAAAGTGATTATTTATTAGGACTTGTGATTTGTGAATATAGAAACTTTCAAAAAGGATATGGAGGACCACGTGTCTCCTTCCATTATTTGTGTGAGTGTTTAACTTTCACGTTAAATAGAGTCCAAAAAACGGAACGCATCGCTCGTGAGAGGCACGAGTTCGTTTTTGTTTGATAAATGAGTCGGGTTGGAGCACGTTGAAAACTTGCTTAGTTAATCGACTAGGCTCCATTGGGCATGTTAAATCTCTAAAAACCTAGTTTTTATATAATTTTCTATAATTCCACTTATTAAGGTTCGAGTTCTGCTCGTTGAGGCTCGAATTTGACTGATTAATATTAATAAACGAGTCGACTTTGAGCTCATTTTATGGCTCGTTTAGTTAGAGAGTCGTGCTCAACTGACTTATTAAAGCCTCGAGCCTCAGCATGGTACTCAAACTCAGGTCGGGTTGTTTACACCGCAACAATAACAACAACCCAAATTATTATTATTATTATTGTTGTTGTTGTTGTTGTTAAATAAAATGAAAATTTTTATGTGAGGCGTAGAATGGTAAATATTAGAAAATCAGTTATTTAAAAGAGAAAAATATTTTCTACCCATCCCAAAGACATATTAAGTTTTCACCTCGTCCGCTAACAGTGTAACTTTTTTCACCTCGAAAAGTTCAAAAGTTATGCGAATATTTCGCATAACTGTCACATATCAGTTGCATAGTTGTCGTATAATAATCGTACAATACTTTACACTTTAACTTTTTTCACCCAAAAAATGCGAAAGATTATGCGAATGTTTTCGCCCTTTTAACTTTCAAATAATGTCATTCGCACAGTTGTCGCATATTTATCACATAATGCTACGCACTTTCTGGAGATGAAAAAATTAACTTATCAGTCAACGATGTGGAAAACTTAGTATGACTTTGGAACGTGGTGAAAATAGTAATTTTCCTATTTAAAATTGGGTGTGACCCATTTTTAATTTTTTTGTAACTAAATATTTAATTTTGATATAAATAAATAGTGTAGAAATTGTATACTTATCGAGTATATATTCGTGGTATATTTATTTTGAAAAAAAAAAATATTATTTGATGAGTAAGAAATAAACAATTAAAGTTAGTCATTAACGGACACGTAAAACGTTGGTCGTGAGATTCAAATAGTCAAGGTTCCTATCACACATTGCACTCTTAAATGAGAATAAATCTCTTTGTAACAATGAATAGAGTTGGAGATGTCACAACAACAACAAAAGTTATGCATCAAGTTTTGATATTGACTTCACGCGCGTGCCCGCGCCCACTTGTCGTCCCGCTTGGCTCGAGCACCATCCTTGGCCCTGATCCTTGGTTTTTGGAATGAACTTGGACGGTCTTGGACAGTCTGAGCCTCTTTTGGGCTTGGGGTCATGGGCTCAACTTCTATAATCTTTTTGCTGAAAATATGTTTGCAAAACATTGACAAAAAAAAAAAAAAAAAAAAAAAATCCAAACTAAGTTGAGTTTAGACTCGTGCTTTGACCCAACCCGTGTGAACCTCTTCATATACAATATAGTTGGTTATGTTGACTCCACTTAACTGTTTCAGAAGTTATCGCTTGGAGTAGTGGTGTGCTAATACCCGAAAATATTATAACCGTTTTGATGTCCTTTAAAGTAGGATTTAATCGATTGTTATAAGCCTTAAGTGGCAAACTTGACTCATGGTTTCCTTGTTGAGTTGGAACTCCACAAATAGAACTTCTTAGGTTGGAACAAATACACTACATACATCTGCATCCTTACTCTCTATTGATAGCATCACATATCATGCACAATGTTCAGTTCTCGACTCTGTTCAAGTTCCTGGAGCTCTGAAGACTGGTGACAACTTCTGAGATGATTGTCATTTTATATTTGGGGACAAGACGCACATACCCATCCAATCAAAATCAATTTTGATTGGATCAATTTTATTTTACTCACTTTAATTCATAATTTAACTCAAATCCACGTTCTAATCAGTATTATCAATATAATTAAATAATATCAACCATCTCTCTCCCACTTCATTACATCAACCATAGTTTTTAAACTGGGCCCGAAAATCGACCGGGCAAGTCTCGGGATCACCTGGTCAATTGCAGAATCGGATAATTAATTTTAAAATTATATATATAGTATTTTTTACATATAAATATACATAAAAGTAACAAAAATAAATATTTTGCATATAAAATTTGTACATCCAAGTGTTAAAAGAATTGTATCTCACAATAAATATTTAATATATCAATATATTTACATAGTTTTTATTTTTTTATATAAAAAATATTTAAAAAAAATAAAAAGTATATAGGGACCGGGTCAACCCGTCGGGTCAATGAGCCGGGTCAAGACTGGGTTGGCCGGATTTGTCCGGGTCCATTGTTACCTGGTCCAAATAGCCCACCCGAACCGATTCCAGCTCCGGGTCGGCCGGGTCCCAGGTCGACCCGTCGGGCCGTTCCCGGTTGAAAAAAATGACATCAACTCTCATTTACTATTCATCAACTCATAAATTTTTAACTACCTACTATTTCCATAATTTTCTCATACTTTTACATTCTATCAACTTTAATCATTACATTTTAAATAATTTAGTTATGCATTATACCAATCTCACTCAACCAACTTCATTCAAAATAACTCATTTTAACACATGATTCAATTTTGATTGATTTTTATAAATTCTTACCAATTGCCTCTTAAGTAAGTTTACAAAATCCAGATAGATATAAGTGATAAATAAATGAAGTACAACACGTCTGCTTAATCCCCTTATATATTAATTTAAAACATGTTGAGCCTAAATGCTAGGCTCACACGCTTTGGAATCCTTTATTTAACTATATCATTCTTTATATCTAGGTTCGAATAAAAAAAAAAAAAAAGAAAAAAAATTGGCTTAGAAAGTGCCATAAATAATTTTTCAACCATACATCATTGTCTCTATCAATCTCTCTTTCTTTTCTTTTCTTTTTTTTTTCAAATGATAGACTTTCATTAATAACACATAATTGCAACACATAGAACGGCCAAAGTAGCCGAAGACGGCAGCCAAATGGCCGAAATGAGAGGACATCCCAAATGAGCCTAAATGCCACGACACACCCACAATAAAACCGAAAAAACAGAACTCCTACTAGAGGAGAGGCCAACTCCTACCAGAGGAGAAATAAAACTCTCAAAAAAGGAGGTCCGAACAGAAACGCACAAACACACAACACAAAAACAAAACCAAGACAACACCAACACACAAACCACAACACACACACAACAAACATCATACTAATAAACTAAACTAGACAAGAGTCCTCCCCAAACGACCGGAAACTCTTCTAACACCTCCAAAAAGACGGCACCCCGGGAGGCCCCAAACGAGGAAACAGGCCAATTGCCCGAGCACGAGCTCAAAGCCCTCCAACAAACGGCTGGTTAGAGCAGGGCAGCCCGACCCAAGACCCCGTCCAGAGGCGCCACCCCTGAGCCGCTCCGAGAGACCTGCCAACCATGACGCCCCCGCACCAAACCGACTGCGGCTGCTGATACCTCCAAAAGAACCCGCACCCACCGCCGTCAGACCCGTCCTTCTCAGCACCAGAGACGACTCAAATCCAGGGGAGCACCCGGTCGCAAGCCTCGGACCCGACCACCACCAGCGCGGCAGACATGAACTGTAGCGACGACCATCTTCCCCATCCCTCGTTCCCCTGCAGACACCACCATAGACAAATGAGAATAGAAGCTTCTCCATGGTAGGAGGGACTGAGGGCGGGTCGGACGACCCTTGGCCACACCGGCGTGAGCCGCCTTCTCGGTTGAGAGGTAAAACAACGGTCGAAAGGGAGGCGATGTTTCGGACTAGGGCTTGCTACAGAGAAAAGAAATTGGGGATCGAGGTTTTAAGAGAGAGAAAAAGCTACTTCGTTGGTGTCATCAATCTCTTTTTCATTACCAAATTTGTTCGGTACCTAAAGATCACACAAATCCTTTTTTCCTTATTTCATTTTTCTATCTTAAAGATCACTTGAATTTAATAAATGAATTAAAAATAGATCTTTTATTTGACAATGGATCAATGTCAAGTTAACAATGTTTCTTTTATTTAATAATTGACTTACCAATGTTTTATTTGACTATTAATTTTATTATATTCTTTTATTTGATAATTTAGTTAACAATGTTTGCAAGTTTTTTACGAATATATAACAAATTTCTTCCCACTTCAAAACCTTCAATTGTAACGAGATTCAAACACCATATTCTAACGAGATTTCATCCATTTATTTATTTATTTTGTATATATTATAATAATAAAAAAATTTTACTTTTTGTTGTTGAAATTATTTTTTCATGCACGGTGTAGTACACGTGTGCCGTACTAGTGTTTTTTTAAAATTTCAAATGAATACTTCAAATTTTTTGAAAAACTTAAAAAAATTGGGAATTAAATAAATATAAATTCGTAAATTTCTAAAAAGCGAATTCTAATGAATTTTAGAATTGTAAATTTAATTAGAAATCAAGACAATGTGAAGTGAACCTACTTCAATGTAGGCCATCACGGGAGCCGAGCTATGGGGACTTTTCCAGGGGCTTTTACTGACGTGGGACTCGGGATTTCGACGTTGAACTTGATAGCAAATGTGTTACGAGGATGCTGACGAATGAGAATGGTGGATTGGGGGCGCATGGAGCTATGGTCAAGGCTATTCATGAGCTACTGCAGCGGGAGTGAATAGTACGTGTACAACATGTACATAGAGAAGCGAATTTTGCAGCGGATCATTTGGCGAGCTTGGCGGCATCCTTTCCGGTTGGATTGCATCGTTTCTCCTCACCGCCTCATGGAGTTCGTCCATGGCTTGAGCATTATAATGTTGGGGTCTCATACCCACGTCGAGTTCTAGACTAGTTTATTTGAATATCTTTTTTGCACCAAAAAAAAAAAATGTAGGCCATTAATAAGAGGTAAAAAAAAAAAATAGCCCACATTAACATTATTTTATTCAATGACCATGAATATAAAATAATTAATTTAGATACTTACTACTATCTATCTATATATATATATATCTATATCTATATATATATATTAAAAGCCAACCTATTTACTAAAAATAGTAGCAAGAAAAGTCAACACACATTTAATGCAAATCTTATTTGGAATACTTTTACTATATGCATTAAATGTTTGCATATTTACATTTACTATCCAGATATAAGATCTTAAAGATTTTTTCCTTAAATAATTTATGCAATGATTTCACTGATATCCATTATAATTAATATTTGTCGAGTAATATTTTTTAAACTTTATTTAATTATATAAAACTAATATTTTTTTAAAAAAAATAATATTATTTATCATTTAAAGGATAATTATCAAATCATTAAATGAGTTTATTGATGGTTAGATAATAAAATTATATTAGTTATTCTTTAAAATTTCGACATGTTATTTATTTGTATATTATTGTCAACTATGATAATGTTTTTTATCACTTTTTTTTTGTTATGTTTCAAAAATGAACTTATTGTAAAATATTTTCTATTGCATAACATGTTAAATAAACTATAAAGCCTTAGGATGAAAATTAGAAAAAATCTCTTGATTATGTAAGGGATTTATTTTTTGGCAATTGCTAAATCATTTTAAAAAAAAAAAAGAATTATTATGAGAAAATTGAATTCTAAAAAACATGTGTGTATTTTGTAAACATTTATACTCGAAATTTTATTTTGAATTTCATTACATAAAGAAGACTACTTCTACAACTTTTATTAATAATAATAATGACATTATATGACTATATATTTTATAATAAAATAATAATTGAGTATTATATTGTGAACGAGAATAAATAAAATTTTTATTTTTTCTTATATAAATGAATAAATATGTATTCTATAATCAAATAAATATTAGTATGACGTGTTAGCGGAATTATATATTAATTAACATGTTAATTTTTTGGCTTAAATAAACGCCACTTATTAAAAGATGTGAAATATGAATGATCCAAGCCTATTGTTTTTTTGTCTAGACGTACAAGTCCTATAGAAATAATTGATTTATTATATGTATCACGTGCATTGCACGGGGTATGTACTAGTAAGATATAACAATTAAAACATTAATAATTAAAATAATAATTAGATGTTTTGATTAATGTGCTGTGTAGTGTAGTGTGGACATCAGTCAACCGCGTGCATATATAGCTTAGAAGAATCAATTGTAATCTTGTTACGTAATCTAATTACAAATTCTATGCCATTATTGATGATTGTCACATTAATTTTGCAGGGATAATCAATCATGTCATAAATATGTAGCAATGTGTATAATTTAAAAATAATAGTAATATTTGCATTTATTAAAAACACTCGAGATTTGTACGAAGGTGAGACAAATGAGATACTAATAATTTTTTGTTAATTTTAATATTAAAATGCTGTAGGTACTATAGACAAATTTAATTAAGTAGCTGCCGTCAATTATATATTATTGCCTCAAAATTCGAGATTTAATTGTACGTACATTGTACTAACAGATTGTGAGGTGTAAGCGAGTTTAGCTGAGCTCGGGCTTTTGATGCTTAGGCTCTATTGAGTCGGACTTGGTGATTAAACGAGTTCAAGTTTGATTCATTTATGATCAATATAACGAGTCAAACTCGAGTTTAAAGCAAGCTGATGTAAAAAATACAAAAAAAAGGGTAAAAATTCTTGGTCCGTTAACTATACGAGCTCGAGCTCAACTTATTTATCAAACGAGCTGAGTCGAGTCGAGTGACTCGTTTCGTTAAACAACTTTAACAATAGCTACATCTACGTAGTGCTGTTAAATTAAACGAGCCTGGCTGGGCTCGATAAGGCTCGAAAATAGAACTTTTATATATATATTTTTTTATATTTTGGCTCGTTAAAACTCGAGATCGACTCGAGCTCGAATTTTGGCTCGTTTACTTAACGAGCCGAGAGCTCGGCTCGACTCGTTAAGAGCTCGAGCACCATAAGCTCGAGGTTGACTTGGCTCGTTTACAGCTCTACATCTACGCTACACACACTAATAAATTTTATACTATAACCAAGTTCATTAAGAACATTTTAATCTTGTATATGTTAGGTTATAATTATGTTCATTCTCAAGTCTCAATGCACTAATCACACACACACACACACACACATGTTGGATTATTTAAACGTGCTTATTAAGATAGCACGCTGACAGCTGGCGTATCTTAAGATAAGCTAAGGTTCCAACCTTGTCAAGATTCGCCGGACACAGAATCTTTTCGTGCTGAAATTAATTGGCAAAATTTGAATTTAATCGGGGCTCATGTAATAATTATTTCTTAGTCATATTCAATTTCTACATTCTAGGAACATTCTCACCGTTTTTTTTTTTTTTCCACCCAGTTTGTATATATATATATTTAACATTTCTCTTTAATTTATTTTTTGACAATAACGTTTTCAAAATGGTCCATGATATAAGCCATATAAGTTCGAGTGTTTTAGCATTAATTTGTTGAATCATACACAATCTCTTATATATACACGTATTCATGTGAGGATACGTTGATCTAACGGGTAAAAACATCGTTATGACATTGTTCAATTTGATATAATTAGGTAGAACGAATTTTTTCGTACACAATGCATATTTAATTTGATGCAATCCACACTATTTTGGCAATAATTATCTACATATGTTCTAAAAGTCGTTAGGCGCTCGACTAGCGCATATGCGCCTAGTCGGGCCTAGAAATCAATATTAATACATTATTTTTTATCTATTTTA
>CACSLK010027752.1:9690209-9700235 GCA_902706635.1 Striga hermonthica | reverse complement strand
ACCTGGGAGGAGGGATATTCACGCAGAGAGGAGAGAGCCGCCGACAATACGCATAACAGAGAAAAGAAAAGGAGAGCAGCGGACAGAGCATAAACGCGAGGAGGAGCCCGATCAAAAGCGGAGGGAGNNTAGTTATAGAACATTGATTCACCTTTGGGTAAATCCATAATTTCTAACAACCAATAAACTCATTATCTTAAATAATGACATTCTCGAGAGAACATAAATTATATGACCAAACATTAGAAAATTAATCCGGCCACTTTGGTGACTAACAAATCAATTTTCACTTAATGTCATATAAACAGTTGTAACAATAATATTATATGACCGGGCATTAAAAATTAATTAGGCCACTTTGGTGACTAACAAATTAATTTTGTCTTAATGTCATATAATAAACATTCATAACGATAAAAGTATATGACCGAACATTAAAAATTAATTAGGCCACTTTGGTGACTAACTAATTTATTTTGCCATAATATCATATAACAACAAATGATAACAATAATATTATATGACCGGACATTAAAAATTAATTAGGTCACTTTGATGACTAACAAATTAATTTTATCTTAATGTCATATAATAAAAATAAGCATCATTAAACCTTCTGCAAATTGATGATGAAAATCCAAAACGGACCAACAGCGAATACATAATAACATGAGTAAATCATGCGGTAAGCTACATAATTAATTCATGTGTTGGTCGCTTAAGGAATAAAATATATTCAGGTTTCATAATTTGGAATCATATCACAGGAACATCAACTCTATGCACATACTACAGTCCAGGCATAATACGCAAACATAATTACTGTAGAATATTTGAACTTCAAGATTTGATCGGAGGCCGATTAAAATAAATCACATATTCAACATCATCATCAGATAATCGATGATAAATCGATCAAACACATAATCAACCATAAAATACACATCAATTATTTATTCACAACACATGCTCTGATACCACATGTAAACTTCATCAAGGATCTTGAATAAATAATTGGTGTATACGAAATACTTACTTGAAGCGGAAGACGACATAATTAGTGATCTTGATCTTGATGATCACAAGAGCTTGATTGATTGTTAGAACTAAATCAGTTTCTCCCTCCTGACCTTCTCTTAACGTAGCAGAAAAACTGATGGGAAAATACTGCGTACCCTAATAGGAGGAGAGAGGACTAATTTATATAGGGGTGTCTTTAGATCTGGTACGTCCATCAAATATCCAGATTAATGGCTTAGATATGTTTGACTATTAAATAAGGTCTGGCCCAATAGGATAATTAAATGCGAGCCCAATGCTTTCGGGCCACATATTCTTACATGGTGTAGTTTCGCCCCTGTTTATATTATCAAAGTATCCATTCTCTCTCATGAAGAACATTTCAATTTTCTTTAACCCACTCAAAACGTCAACATTCCAATTTATGTGCATGAACATTTTGCAGTCACATCCAGGGCGTAGCAAGAAACCGATTTGCAGTTAGGGAGTACAACTCGGTTCGTAAAAAGTTAATCTTGATTAATTCATATAATAAAACATAAAATAAAAATTTAATTAAAACGAGCGGAGTTTACTTAATTACACTCGATTTATTAGATGTTTCGAAAAAAATATGTTCATTTATGAAACGAGCGCAAGTTTGACCGCGATGCACTCGACTCAATTGGGCTTCAATAATATTAGTACTATTATGTTAAAAATTCAAAGTATGATTAGTGCTGTTAAATTAAACGAGCCTGGCTCGGCTCGGCTCGAGCTCGGCTCGTTAAGGCTCGGTTCGGCTCGAGCTGGAAGCCTTAACGGGCCGAGCTCGAGCTCATTTAAAGCTCGTTTGGTTAACGAGCCGAGCTCGGCTCGGCTCGATAAGGCTCGTTAAGGCTCGAAAAGTAAAATTTATGTAATTTTTTATAGTTCGGTTCTTTAAAGCTCGAGATCGGCTCGTTAAGGCTCGAGCTCGAGGCCTTAACGAGCCGAGCTCGAGCTTGATTTTTGGCTCGTTTACTTAACGAGCCGAGCTCGGCTCGACTCGTTAAGAGCTCGAGCTCGAGCTCAAACACCATAAGCTCGAGCTCGGCTCGACTCGTTTACAGCCCTAAGTATGATTTTACGAAACGAATGAAAAATAAATTATAAAAAATATGTCATGTTGTTTTACTAAATGAAAAACACCTTATGCTATTTTTTTTGGGCGTATTTATACGAATATCTATTGCATTTTACACAAATTTATACATTTTTTTTTTGATATAGTAATTTTTTCTTCAGTTTTATTCAAAAAATAGTACTGCCGCGTAATTTTTTATTGCTTACTAAATTGTGACTTATAAAAATAATATAACTTATTTCAAATACTACTATGAGATGAACGTTTTATAAGGCAAGTCAATCCAACATGCTTGTTATAATATGATTTTTCACTTAAATTTTGGAAGTTTAAATGTCATGGTATTGAATAGGCATGTTAACCCAACATATATGTTACATGATATTTCACTTAAATTATGGAATTCTAAATGTCGTTTCATTGATATGCTATGCAAATGATTAATTCATCTTGAGTTGGCAAAGGAAAAATAGAATTAATGAAATCGAATTATATATTTCACATATTCAACTATAATTTATTATTATATATTTCACATATTCAAATATAATTTATTTTAAAGTTAACAAACAATTGATATATTTACATATAAATTAATCGAGTCTTAATGAAACCAAACATTAAAAAATAAAAACAAAGAAAAAAAATGACATAATAAGCTATAATTACAGAAAAATACATATGAAAAGGATGAAATGATTTTAAATGAATATGGACTAAATAATTTTATCATGAATTAACGTAATAAAACATGGGCTAAAATATTTTTTTTTACTACTACAAATTTAGAAAAGACAAAAAATAAAGACCGGGCTAGAGCCCGAGTGAGCCACCCCTAGCTCCGCCCCTCGTCACATCAATTTCTGTATAAAATGTTTTGAGGGAGTATGTAGAGTACACAATAAGTGTTTAAGCATAAAAATCAAAAGCGAAAACAACGAATGAATTAAAAGGTCTTCGGAGAGTATTAATAGATCAATTAATAGATCAGTTTATGCACACAATGTATAGTTTGGACTTAACTACAAGACAATAGCCCCTCTAATTTTAATTACCAACATTATACCAACTCTATTTTTGAATTAAAAAGAGAAAAAAAAGTTTTTTATGCTAGGTAGTTTCACACCAACTCTTGTGTCACCAACCCACAATTTTTTTATTTTTTATTTTTTATTTTTTGGTACAATATCAATTCACAAATTTTTGTATAAGACAACTTAATAGTGATGAATCGCCCTTCATTACTTTTGAAGAATAATGCATTAATGCATATTTATATATATTGTAGAATATTATTATTTTGTATTTATTTGCATTATTTTTCCCAGATCATGCGTATTTAACTGTTGTGTCTATTAATATTCAAAAAAATTGGGTAACAGATTAGTGGATTACAAAATTGTCCCTTTTTTCCAGTCTCATTTCCAATTCCAAAGTCAACAGACAAACCTGAAGAAGTATTTTGACTTTTTTTTCTTATATATTCTTAATTATTCAATCTAATAATGCTAGTTGAGCTATTCCGAACTGCCCGGAAATATTTAAGAAAATAATAATAATAATAATACCCTGTCAAACAGAGCCGTCTTTCACGAGTAAATTGAATAAACGAAACAACTCGCTCGTGAACTCGACTTGATTTGTTGATAAACAAGTTGAATTTAAGCTCATTTAAAACTAATTTAGTCAACAAGTCAGGCTAAAGTTCGCAAATAGAATTTTTTTAAAGTTATTCGATAAATTATCGAGATCGAGATTTAAGAGTTCAAGCTCGGCCAAACAAAAATATTCGAACTTCCCAATTAGATAAAGAAAAAAAAAATGGAATTCTTTAACGTTGTTTATTCTACACGAAGAAATCTATTTTCAATCAAACGAATAGAAAATTGTAATTCTTCAACATTAATTTCGGCCCAAATTGATCGAATAGATATAAAATTAGGTTTAAGTCATAAAATTATGACTCACGGTTTCAATTTTGTATCAAGAAACGTGGTACCCAATACACACGCTAATTTCATATGTGAACTGCGATTTTCAGGTCAGAAGTTGAGACTTGAAAAAATTTTTAAACGTGTCAATGTCCCTAAAAGCATACACATTAAAGAGAAAAATTCTCGCTTAATAATAATAATAATAATAATAATAATAATAATAATAATAATAATAATAATAATAAAGGTTAAAATTAATAAGGCCTCAAATTTGACTTTCGTCCTCACGATTATCGAGCTCGTCGCACATGTCGTGCGCGAATATTGCTGTTAGGCAGCGCCCTAATTGTTAGACTGATCGATTTCGATTATTTCTTTTCTTTATATGATAAAAGATTATATTTTGTTAATTATGCCAAAACATTAATTATCAAAGTAAGATTAAACTAACCATTTTTTTATTTTTATTTTTTAATTCATAGTTTCCATTCTCTTTCTCCCAAAGACCATTTCAATTTTCCTAATTAATAATCCTCTTCAATACCCTCGGAGTCAACAGTCAAATTCCTGTGCATGGACATTTTCAAGTCTCATCCATTTTCATCATGCACTATATAAACAAACACACCTTTCAATTCACCAACCTAATTCACTTCATCTCCACACAACACACATTCTAAAACTCAGTTTCAATCTTCTTTTTCCCAACAACAATAAGATGATGTCCCAAAAGTTAGTAGTGTCCTTAGCCATTATGGCACTACTTTTGCTAAATAGCGTAAAACCGAACCAAGCCGCTCGAATTCTAAACGAAGACGAACAAATTATACGGACGAACAAACCGGGTGCTCGACAAGACCACCTTTTGCTGCCAATCTTGCAACGTGGCCGGCCCGTGGGCCCCCCGTCGCCAAGTGGCTGCACGTGGGTCCCCGGCCAAGGCGGGAAGCCGTGCTCCGCCACCGTCGGCCAGCGGAGCTTCGCCGGAAAAAGTCAATTGGATGCCGCCGGAAACATAACGGAGCCCAAATGATTTGCTGGCATGAATTGAATCATATGATCATCATGAGAACATATATAATTTCTCGTGTGTATACAAATGTATATTCTTTGATTAATTATTTTATTAATTTGTTCATTTATTTTAGTAATGATATATAAGGGATTAGCAAATGCATGCACGCATGAAAGAGAATGCTAGCTAGCTAGTTCTAATATATATGTCTTGACACTTGACAGAAAATTATGTATTATCGTCCAAACGTCGCAATTTTTCTTGAAATTTTTGTGAAAATAAAAATTTTCGTATTTCTGTGATGCAAATTGAGTATTTTTGGGAAATCATATGATTTAACGATGTATTCATTATTTTTATTGGTGTTGAATTAATTAAGAAGAAAAAATTAAACATTATATATGTTATTGGTGATCTCGCTTCAAATCAAAGATTATGTTATACAGCCAGTTGACAATTCATTATTGTAAGCTTTAGTTTTCAGTTCGTGCAGCGTTGACAGGAGGACGACACAATTAGAAAACACGATTATAGAGACAAATGACAAAATATATATAGTTATGACATGACAAGTTTACATAAAATAAAAAAATGATTGGAAAACACGATTATAGAGACAAATGACAAAATATATATAGTTATGACATGACAATTTTACATAAAATAAAAAAATGATTAGATTTTAATTTTATTATAATATTTACTTATCAATTGTCCAACATCGTTTATATAGAAAAAATAAATCTAATTTATATATTTAATGAACTATTACTCCTTTCACCAATTGATTTTGGGATGTAACTTCACTTGAGCTTCATATATGTAACCTCACTTGAGTTTCATATGAGCTTTTCACCTTGACACTTGTCAAAACGAGCTGAGGCCCGCGGGCCTGTCTGCCCCGCCCCGCCAAAAGGATGGGCCGGCCTGTGATATAATAGGCCTGCTGGGGAGCGGGCCTAAACGGGTCAGCCCGCGGGGGCCACGGGCTCAGGCCCGCCAATTTTAAAAGATATATATATAATATATTAAATAAATTAATGTGGCCTATTTTTTTTTCCAACGACAATTATATTAATAACTTAAAAACTCAAAAGAGTACAACCGAAGTGTCAACTGATACACCGGAACCAGAAGACTGGACCAACCCCCTTGTCAACACACACACGGGGTACTAACTCCATCAAGGAGACAAACAACCACAAAGCAAAAGCAGACACAGCTGCACTAGAAGCAGACAAAACTGCACTAAAAGCAGACAAAGTTGCACTAACAAACCAACAAAAACGGAAAAAAAAAAAAAAACAACAAACACCTAAAAACATACACTAATAATAAGACTTCCCCTACACCAATCACACAGAACACACAACTACCCGAACCAGCGCGCAAGCCAAAGTCCATCGCACAGAAGCCCAAGAGAGGAGCAGACCGAAACCCCAGACCCAAAAACTGTGACGAAACTCGAGTCACCTAGACAGATCTGACGAGGAGTAAATTCTCAGTTCAGATCTGGCCTTCACAGAACACCCGCATAAGAGAGAAAAGGCCCACGCGAAGTAAGGCAACGACGAGACACAGTACCGCCGCCGAGGCCAAGAAATACAGCTTAGCCTCCGGGAGCCTCCAACCAGAAAACACGATAAGGTGGCCAAAGGGAGAAACTCCCGGCCGAGCACGAGGCCAGAGGAGGAAAAAACGGCACGACGGCCCCAACCTGAGCCGAAACGAGAGCCACGCCGCAGCAACTCCGAGAGCCGCTACAAAATCGACCCACGCCAGACTGAAATTGAGGTGGACAAGCATCCTCTGACCTCGGCCACGCCGAAAACAGGGGGTTGATGCCTGCAAGAAGGCTAAGGGGGGGGGGGGTGACGAGAAAGGGGATCTGGTTTTTGTGGGAGAGAGAGAAAGGGAGACTTCAAAGAGAAAGGGAGACGCTCTTTGGACAATGTGGCCTATTTACTTTGTCCAACTTTAATTTTTATTTTTTTTTGGCCCAAATCCTCTTAACCCTCACTAATTAAACACACAATCAATCTTCTAACCCTCACTAATTAAATACACAATACTCAAATCTGACAGAAAAAAAAAAGAAAAAAGTAAAATTCTCTCTCCTATACTCTTCTTCTTCTTCATCGCGCGCGCAGCAAAGTTTTTTTTTTAGTTCTTTCATCTAGTGAATTGAAGATAAATAGATCTAACATACAAATCTTTTATCATAGCCAATAACACTCAACAATAAATTTTCCAGAATACAAAAACTAAAAAATTTTCAAAAATTCCAGAAATTTTCTGCCCATGCTACTCCGCCCCGATCTCATCGTCTTCTCCGTCCTCCCGGGCGGACGCAGACTTGTAAAATTGAGGGGGCACAAACGCAATTTTTACAAAATGAAAACAAATGATATTTAATCTCTGCATATTCTTATATTACATCACACATAATTACAGAAATTCGAATCTCATTAAATATATTTTTTTTCAAATACGAACATTTTTTTCTTTTGTATTGGATTTTTTACAACGTTCGTTGCCTTTTTTTATAATAAAGATAAATATTTTATTAGTTAAAAAAAATGACAAACACAATTTAGTAGCTAATTTTAAACTTATAATTATAATTTTAAGAACACCTGAAATTCAATATTCGTGCGCGAATATTGTTGTTAGGCAACGCCTTAGTTGTTAGTGTAAGAAATTTAACGGGTATATTCATGACTATTAGGCGGAATTGAATAAACCCTAAGCATGTAATTTTATTAGTTCATAGAATATGGATCTTTGCATAAATTAAATTGCACATAGAAACTTACAAGAATCCAACTTATAGTCTTTCCTTGTTTTCTTGATCTAGGGTTGATCTACTATTCTTTTTCCATAATCCACTTTCCTGTAATCTCCAATTGTGTGTTTTTCTTTCCCGCATCTCTCGTCTTTTCATAATGCCCTTGATGTTGAGAATTCTATTTTCGTATGAGTCAGGAGAGAGAGGCATGTAGTATATATAGAAGGAGACCTACAATCCTAACCTTACTAAGATTTCCCATGTTCTAACATAACTTACTGCCAAGTCAAACATCACAAATTAGACTCTTTAATATTAGAACTTTAATAATCCATTAAATACATATTCACTTTAATTAAGTTTGACTATTAATTCAAGTAGGTCTAACTAATTATATGGTCCGCAATAATAGAATAATATAAAATATTATTACATTCTCCCACTTGGACCATATAATGTCGAAACCTAAAGAACTACTTTAAGCGCACACTTTTCATTAAACTTGTGATTGAATACATATATCTATAAGTTTAAAATTAAAATAGAAATTAACCGAGTCATGACAGTCACAAGTCTTCGAGCGACATGATCCCTTCCATGTACTACAAGTCATTTCTAATTCAACTTTACTTTAATATGGAACAAACCATTCGTACCATAACCATAAGTCATCCAACTTTTATGTATATACTATAAGATAAATATCCATATTGATGGTATTATATTTGAAGAATCAAACATCTTTAATCGAATTCAATAAGTATCAAAACCACTAATTTATAAATTTTATTTAGTACTGGTCAGTCTAACAAAGCCTCATTCGTTATTCCCAATTTTCTTTATATGTCTTATAATGGTTATAAGGAATAACCTTTTAGTGGATCCGCTATCATGCAATTAGTACTAAAATGTTTGAATGACACTTTATTTCTTCACTACACTTTTAGGACTAAGTATTTCAATTTTATGTGATTCACACCCTTTGAATACTTGTCATTTCTTGAAATATTATTGCTACGATACTACAATAATTACTTAGTGGCTCGGATAAGATGTCGACATTTCCAAGTCCTAAGATAATGTTTTGTAGCCATAAATTTTGAACTGTGGCCTCAAAGCACACCACAAACTCAACCCTACATTGTGGAAGTCGTGATGATAGACTTTTGTTCCACTTTTCCACAATCTTACTCCTTTAGACATTATGAGCAAAAGTTTGAATCCGAGTATCCAATTATAACAAATGATTTAGACTTTCTTTAAGTTATCATGTGTTTTTTAATGCCTTGTAAATATCTTATAAATGCAGCATTTAAATAATCATTTAGGGATTACTTTTAGATATTTGTTCAATATACCAACAACAAATATGTTATCAAACCAAATACAAGTTCGTCTCGCTTAAGACTTCTAATCATTTATATTTGAGGAATTTTCTCCATTACCTTCCGTTCCATTTTGCCTTTCGGATATTTATTTTAGACTACACATGTCCCTTTTATGAATAGGAATTATTAGGAAAAACCATCCATTCTAATTATCTCCAAAACTCTTGAATTATAACTTTTATGGGATAATATTTTAGTCCTTGTGATCTATTCCAGAATATTATTTTTTCATTTACCGAAGACGTTTCATCCGTATCCTTTATTTCATAATTTTTATAGAGATAATACTTTACTTCGTGCAACATGTTCACATTATTAGCAACTATAAATATATCATTGACATACGGAACCAAAATGACAAATCTACTCCCACTGAGCTTAATGATACACCGATCTACGGTATTCTCTACAAAACCATAAGCAGTGATGATATCATTAAACTTAAGATACCATTGACGAGAGACTTGTTTTAGTCCATATATCGATATATTCAACTTACACACTCACATTTCATTTCTTGTGATCTAAAAAACTTTTAGTTAGTTCATGTACCTCTCATTTTAAGTTTATCATTTAGAAGGTGATCTTTATGTCCATTTGATAAAACTCAAAATCATACAGAGCCACCATTACCATTACAATTTTCAAGGGAACAACGAGAGAGAATGTTTCATTGTAGCAAATGTCTTCCTTTTTGATGTAACCATTACCACTAAATCTAACTTCATATCTTTCGATATTACCTTTACAGCCGCGTTGGGTTTTTTTTTTTTTTT
>CACSLK010027752.1:9663839-9681356 GCA_902706635.1 Striga hermonthica | reverse complement strand
GAGCTGAAAGACTTGTGGAGCCAAGGAGTTACTACTTATGATGCCTTCACTGATACAAATTTCAACTTGCGTGCAGCTTTATTGTGGACTATAAATGATTTTCCAGCCTATGGAATTGTATCGGGATGGAGCACAAAAGGGTATTTGGCATGTCCGGTATGTAATGAGAACACTTGTAGTCTTTGGTTGCAAAATGGGAAAAAATTATGCTACATGAATCATCGCCGATTTCTACCACATGACCATAAATGGCGTGATTTAAAAGCCGCTTTTGACGGTAAGAAAGAGAAGAGGAATAAACCATTTCCGTTGACAGGAGATGATGTTGTGGAACAGTTAGCCCACCTAAGTCCACTTACCTTTGGAAAGACCCAACCAAAGAAAAGAAAGATTGGTGGTGACTTAAACTGGAAGAAGCATAGCATATTCTTTACGTTGCCATATTGGAGAACTCTAAAGCTGAGGCATAATTTAGATGTCATGCACATAGAGAAAAATATTTGTGACAACATTCTTGACACGTTGCTGGAAATCGATGGGAGAAGTAAGGATAATATCAAAGCAAGGTTTGATTTGCAGGCATTGGGTATACGGCATCATTTACATCCAAAATTACTTGGAAATTCTTATTTGGTGCCTCCAGCATGTTTTACCTTATCTTTGGCTGAGAAAAGAAAGTTATGTGCATTCTTAGCTTCAGTAAAATATCCAGATGCATATGCTGCAAGTCTCAAAAGACGTGTTAATGTTATGGGATGCCGATTGGCTGGGTTGAAAACTCATGATTGTCACACTATATTGCAAAAATTGTTACCTGTTGCAGTGCGTGGGATCCTGGACAACAACGTATGCGAAGCATTGACTGAAATTAGCAGTTTCTTTGAACGATTATGCTCAAAAGCATTGAGAAAAGAAGAGTTGGAGTATCTTGAAGATCGAATGGCTTTGACTTTGTGCAAGTTGGAAAGAATTTTTCCTCCTGCATTTTTTGACATCATGGTACATCTACCAATTCATCTTCCACGAGAAGTGATTTTAGGAGGACCAGTGCAATACAGATGGATGTATCCTATTGAACGGTGATATTATTTTCTAGATTTTTTTAGAATTTTTTTAACATTTGGATTGTTTCTTACTTTTCTTTTTTTTTTTTTCTTTGTAGGTTTTTGTACATATTAAAGCAATATGTTAACAATAAGGCTTTTCCAGAAGGATCAATGGCTGAGGGATATATTGCACAAGAGTGTTTAACATTCTGTTCAATGTACATGAAGGATATAGAAACACAATTTGATAAAGTGGAACGTAATTTAGAAAAGCATGGAGAGATGCCACCAGAAACATTGTCCGTGTTTGCTGGAAACTCACGTTTACTTGGGAAGGGTAACTATGCAGTTTTGGATGAAAAATCATTGAGGCAGGCACATGCATATGTTTTGAAGAATTGCGATGAAGTGTTGGAATATGCAAGGTACTTTTATTTTTAACATGTGCCCATGTATGTTTCATCACTCTGTTTTAGTTGTAATTATGTGATACATTTAATTGTATTTTTAATGTAGAGAACACAAACGAGAACTTGCATGTAATGGTTGCGTTAATGTGGAAAAGGTGCATGACGATTCTTTTTCGACATGGTTTGAACGAGTAAGTTTTTTTTTTTTTTTTTTTTTTTTAAGTTCCCATTAATTTATTTTTTGTAGTGCTATATCATTTTAAAATAAATTTCATCAACAGGTTATATGTGCACCCATCGTGGAAAACCCAACAGTTAATGAAAATCTCTTGCACTTAGCATATGGTCCTGATAAACGAGTAACTCGTTACGAGGCTTGCATTGTGAGTGGTTTGCGATTTCACACAAAACAACGTGAGGTGAGCAAAAGAACTCAAAATTCTGGGGTAATGGTAAAAGGTGAAGAGGCTTCAGGGCTTCGAGATTACTATGGTGTGTTGACAGACATAATTAAATTAGATTACTTGGGAAATCATGAAGTCGTGTTATTTAAGTGTGATTGGTTTGAAGGAAAGTCGATCCAGAAGGATAAGTATAACTGTGTAAGTGTGAATTTGTCAAGGCCATGGAAAACAAATGAACCATACGTGCTAGCATCTCAAGTGCAACAAGTGTTTTATGTTAATGATAACAAACTGGGAAAAGATTGGAAAGTTGTCGTAGAGACACAAGCTCGAAGCTCATGGTCTGTACTTGAGAACAACGATAATGAATGCACAGTGGTTCATGAGTTATCCCAGCAAAATGATGATCTTATTGAGTGGCAAAGAAATGATATTCCTGGCACTAGTATCGCGGCAAACCTTGTGAAACCAGCAGAAAATCGCGTCGACTCATTTATTGTTGATGAAGATGATGTCGATGAAGAAGATTGTACAATGTTTGAATATGAAGAAGAAGAAGACGAAGAAGGTGAAGGTGAAGAAGAAGATGATGAAGGAGATGAATACGAGGATGAAGATGGAACTAATTAGATGATTTTGAATTTGTATTTTTTCGAAAGTATATTTCTGGTGAGTTATTTTATATAGTCTATTTACGCTTATTCATGTCTATGATTTATTTTTGAATTTAACTTGTTTATGTGCACCACAATTTAGAATCCATATTATTGATTAATTTGTTTTTTATCAATAGGTACAGTGCATGGAGGTTTTTCAAATGACCATGAATGCTCTGTTGGGTCGACTTTTCGAGAAGGGTATTTTTTTTTTTTTGTCCATTCAACTGCTTATGCCTACATTTTATAATAGTTCATATATTATTTGGGATGTTTAAAACACAGTGCTCTGTGCAATGTAAGTTGTATAGTTCTTGCTTAAATAGGAATGCATAAATATTTCTCTGTTTAGCTGCACACTTTGACAAGCTTGTCACCAAGGTCCCATGGCTTCTTCACATGGAGAAACTAATCATGTATGTTATTTTATTTAATAAATACATTTAACAAAACAGAGTACGGATTTTTCAGCTATCTGCGTTATTAATTTCTGCAAAATAATAAAGCAAAAGGCTTTCGTTGTATTTTTCTTCTACTAATCAGCTGAAAAACGCAATCAGTTACTGGGTTTTTCATTTTTGGTACGAATATGTAGTGGGTTTCTTTCGTAATTCAGTTTTGGGACATCGACGATGGTCGGCATCGGGAGGGAGATGAGATCGGAGACGACGCCGGCGTCGGCGAAGCCGGATCTGGCGCCGAAGGCATGTCCTAACGAAAATCGAAGCCGTTAGAGAAGATTCAGTCCTCGGATCGAGTGATGAGGGCGGATCCTTTGGCGTCCTGGGATCTGGCCTCAGCGAGGGACGCGTGG
Source organism: Striga hermonthica (assembly GCA_902706635.1). Lineage (NCBI taxonomy): Eukaryota > Viridiplantae > Streptophyta > Magnoliopsida > Lamiales > Orobanchaceae > Striga > Striga hermonthica. The sequence goes on along the minus strand of CACSLK010027752.1, from coordinate 9,678,026 downwards.
ATGGAGCGCTGAGCTGCGGGTTGAGGCGGTGCTCCTGATCGGCTTTGGCGGTTCCGGTGAGCGGCAGGATGAAGAGGTGGCTGCACTTCTCAAAGGTACACATGTTGGTGGGATTGAAATTGAGAGAGGGTTTTCTGGTTAAGGGTGTTTTGTTAGGACAATCTTCATAACACTTATAGTTTTGTTGATGTTTCAAATTCATTTCTATATTAATCTGTTGAGTGTTTTGTGAGTTTAATATGTATACATTAATACCAATTTATGCATATATTTAAACATAAATATTTCATATTATTAAAAATTTTGTTATGTTTACTTTTTCTGCTCAAAATAGAGCTATATGAGATTAATATTATATTAGATTAGATAGTTTTAGAGAAGGAAGTTATAAATTTAATTAATTCATTATGCTCCTGAACTTCCAGCAATCCCCACGTCTCATCATCTGTTCCCTCCTTTTTTTTTTAATAAACTCCCTCCAAAATGAAATTTACCTCCATCCACTTCATTCACTCATAAATGTTCAGAATCGAATTCATAAGAAAGAAATAAACTGAAACTACCAATTTTCATCTGGGATTCACCATGTCCTCTGTTTCTACTACTCCCCTACTTCACCCTCCTCCTTGCAATCCCATGACTACACGCAGGCGGAATTCTATCTCTTCAAGTATGAAATTTATTTAACTCCAAATTCAGAGTATATCATCATGTATATTTTGAATGTTCCATGATATGTTGGATTAGTTATGATGCCTCTTTCGTTTTGTTTTGTTGTTTCTATTCCCCTTCAATGGAAAAATAAATAAAAAAACAAAATTTGATAATATAAAACCAAAGTAGTGCTAATTTGTATGGAATTCCTATAATCTATTTCTTAATTGCTTATTTTTTTTAGCATTTAAAGCTTTTATTTTGTTTGCCTAAATGAGTTTTTAAATGAAAGTCTACAAACAATTAAATTACCAAATATTGAACAATGTATATAATTGTTCTTTCTTCTCATAATTGATAGTCTCTGTATATTAGGGAAAGAAGTGGCCAACGCAGACCAACTCATACCTGAAACTGAAACTACCACTGGAGATGCACAAGTTTGTCCTCAAGATCAAGTTGTTGCTGAGCAACCAGAGAACATAATTGGTAACCTTATTAGTCCTTTCCTATATATTGATTTGTTTTTTTCATACATAAATATTTAAAGAATGTCCATGCAATTTATGTTACTTTAAAAAAAAAAAGTTCTACCAAGTCTACATCTTATAAACGTTAAATTTTTCTACAGAAGCTTCTAAAGTGAAACGTCGAGGTACTACAACGGGTGCTTCTGTTGAAAAGGAAAGGCGTAAGACTACTAGTGGAAAGTTGGACATAATCATCCATCCAATTCGGAACCGAATAGTAGGTGACAATGCCAGACACTTCAAGACTGAGGCCACTACAGTTATTAAGCAGCATGCACCACGTCACTTTGGCCGTTGGAAAGAAATCCCAGTGGATATTAAAATGAAGATGTGGCTAGCAATGAAGGTATCAATGACATGTTATACATCGTCTAATTGTTTATGGATCTGGACCACTTATACTTCTAATAGCATGACAACGACTCTAAAATAGGGGAATCTTGAGAACCAGTACTTTTGGAACTTTGTGTTGTATGCTATAACACTTCAAAATTAGATTAATTCTGAGAACACTATGCCATATGAACCTTAGCTTGGTATTTGGATTTGGATGGATAATGTGTTGGAAGCTATGATACTCATTGTAGCATAGTAGTACAAAAGTTGGCAATTACTTGAATAAGAATATTCTTTTCCTCTTTTAGAGACGATGCTTCTAGTTTTCCCCACTGATACTTACCTGCATCTATATTCTGTTAACTTGTTCTAATTTGCAGCAAAAGTTCAATCTTGGTGATGATATGCAAGTTAAGAAAGTGGTCTTTGAACAAATGAATCGTCAGTATAGAAGTTATCGGCACAAATTGCATATATATTACACCAAGAACAAGGATCATGAGAATATTTTGGGAAAACCACCAAGTTCAGTACGTCCAAGTGATTGGCCGATTTTGGTGAAATTTTTTGAGGGTAATGATGCATTCAAGGTACGGAAGTTAGATAAGTTTTACGAATCTCGCATATTTATAAGTTAAGTGTTGACCATATGAATATATTTATACACCAAACTTGTGCCTAATTCATGTTGTAGATTATTTTCAGAAGAAGGGAAAAAATGTTAACAAAGAGAAAAAATTACACTCTCAAAGTTTTGTATAAATTTGTACTCAATACTCTCATGTTGTGTATTTTTGCTATCTAATGTAGCATACTAGTGCCAGAAACAAGCAAAATAGACAAAAGTTGAAGATGGCTCATACATGCGGGACAAAATCTATTGCACAATATTGCTATGAAGAGGTAATGATTTCTAATATTTCTTAAACTAACATACTCCCAAAATGTATTTATTAGATTAGTGCTTTCATGTCATTATAGTGATTGTTTAAAATATGTCTTACTGAACACTTGATAAAATGATGCTTGGTTACTATTACAGTGGATTTCAATTTAATGTCAGTCATTTCTTCATGTTATTGAAGCATTTATCATAATTCAAGACTTGTAAGATTGACAATATGGTTTTGATCTTGCATACGGAAATTTTTACTATGTAAAAGTGTAGGACGTAAGAGGCTTCCCCCGTCCCTCCACTTAGATTTAGTTCTCTAAAGGTATGTTCTAACCAGTTTGTACTCTCTAGCTTAGTCTGCTAAGCAACAGACTAGATGCCAAGTCCATCTGGAAAATATTGAAGGATTCACATAGCATGGGATCGGTATATTCAATTTCCTCCAGTAAACATTGCATTGTGTTAGTTTAAACATTGCATTATGTTAGTCTGGAGGTGGAGTACTCAATTGTTTTTGTTTTCTTTATTGAAAATTGTCAGCATACCAAGACACAACTCATTCACTGAACATGTCTCACTACACAATTTTCTTTTTTTAGTTGTATTTTTTTTGATTTCTTAATTCTAACATTTTTTTTGATAGCGTGATCCTGTAACTCACGAAGAACCTTCAAGAACATCTACTTGGAGAAAAACTAGATACAGCAACAAGAAAAAAGAGTGGGTGGACGAATCTTCACGCGAAGTTTATGTGAGTTCATCATAAATATATGAAAAGCACTTTTCTTCAATGTATATGCTGTATCACTGATTTAAATATTTTAGGAGGAGATTATTCGATTGCAAAGTGAAGTACATGAAGGCAATCATGATATCATGAGTGAAGATGAAGCGTTCATTAAAGTACTTGGACAGGAGAAACCCAACCGACTACGTGGTTGTGGAGATGGCTTGAAACCCATTTCGAAAAGAGGAAATGGAGTCAATGAGGAGCTGCGAAAAGAAAATGAAGAATTAAAGAAACAAAGTGAAAAGATGGCTTCACGGTTGCAGTCTTTGGAAACACAACTAAGCAATCAAGAAATTCAAGTGCAAACTCAAGTTGCAGCTCAAGTGCAAGATATTCTTAGGTCCCAGCTTCCTACAATGCTTCAAAATCTTGGCCACACAAGCCAACTTCCAACATCTTAATGTAAGTATATGTTTATATGAATTACTTATTTTAATGCTGGTGGTTACTATTATACATTACGTTACAACTTCAAACATTTCATGTTGATATTCTCTTATAAGAAATTAAAATGTGCTTGTACCAAGTTTGATGTCAAATTTTCAACTCCAAAATTATTTTATAATGCTACCTTCTTTAGGTTAACTTATGGATTCATGCTTTGAAAGTTTGAGTTAGTGATTGTCGTTGGCAATCTTCATAAACATATCAGACTTTGTTTGTTCGTTTGAGTAGAGGACATTATGTTGTGGTTTGATAAGTCATATATATTTTTTTTATCTAGTGATAAGTGAGAAGTCGTATAACTGATAAGTCATAAGTCAAATATTTTTATATATGCAATGGGTTAATTCTGATTCCTTACATATTTATCATTTCTTGTAAGTATTTCTTGTAAGTAACCAAACTGGTTAAATGTATCATTAATTATATGGGAGTGTGATTAAGTGACTAATGGGGCATGAAGTTATGTCATATAGTTGGAAGTGAAACTGTGATAAACATTTGTTGCTATGATGTTATTGTTATAATCACGTCTTTTTTATTATATCTTATTTTTATTTATCTTTCATTCATTGTAGGTGTCGATGTAGGTGTCAAGAACATTCTACCATAAAGACGGATCTAGACTCCTGGAGAGAGCCAGCCAAGCTTTTATTTAATTTTCAATCGTTATACTTTGTTTGTGTATATCTTGGATAATATTTTCATCTCTCAACTCTTTATCTTAGAAATTTGTTCTAGCTTGCATTGCATTTAGGGAGAGAATTGTGTACTGAATTACTCTATTTAATTTGAAGACTTGCTATGAGTTTGGGGTTAAAGATATGTTGTATATTTATCTTGCATTCGCCATTATTGATTATTGTCATATAAATCTCAATTACAATAATTATAATAATTATATTTTGTGATGACCAATAAAAGAATTTAGTGACAAACTTTGTTTTGAGACTAAAATATTTTTTTTAAGTGACAAAAAACTAATGGTAACTAAACAAGATTTTTACGTCACTATTTTATTATATTATAGTGATAATAATGTAATGTGACTAAACTTTGTGACTAGAACATAAAGTTGTAGTGACATATTTGTGCACCACTAAAGTAACAATATTATAGTGATAGTAATGTAATGTGACTAAACTTTGTGACTAGAACATAAAGTTGCAGTGACGTATTTGTGCATCACTAAAGTAACAAGCTATAATGACAAAAAATATATGTGACTATATCATCGAGTTTTTGTGACCAATATTCTTTGTGACTAAATCATGGATTACTAGTGACCAAAATTATATGTCACAAAAGGCCTATGGTTAGTGATAAAAATTATATGTCACAAAAGGCCTATGGTTAGTGATATATAACAAAAATGGTCACTATAACTTTTAGTGACACTACCTATAGTGACAACTAGTGACAAATACTTATTTTGTCACTAACTATTAATAGTGACAATAATTGTAGATATAGTGACAAAAAAATTCATCACTATAACTCTATTTTCTTGTAGTGTAGTTTATTTGCATCGATAATATAATTAGAAATTTTTATTTGATGTGTATATTATGAGATTTCTAAAACTATAACAAATCTCGATGAAGCTGTCAAGCTGACCACCAACTCTAATATAGTTCATATAAACATTTGAGACAGAACTAATAAAGCCTTATAAAACTAATCGCCTTCATCAACCTTAATTGCTGCTATAATATAGTTCTATTGTGACAAATTAAAAATTGATGCAAAACATCTCGAAAATCCAAATACATTAGTGGATAATCGCATGCATATATTTATCAATTTAATGGCCAATTAAGAGTCCAAACAAAAAATAAAATAAAATCGCGGAATTTGTTCAACCTTATTTTTTCTCGGATATTGAGTTCCATAAAGAATTCAAAAGATCTCAACTTTAATGTTTATTTCTCTTCAGAAGAAAACCACAATCGGCCAACTATAACAATTCAAGGCATAATATTTGGTTCCAATAACTGCGGCCATTTATAACAATTCAAAGAATAATATTTTATTCTTAATTCACATCACTAAACGTGTTCAAACTATTAATAGGCAATATAATCATATGCATAAACACATGCTTTCATACCACATTTAAGAAATTTAACGGGTATATTCGTGACTATTCTGCGGAATTGAATAAACCCTATGCAATTCTGTTAGTTCATACAATATGAATCTTTGCATAAATTAAATTGCATATAGAACTTACAATAATTCAGCTTATAGTCCTTCCATGTTCTTTCCTGTAATCTCCAATTGTTCAGTTTTCTCTCCCGCGTCTCTCGTCTTTTCATAAAGACCTTGATGTTGAGAACTCTATTTTCGTATGAGTCGAGAGAGATGGACATGTAGTATATATAGGAGGAGAATCCTAATCCTAATGTTACGAATATTCTCCATGTTCTAACATAACTTACTGTCCAAATCAAACATAACAAATTGCACTCTTTAATATTAGAACATTATTAATGATCCATTAAATACATATTCACCTTAATTAAGTTTGACTATTAATTTAATTAGGTCCAACTAATTATATGGTTCACAATAATAGAATAATATAAAATATTATTAACTGATCGATTTCGAATATATCTTTTTTAAAATAAATATATATACTTACTTATACAATAAAATATTATATTTTGTTAATTATGTCAAAAACAATTACCAAAGTAAGATTAAACAAACCTTTTTTTTTTTTTCATTCATAGTTTCCATTCTCTTTATTTTTTGGTACAGAGACCTTCCGGTTTCCGGATCCACAGGAGAACCGACTAATCCAGAATCGAGCCGGGTAGGACCACAAGGGCGGCAAAGTTCTCCCTCAAGAGTTTTAACACTGCTGCATTCCCAGGACTCGAACTCGAGACCACTGGTTAAGCTGGAAGAGACCCAAGTCATCTCATCCAAGCGCTCTTGGGTTCCATTCTCTTTATATCAAAGACCATTTCAATTTTCCTAATTAATAATCCTCTTCAAAACCCTCGGAGTCAACAGTCAAATTCCTGTGCATGGACATTTTCAAGTCTCATCCATTTTCATCATGCACTATATAAACAAACACACCTTTCAATTCACCAACCTAATTCACTTCATCTCCACACAACACACATTCAAAAATCAGTTTCAATCTTCTTTTTCCCAACAACAATAAGATGATGTCCAAAAAGTTAGTAGTGTCCTTAGCCATTATGGCACTACTTTTGCTAAATAGCGTAAAACCGAACCAAGCCGCTCGAATTCTAAACGAAGACGAACAAATTATACGGACGAACAAATGGGGTGCTCGACAAGACCACCTTTTGCTGCCAATCTTGCAACGTGGCCGGCCCGTGGGCCCCCCGTCGCCAAGTGGTTGCACGTGGGTCCCCGGCCAAGGGGGGAAGCCGTGCTCCGCCACCGTCGGCCAGCGGAGCTTCGCCGGAAAAAGTCAATTGGATGCCGCCCGAAACATAACGGAGCCCAAATGATTTGCTGGCATGATGAATTGAATCATATGATCATCATGAGAACATATATTATTTCTCGTGTGTATACAAATGTATATTATTTGATTAATTATTTTATTAATTTGTTCATTTTTTTTTAGTAATGATAAGGGATTAGCAAATGCATGCATGAAAGAGAATGCTAGCTAGCTTTCTAATATATTTTTTTTCTTTGACACTTGACAGAAAATTATGTATTCTCGTCCAATAATGGTGCAATAATTGTTAAAATATAATAAAAATTCGTATTTTTCTGATGCAAATCGAGTATTTTTGGGAAATCATATGCTTTAACGATGTATTCAACCCAAGAGCGCTTGGATGAGATGGTTTGGGTCTCTTCCAGCTTAACCAGTGGGCTCGTGTTCGAGCTCTGGGAATGCAGCAGTGTTAAAACTCTTGAGAGAGAGCTTTGCCGCCCTTGTGGTCCTACCCGGCTCGATTCCGGATTAGTCGGTTCCCCTGTGGATCCGGAAACCGGAAGGTCCCTGTACCAAAAAAAAAAAGATGTATTCATTATTTTTATTGGTGTTGAATTAATTAAGATGAAAAAATTAAACATTATATATATTATTGGTGATCTCGCTTCAAATCAAATACTATTATGTTATACTTATACAGCCAGTTGACAATTAATTATTTTAAGCTTTAGTTTTCAGTTCGTGCAGCGTTGACAGGAGGACGACACAATTAGAAAACACGATTATAGAGACAAATGAAAAAATATATATATATATGGCATGACAATTTAAAATAAAATAAAAAAAAATGATTAAACACGATTATAGAGACAAATGAAAAAATATATATATATATGGCATGACAATTTAAAATAAAATAAAAAATGATTAAATTTTAATTTTATTAAAATATTTACTTGTCAGTTGTCACACATCTTTTGTATATGAAAAATCAATTGTCTCACATTGTTTACACATGGATAATAGACTTAATTTATAAGTCTAATGGGCTACTCATCATTCCACCAAATGGTTTTGGGATGGAACCTCAATTGGACTTTCTCTGTGTTGGTGCGCTTCATGTGCGTTCCCACTTGGGCTTCATTACCACAATATTACAATTATGTTTCATTTGGGCTTCAACGGCTATATTTCCAACGGCATTTTATCGTAGGAATTTCCGTTGGAATTTTTTTTCCACCCCCGTTGGAAAATCCACCGTTGGAATCGTCAAAATCCAACGGAAATTCCAATGGAAAACCCATTCCAACAGAATATTTTCGTTGGAATTTCCGTTGGAATCCATTGAAAAATTCCAACGGAAATAATAGTATTGAAATATCCGTTGGAATTGTCGTTGGAATAATTCTTTTGAAATATATTTCCGTTAAAATTTCATCATTTTCTTGTAGTGTTCTTCTGCCCGTTTTTCTCCCCAATACGATATTACAACTTCATCTGTGTTGCGTTCCCACTTGGGCTTCATTAACACGATATTACAATTATGTCATGGACTTGGGCTTCCTTAACACGATATTACAATTATGTCATGGACTAGTGGATTGTTTTTGGGCTTTATCTATTTTTGTGCGCTTTATCTGCGTGGGACAACATCCGTTTTTAACCCTAATACGATATTACAGTTATGTCATGGATTAGTAGATCGTTTTTCCTCCATTTCTTACAAATTTAATAACATATAAAAGAGATAAAGGCGAAACTTAATTAGTGAAACACTAACATCAGGGGCGAAGCTGCACCTTGCCGCTGAGGTCAACTGACCCCTATAGATTTCAAAATTTTTAGGGAAAAATTGCACTATTCGTCCACTAATTATACCCTTGTTGCACTTTCGTCCTTTAATTGTTTTCGGTTTATAATTGGTACACTAACTTTTCTTTTTTGGTAATTTTAGTCCAAAATGACATTCTGGTGCTCATTTTCGTCGAAATAGCTGATGTGGCGCCCAGTCAGATCGGAATTTCCATTCTCCGGCGTGATGTGGCACAAGGTGGGTCCAACTGTTTTAACACATGGCACAAAATAAGAAAAAATTGCACTATTCGTCCACTAACTTTACATGTGTTGCACTTTCGTCCTTTAATTGTTTCCGGTTTACAAAATCAGAAGAAAAAAAATATTAAGAAAATCAAAAGAAATAAAAAAATCTTTAAATTTCATATGTGAAGACATGTGGATAAAAAAATTAACAAAAAATAAAAGAATATTAAATAATAAAAAAATTATTTTTTTTAATGATTTATTACAAAATAAAAAAAAAATATCTTTTTTTTATTTAATTAAAATACATTTTTATTTAATTAAAAACGAAATAATTAATAAAAAAGAAATGAAAAACAAAATAAATATTTACTGAGAAATAAATATTTTTTATTTAATGATTAAATATTTAATAAAAAAATAAATATTTATCATTTTTTGTTCATGAAAAAATATTTTTTATTTAGATAAAAAAATAGTTAATGATTAAATAAAAAAAAAGTATTTAATAAAAAAAATATAAAACGAAATAAATATTTCATGAGTAATAAATAATTAATACACATTTTCTATTTAATGGTTAAATATTTAATGAAAAATAAAATATTTAATAAAAAAATTATTTTTCGTCTTATATTAAATATTTCATTTTCTTATTAAATACCTAATCATTAAATAAAAAATATTTTTCACTTATTATAAATTTATTTCGTTTTTATTCAATACTTTGTTTTTATTTAATCATTAAATATTTCATTTTTTTTATTAAACTAAAATTAGATTTTAATAAATAAAAAAATTATATTATTTTCTTTTTCTTTTGATTTTTTCTTTTTCTTTTTAAAGCTTTTTCTTTTGATTTTTCTATTATTTTTTCTGATTTTGTAAACCAGAAACAATTAAAGGACGAAAGTGCAACAAATGTAAAGTTAGTGGACCAATAGTGCAATTTTTTCGATCTGACTAGGCGCCACCTCCTGCCACATCACACTGAGAATGGAAATTCCGATCTGACTAGGCGCCACATCGGCTATTCCGGCGAAAATGAGCACCAGAATGTTATTTTTGACTAAAATTACCAAAAATAAAATGTTAGTGTACCAATTGTAAACCGTAAACAATTAAAGGACGAAAGTACAACAAGGATATAGTTAGTGGACGAATAGTGCAATTTTTCCAAATTTTTAGTATAAAATACTGTTCAAACACTGTTTACTAGGTTAATGACCCCACTAAAAAATATTGCTGACCCCGGTGAATGATGAGGCTGACTCCACCCCTAACTAACATGATATTACAATTACTCACCCTAGATTAGTGGATTACATGAAGACGTCAAACACTACAAAAATGCAAGTACAAAACAGTTGTCCTTTTTCCGGTCCCGCCATTTCCAATTGCAAAGTCAACGGACAAACCTGAGGAGGTATTTTGACTTTTTTCCCTTGTGTTCTTTATTTATTTATTTTTTGGTACAGAGTACTTCCGGTTTCCGGATCTACAGGAGAACCGATTAATCCGGAATTGAGTCGGGTAGGACCACAAGGGCGGCAAATCTTTCCCTCAAGAGTTTTTAACACTGCTGCATTCCCAGGGCTCGAACACGAGACCACTGGTTAAGCTGGAAGAGACCCAAGTCATCTCATCCAAGCGCTCTTGGGTGTGTTCTTTATTGATTATTTAAAAAAAATCATTATGAGAAAATTTGAACAGAAAACTTCAATTTTCCAGTCAAACAGAGGGAAAATTAAAATTGTTTAACGTTGATTATTAAATTCCCCCTGACTATGCTTTTCACTATTTTTACTTTTATTTAAAAAAAAAAAAAAAGTTCTGTTATCGTTGATTGTAAGAGGCAATTGTGCATTTTATTCAAGTTGTTTACTGTTTACTTAGGGGCCCCTGACATAAACTCATCACTAAGAGAAATACTATAGTCCCGTTATGAAATTGTTGAAAACGTATTTTTTATGTATTTTTTATTTTATTATTTGTTTTTGCTTTTCTGATTTTTTTTATGTGTATTTATATATATTTATATTAGTTGTTTTATATATAGTATAATATAATTGTTATTTGGTTTCCTTGTTATTTGATAAAAAGTCTTCTACTTGTAATAGGATTCCTTTAGAAAAGAAAGAGATAAAAAGAAAAGTAGATTTGGCAAATCAAGTGCAGAGGAGCCTTGGACGTGAAGAAATACTGGGCAAGCATTATATTTTTGGGGCGCAGCAATTTTTCTAAGGCCAAGACTTGAGATATACAAAATAAAAGCAAGCAAGCCTGTAGGAATTATCAAGCAATTATTTTGGTTCTTGACAAGCACTAGCGTGGACTAAAAATCAGGAGCAGTTTTTGTTTTCTTCAAGGAGAAGCCAACGTGGAATTATTGTTGAAGATGACGAACAAAGAGGGGTTTTGACGACAAAGATTCTCCGGCTTTTTGTTCTTTATCACTACTCTTATATCATACTCTTGGATTCCTTTTGTTATTCTTTTTGATAGTTTGATTTGATATTGGCATCTCATTCAAACTCGTGATTTATTATTTTCGTACTTCACTAGATGTTTTTGGATTGGATGAAAAACATTGTGATTATTTTGTTCTAGTGAATTTTTGGCATGTTGCCTTAGTCTACAAGTATTTTAACTTGTAGGCTAAATTTTTTAATCTTTCGTGTTCATTTTTTTTCCGCTGCGTAATTTAATTTCCGATACTTGTGTGAAAATCTGGATATTTACGTACCTAAAATTCTAACAGAAATCATTCTGTCGAGATTTCTAACCGTCAGATCATCATGCAACCATCGAGATAATTGATCTAACGGTTACAAACCCAGACGGAATGGTTTCGTAACGGGACCGTAGCATTTTCCCATCACTAATTCATTGATTAATTTGTATTTTTGTGTACTTGATAAAATAGTGTTGCAATTATTGTATTTTCTCAACGTACACGAATATTGATATTCTTTTAATATTATTTTGCGGTTTGATATCGAATTGATCGAAGAGGTTCAATTGGGCTCAAGTCAAAATTCCATTAGCCCAACTCATGGGGATTCAAAAGTTAGTGGGCCAACAGCCCAATGGCGATTTGCTGTCACTTGTAAACAGTAGGCCTCGGGAACCAACGGTCTTGATATTTGTTTTCCAAAAACAATTGTTAAACTGTTTAACAAAAAGTAAGCGTATATACTAGTATATAATTTGTTAAACTGTTTTATTTAAAGACTCCAAACGAACATAACGGTCTGTGATTTTAGTCAGTCGCTCAAATCTACGCTACACTCGACCATGTTGAACTCAAACTCGAGTTGAACTCAAGCCTGTAACTTATAAGCTCAAGTGCTCGACTGAGTAGTTCGAATATGTATAACTATCTAAATTACCTTCAACCATAGACTTTTTTTTAATTGAAATTTTGAGACAAACTTGAAGAAAAATCAAGCTAATTTCGAGCATTTGTGTTAGTCAGGCTGAGTTATCACATGCTTGGCTTGTCGAGCTCAAGCTCGAGCAACAACAAAAATAAAGCAATAAAAAAAACCTATTTTAATATGATCAATGCTTGACTCAGCTCATTTGTTGTGTTATAGGCCCCGTATTTATCATGGAGTTCAAATTAATACATCTGGTTTAATAGGGCATACATTCCTTTTCACATGTAGGCAGTGACGGATCTAGGAATTTTATTTAGGGGGGCCCAATTTTAAATGTTATAACGAGTTTGTAGTTTAAGTCAAAATGTTCATTTCATGTAAAAATGTATTTACTATAAATATAAATATCGACAAGTGTACCATCAAATTTTTAAAAACTTAAAATCCTTATTACTAAACAAAAAAATATGAGATTTCATGTATTTATAATTTAAGTTCAACATCGATTTAGTTTATGAAAAAATAAGTTTTTTGGTTGAAATTTGGTTTCAATTGAATTTTTGCAGCAAATTGCATAACATTTTTGTCGAGAAGAGGACATCAAATGAACAATTTTTTAAGAAAAAATAAACAAATTTAAAAATATGTGATTACACAAAAAAAAAAGAAGTAAAAAATCAACATTTAAAAATGTAACAATCTAACTAAATACAGAGTTTTATAATTCACTTAATTGATTTACAATTAAGAGGCCTTAAATCATTATAATTATTTTAAAAAAATTTATCTAGAAATGTTAAATACAAGGATTGTTGGTACATTATTTAGTAAATAAATGATATTAATAATTTAATTAGAATTACTTAAAAATAAGTTTTAATTATTAGTACATTGTAAATATTTTTTGCATTTTTATACAAAATTTATAGTTATTTTTTATATTTCTATACATTTTTAAAGCATTTTAATAAATATATATATATATTGGATTTAAAAAAAATCAGCGGGGCCCACGGGCCCCCCTGGCCCATGTACAGCTTTGTCATTGCATGTAGGTATGAGAGTTAAATTTAGTAATTTAATTCAATTACCACATTAAAGTAGTTAACTATTAATAAAATTCAAGAAAAATAAAAAACATATTTCAAATTCTTAATTTTTTTTTAGTAATCATTTTTTGTATATGGTGATTTTAACCGATGACAATACGTTAATTAATATATAATGATAATCATTAATTAGATTACTATTTATTTATCAATCTACATAATATTTATGATCATATGACCAACCATGAAAACAATAAAAGGGAGAATTCTATTATGAGACACAAATCATACATTGTACCTCGAAAATGCAACAACACAAATTTATATTACATGCCCAACACCAACAACAATTACAATCTTTTTTTATTTGTAACATAAATTTCATAATATTATTCCTCATGTGTCCGAGTTTCAACCAAACCACAAAGTACTCTTTCTTATTTATAAAATACAATTTTCATGATATTATTTATTGTCCGATCGAGTATCAATCAACCGATGGTTGGGGGACGAACTACGACACCACGATCATCGACCCAAACCCAAACACGGTCACACCTGAAGTCTCGAGTCACGGGAGTCCCGTCTCTTAGAACAATTGCATCCACTTTCTTATTTTCACTCTCTATC
>CACSLK010027752.1:9474654-9487075 GCA_902706635.1 Striga hermonthica | reverse complement strand
ATCGAGAGTTCTGCGCATCCGCGCGCCACACGCTGCCCGCCCTCACTCGCGTCGCCGCGGAACTGCTGGCGACATCGAAAGCATCGACACCGTTCGCACCAGCGACGCCTGCCCAACTCGCGAGCACGTGGAATTCACCGCGGCATCGAGAGTCCGTTTTCCCCCGCACCCACGCACATGCGCACACCCGCACGCCCGCACCTTTCACTGCCCGCGTCCTCGCGAATCTCCCAGCGGCATCGAGAGCCCTCTGCGCCCGCGTGCCCGTGCAAGCCATCACCTGCGAGCTCGCGAGTTTTGTGGAGAGCTCGAGAGTGCCCTATTTAATCTGCGTGTTTTAGTGTGTGTTTTGAGTGGTAGTATAAATATTTTTGTTCCTTTGCATTTGGAGGATCCAACTCTCATTTTTCATTTTTTCTCTTTGGGAAATTAGCTTATGTTTTATTTTTGCTCTCTAGATTAAGAGCTTATGCTATTTTCCGGGAGATTTTTTGGCGGCTTCGGTTTCTTTCAAGTTTCGAGCTTTTGACTCCATTTTTCATCGTCTACGCAATGGAAGGATAAGTATTTAGTTTTAAAGCTCTTTACTTCGGTTTTTGCTCCGTTTTTACTTATAATGTTCATTAGGGTAAATTTGGATTTGATTGATGATGGAGGAAATGCTTGTTCTTGATTGCTTGCTTGAGTAGATAAAGTCGTTAATTGCTTGTTGATCTCGTTTAGGGATTAAGACCCAATTAGGGCTTAATCACTTAGGGTTAGACGACTAGGGTTAGCAATCTAATGCTCATAGCTCGTTTATTCCTTATGTCGATTGATTATCATCCCGTTATGGTTATGGCATGAGACTCCGGTGATCTAGTTTGCTACTTTCTCGTGATTTGATCTTGCTTTTAGTTAATTGCTTGTTTTCTAGTGCTCGATTAGTGTTAATCAACCTCAACCCAAATTGATTAGTATGTTTAGGACTTTATTTGATCTTTTTGTGATTTGAGCGATCGAATAGTAAGTAAAGCTCCGAATAGCCTTCCCTCGAGATCGACCCGAGTCGGGTAACTCGGTTATCCTTTACCCACCGCAAAAATTTACTAAACAGCTCATCCGAAATCATAATCGAGTTTTGTTTTTTTCTACTCGTCCCCAACAATCCTTATGTAGTTTTAGCATAGAGAATTCATGATTATAGCTCGTTTAACTTATCCAAATAATTTTCAAGGACAGAATGTTTGTGTATCCTACAACCTTTGAGTTACTTAAACTCAATTATTCCATATATAACACTTAGAATTAATTTCTCATTCACCTTGAAATGATTTTGAGTGAGAAATTTCTAAGTTTTCCATTTTTCAAGAAATGGAACAGTAAAATTGATACGTGACCATTTTTTTCTTAACTAGTGACTAAAATAGCATGATTTTTAAAAAAAAAAATCACAAAAAAACAAGAACGGTGTAACTGTAGACTTTATGGGGCAAAGTGAAAACAAAAAATACATGCTTTCAAAAGAAAATTACATTATTCTCTTTGATTGTTGAAAAGAAAATTACAGTATTCTCTTTTAATTTTACACATGCTGTGAAAAAAAAAAAAAAAATTACATTATTCTCTTTTGACTTTTGAAAAGATGATTATATTCTCTTTGAATTTTGAAGACTTCATGGGGCAAAGTTGAATTTGCACACACATATGGTGCAAATTTTTCCTTTCTCACGTTGGTTAATTAGTTCATACCTTAATAGTATATCTTTTGATCATCACATAAAACAAACAAAGGAGTTGAAATCAATGCCTCGCAGCTGCTTTTTTTTCCATACTCGCTTTGATTAATAACTCTAACTTAGGATCAGGGGCGGATCCAACAAATAGAATGAGGTGGGGCCAAAATTTTTTGATAATTGAAAACCGATAAAAAAAAATTGGCAATAAGACATACAAAATCACAATTATATATAAATCTTAATATTCCTTAAATAATTCAATATGAAATATTAAAATACCCCACTATTTGTATATTTCAGTACTATTATTCATTCTTTTCTTTTATGACATAAAATGATTTACTATCAATACAAAATTATTCATCTACCAATTGCAAATATTGTACATACGCAAACTCTATGCTGTTGGGAAATTCTGCAAGGGTGATTAATCAATCACATGTCATACAATTTATATGTCAATCTTAAAATATTATTAATACTCGTAGTGGGTAAGAGAGCGATAATATTTTTCAATATATTGGATGGAAGAATTTGTATAACTCCATCACTTAGTTGATTTCATTTTTTACGCGAATTTTTATTGGCAATAATTTTTCAATCTAACAATTATTGTAATAGTATGCAAAGTCATGATATATTTTTTTACAAATACAATGGATAAATAAAACATAGCAATAAGAAAATTTAATATGAAAGGAAAAAGAAAAGACCTACTTAATAAACAACTTTATTTATAAATTATTTTGTAAAATTACTCAATTTATACTTCTATTTTCAAAAATCATGTAGTAAAAATATAAGAGCATGTTTGTTTATGAAAAATTTTTGTTTTGTTTGAGATTTTTGGTTTGGTTTAGTTAATTTTGAAAAAGGTGATATGGTTAGTTGTTAGCGGGTATATAAAATAATATTTAAAATAAAATAATTAAAATAATTTGATGTAAAAGTATGAGAGAGATGATTTGATGTGATAGTTAGTTAAAATAATGTGAGTGGATGAATAGTGAATTAAGATTGATGTGGTGTGTATTAATGATTGATTGATATTATTTAATTATATTGAATAGTGGGGTTGAGTTAAAGTTGAGTTAAAAAAAATGAATGAGTTAAAATATTGAAATTGTTTTTGAAAATTTTCATACACAAACATGTTCTAAAACTCCAGGTGGGGCTTAGGCCCTACCTGGAAGGGCTATGGATCCGCCCCTACTTAGGATACCCTTCGATTACATAGGAAAACAAGAGTTAAAACCAGTGTCTTGAGTCTGCTCTTTTCTAATATCATGATGATTAATAGTTATCACCTCGGGATACCTTTTGATCACATAGGAAAACAGAGAAGTTGAAATCGAAGTCTTGAACCAACAAGGGTTGGCTCAAGTGGTAAGCAGCTTGATGTCGCTTAAGCAAGGTCTCGGGTTCGAGTCATTGTGAATGCAGAAAACCCTTGTTGGGAGACTCACCCACCATTGCTAGGTGTGCGACCGGGTCGACCAACGAATTAGTCGGGGCAAAGCTCCGAATACCATGACTGGCTACAAAAAAAAAAAAAATGGGAATCAAAGTCTTGAGGCTGCTCTTTTCATGCATGTAAAAAATATATTTTTTAGAATACATATATAAGTAACCACAAGTCACATATGTGTGATATTCAAAGAGTTTATGATGCACTAGTTAGGATCATGATTGCATGAAGATATTAAGGTCAACACAAAATCTTCTCAAAAATCTATATCGATCTTGAATTCGACACAACTTAATTTACCTGATAAACGCGTAACGTGCACCAGTGTCGAAAAGAGAGAATTTAAGTCCTATATATTGATTTGTCTAGTGGACAAAGACATAAGAGAAGTGGAAGACTATAACTAATTAAGTAGGAGCCATGAAAGCTAGTACTCATGTTCCCGCTCTTTATCTTCGCCTGTTTGTGTTGGTACTTCTGCTCAGCCACGCATTTGCCGTCAAGAAGGTAAGCATGTCTGCATTTGCCGTCAGGAAATCTTCCCAAAAATTAATGAACAAAATATACTTGATTCTAGAGGAAAATTAATGACTGTTCCTCGCCAAAATTCACAATGCGCCACGAATGATCATAACCTTTTTGTTCCACTGGTTCTAGTCATAACATGGTTGTTTTGTCTGCCTTTTTTGAATCTTCGACCAAGTGGCTAAATAAATATTTTTTAGACGTTCGGATCAGGAAACATGTTATGTTGGTGAAGGGAAACAAAAATAGATATTTCACACTGATAATGATTTTAATAACAGAACTTTGAATCTTACACTTGTGTGTCTTTTCACCTAATTTTCCTTGATGTTATATTTTCTTTTTCTTGGTCCCATTGTAGTCATATGTGGTGTACTTGGGAGCTCATTCACATGGAAAAGAAGCCACACAAACTGATTATGATCGAGTCACTCAGTCTCATTACGACTTTCTCGGGACATTCTTGGGAAGGTACGGAAATGAAGTTCGTGCAGAAATCATAAAAATAAAAATGGAGTTTTGTAGTTCAAATTTCTCATTTTCTTGATAAAAATATTGATCCATTATTGTCTTCAATCTTTTTATACAGTACGGACAAGGCCAAAGCTGCCATTTTTTACTCTTACACCCGACACATCAATGGATTTGCTGCAACTCTCGAAGAAAATGAAGCACTTCAAATATCCAGTAAGTAGTTTTATCAATAGTCACATTATTATTTTCTTTTTATTACAAACTTGGTTCTAATAACTATGTTCAATGTATTGCATGAACATTCTCAGATCATCCAAAAGTTATATCCGTATTCTTGAATCAAGCAAAAATGTTACAAACAACGAGGTCGTGGAGTTTTCTCGGTCTCGAAAATGTCAACGGACAAATTCATGCCGACTCTTTGTGGAATAAGACCAAAGGTGAAGGTGTCATCATCGGCAATATAGACACGGGTTTGTTTCCTTATAACCTCTCCAAAAGTATCATTTACACTTTGATATGCATATGTTTATGTTATATGCAAGGAGAACTACATATTCTTGTCCATTCATATATATGATAATAAAAATTGTGTTTGAACCAGGCGTGTGGCCAGAATCGAAAAGCTTTAGCGACGAAAGAATAATCGGTCCGATTCCATCAAAGTGGAAAGGGGAATGCTCAAATCACTTCGATCCCACATTTCGATGCAACGGGTTTGTAAATTGAAAACTAAGTTTCAACTTTCCAACACTTGGTTACAAAATGTATATGCGTTTGATTTTTCGATATGCATGAAGGAAGTTGATCGGTGCCCGCTACTTCAACAAGGGGTACATTGCGGCCGGGGGACGCCTCAAACGCACCGACAACTCGCCGCGCGACAATGAGGGCCACGGGACCCACACCCTGTCAACAGCTGGCGGCAACTTTGTTTCTGGGGTCAACTTCTATGGCCTCGGCAACGGCACCGCCAAGGGCGGGTCCCCCATGGCTCGCGTGGCAGCCTACAAGGTCTGTTGGCCGCCCCTAGACGACTATAGCCAGTGCTTGGATGCCGACATCCTGGCGGCCTTCGACATGGCCATACACGATGGGGTCGATGTGCTCTCGGTCTCCCTCGGTGGAATAACTCCACCGCTACCCTTTTTCAACGATTCGACCGCTATCGGGTCATTTCATGCGGTGAGTCATGGGATCACGGTCGTATTTGCAGCCGGTAATTTCGGGCCCAAGCCAAGTACGGTTGGCAACACTGCGCCTTGGGAGATCGCGGTTGGCGCAAGCACCATTGATCGGAACTTTCCTAGCTATTTAATGATCGAGAACAAGCAATACGAGGTAAATATGTTTATATTCAGTGAACAATTGAAAGTTAAATAACCAAATAGACATTAGTGTGATAAAGTAGTAGTTGATGCGTAGGGGCAAAGCGCTTCAGGCCAATATCTTCCAGAGGGAAAGGTGTTCCCGATAATGTATGCGAGATATGCAAATGCCGCTAACGCAACACGGGAACAAGCGTAATTTTTTCTCCTTGAGGAACATGATTTTACTCAACTAATTTTGTAAAGGTTGAAATATGAATGAAATATACGATTATGGGATAAAATGCAGGGAGATGTGTGAACTCGGATCTCTGGATGCTAATAAGGTGACAGGGAAGATTTTTTCTGTCTAAGGGGAAGCATTTTCAGGGTCGACAAGGGCAGGGCAGCCGCCTTAGCTGGTGCGAAGGGAATGGTTTTAGCAAATGATGAGGCCTCTGGGAATGATATCATAGCAGAGGCTCATGTCTTGCCAGCTTTACATATCAGTTACAAAGATGGACTTGCTCTTTTAACTCAAATGAATAAAACAAGGTGAACAAAATCACATATATAGCTATCTTTCACCACATGCTTCTGTAAAATAAAATTGTCGAAAAATATGATGGCAAAGCAGGTCTCCTACTGCTCGTATCACCAGGCCAATAACTCGTTTAGATGCAAAGCCAGCGCCAGTAATGGCAGGTTTTTCATCGCTAGGGCCAAATCCTACTATGCCGGAAATTCTTAAGGTTTTGAGTAGTACTGAACTCTTGTAATTTCTTGTTTAATTAATTAGTTATATTATATGTCTTAATTACAGTTTTCTTATTCTCAGCCGGATATCACAGCACCAGGAATTGGCATCATAGCCGCGTTCACTGAATCAGTAGGACCGACAGGCCAAGACTATGACACCCGACATGTGAAGTTCAATGTCGACTCAGGTACCTCAATGTCCTGCCCACACGTTGCTGGGGTCGTTGGCCTCTTGAAGACACTCTATCCAAATTGGAGCCCGGCTGCCATTAAGTCTGCTATCATGACCACTGGTGATTACCTAAATTAATTAAGTCACGAATCATTAGTAACAAACATGGATGCCTATGAATAATTCAAAAGAAATCACAAGAATAATCATTTGTTGTGTACCATTTTTTTTTTTTTTTTAATTTGTTTATTTCAGCAAGTACAATCGACAACACTTGGCACTCAATCACCAACAACAGCAACTCGAAAGCTACACCGTTCAATTATGGAGCAGGACACATTGATCCAAACCAGGCAATGGACCCTGGACTCGTTTACGATGTAGGAACAACAAATTACCTCAACTTGTTATGCACACTCGGGTATAACCAAACACAGATTAACTTGTTCTGGGATAAATCATTCACTTGTCCCAAGCCGAATATTAGACTCATCGACTTCAACTACCCCTCGATCTCAGTTCCCAACCTCAGGGGCCCAGTCACTGTGACCAGGAAGGTAAAAAATGTAGGTCCACCGGGCACTTACAAAGCCTCTGTTTGTAGCCCAGATGTAATATCGATACAAATCGAACCGGATAAGCTGGAATTTAAGTCGGTTGGGGAGGAGAAAGGATTCAACATTAAAATACAGCCTAATAAAAATGGTGGTAGCAAGGGTTATGTATTTGGGAAGCTGACATGGTCTGACGGTCAGCATAAGGTGACGAGTCCAATCGTTGTTAAGCAGATATAGAAGAAAATCGGCTTTTCTGGAGATGGAGTCCACACAAGGCGTTTCTCAAACATGCCAATTGACTATCTCAAGGTCTATCTATTGGATTTCCTTTTTCTTTTTCTTTTTCTTTTTCTTTTTCTTATGTTGGATGAACATTATGAAGTCATATGTACATGCTTGGTAATGTTTGGATTTTTCTTCTTTTTTTGCTCAAAGGATGTAACCAACTCAAAACATTTGAATACTACGCACTAATCGTTTTCAATATCATCTTATTACCAGGCCAAACAAATACAATGTGTCGGGTGTTGATAATCGGATATTGGCCGAACAATGTGGTTCAGTAGACTTGTAATTAAACGGACTCGTCGTCAAACAGGCTCGACATAAGCTATGAAAATATGTGTAGCAGTTATAGATTATAGATTTTGTGAAACTTAAGAAAAAACTAATAGGCTCTAGGTACCATGAAGAAATTAATGTTCGAAAATATCTCAACAATCAAATGGTACTTTCATTAAACTGAAAATCAGATTCAAACGTACAAACCGCACCCCTATTTATACCGCCAAGTTCAAATATATTTCTAAGAGTGAAATTAACGACACCGTTTCAGTAACTAAAAGACGCAAACAAGGAAAATAAAGCTAACTTATCATTAAACACGATTTCAATAGAAATAAGGAAATCTATATATTTAAAAAAAAAGGTTGTTGGAAAATTCATTTTTGGAAAGCTAAAAAAAACAGTCAACACGTTGACTTTCTAATTGTGGAAATTTTCAAAAAATCTGGGTTTTTTTTTTTTTTTGTTGTTACGTTACATAATTACCGGGGTTGGATAACTAATGGGATTGCATAATTATTGTTGTATTGCAAAATTTCACGCGCTTGAACATCTAACAGAATTCAATTCATAATTATCATCAATCAATCTTGGTTAATATTTTACCAATATCTTTCCATTTTTTCGGTCAATACAAATGTGCAAATTTTTTTTTTTTACTACAATTCTATATATGATGAAAAATGTTATAATTAGTTGGCATGATTGTTTGTTGACAAAGTTAACTATTTCAATAGCAAACTTCTGTTTTTTGAATCCTTTTTCTTCTGTGAAAACAAATCTTTTAAAATAAAATTAAATAAATTCCAACATCTAAAAAAAACAACAAAATTGATAAATACAAGATCATGTCAAGCGATACTAATCTAATTAATTGAACATATGCCCAAACTAAAATACAAGATAATAGTGTAATCAGTAAATTAAAAAAAAAAACGAACATATAGCACCACAGATCTATAAAATCCGATTGAAGCGAAGGTCGAACATCGAAGAAAAACAAAAAAAAATAATAAAAAAAGTACATTTAACCTTTGTATAGATCCCGACCATCTCTCACTCCGGATCATGAGTATGACACACAAACCAATAGTATGAAACAAACAAAGCCCCGATCGGTTAACAAACAAAGCACTCAAATCGTCAAAAACAAACAAAGCCCCAAAGACAACAAACAAATCCCTCAAATCGTATGAAACAAACCAGATCTACATAAATTAGAAACTCCAGTTATAATATATATATATGTTTGATCTACAAAAATTAGAAAATACAAAAGAGTTGAAAAAAAATCGACGAGGTGAAGATTCTGAAGAGAGAATTTTTCGGAGAAGAAATGAAACCCTAAAACCAAAAATTACAATATATATGTTTGATGGATTAATTCTAATCATGCGATCATTATTTGTGGCAAAATTATGGTCATTGGATGATTAAGGGGACACACATATGGTGTTTTGCATCTGGCCCAATTATATATATGCTTTCGTCATGGGCCAAATGTTTTTTCTGCTTCTAAGTCTTAGTCTACGGGCCATATGAATTAATTGGCCGTTTACCGCTAAAAAATATATATATATATATATATATATATATATATATATATATATAATTGACCCGTTTAATTTAAATAAACATAAGAATAATTATTCTTAATTATGTTAATGGACCGAATAAGTCCATTTATGTTTAAAAATGTTATTTGGATGCCTATTTTATTGAGATTTTTTTTGTCGACTAATGTGTTTAATACAAATTATAATATTTTTAACTTGACCTACTTTATATAACTTGAACATGTTATATAATATGTTTGTTCATACTAATCATTCTGTGCGTATTATTGTGAAAAAAAATTGTGATTTTTATATTAATTAGAAGTTTATTCCATAGATTTTTTTAATACACTATATTTTATAAATTAATTACAATTCATATTGATAAATGTTGTTGTTTGAACCTTGCATATATAGGTATTGTGAATCTCAATTTTTGCACTGGATCAAGTGTTAGTGAAAGACAGATGACAATCTTATCTGAAAGTTCATCTAATGCTTCAAATCGTATGCCCTTCAGTGATATTACAAATGATATTTTCATTTCTATCTTAGTTTATATACAGATCATAATATTATCACCTTCATTATTATGATATTTTATTGGGTACTTAAATATTCGCTTAATTTGCTTTATTATAAATAAATAGGTCAGCGTGAGCAAAGTGAAGAAAACTGAAAAAATTCCAGTGTTCTCGGATTGAAAAGCATCGCGATAGACATCTTGAGTGATCCTTCAATTGATTCTTCTAACAAGGACAAACCATTTGGCGGCAAAACATTTGTGTTTGGTGGAGATTTTCGACAAATTCTTCATGTCAACCGAAGAGTAGCCGTCAGGACATAGTGAATGTTGCGATTAATTCTTCTGATATCTGGAGGAGTTGTATTGTGCTTCGGCTTACTAAAAACATGTGTCTTCAAAGCCTTACAAAGTTGCTCTGTTCGCAGAATGGATAGCGCGCATTGAAGATGGAATCATAGGAGGGTCTAACAATGGTTGTGCAATGGTAGACATACCTGGGGATATATTGCTTGAGCCATCTGATGATTCGATTGCCCAAATTGTAGAAAACACGTAACCAAAATTTAAACAGGAAACCGATGATCCCAGTTACTTAAAGGACAGGGCAATATTAGCGCCGACACTAGATGTTGTTGAACCTATCAATGAGTACATGACGTCGTCGAACTTATCTGACGGTCGGACGTACTTAAGTTCCGATACTACTTGCAAGTCAGACTCTAATAATGATTTTCTGGCTGATATCCACACTCCCAAATTCTTAAATAGTATCAAATGTTACGGGATACAAAATCATCAGTTGCATTTGAAGATTGAACCTCCCGTCATGTTGTTGCGTAACATGGATCATTCTATGGGTCTATGCAATGGGACGCGATTGGTGGTCACAAAACTCTCCACTCATGTTTTCGAGTGTAAGATTCTAACTTGGGATCACGTAGCGAGAAGGTGTTGATTCCTAGAATGGTTATAACTCTTTCCGATGTCCAAATTCCTTTCAAGTCTCAGAGGCGTCAGTTCCCCATTATGGTATCGTACGCCATGACTATCAACAAGAGCCAATGACAATTGTTATCGCATGTTGGTTTATTTCTTGAGAAGCATGTGTTCAGCAATGGACAGTTATACGTTGCTGTCTCCCGTGTCACCAACCGAAGTGGGTTGAAAATATTAGTTTGTGGTGATGATGACTCGCCGCCAAATCAATCGTGTACAAAGAAGTTTTCAATAATTTATGAATTTTTTAATTTTCGCCCAACGTATTTACTTTTGTTACAAACATAACAAGTTCATTAAATTTAATATTTAATACTAATTAATATTTAGAAATATGCCATCCCGTGCATCGCACGGGTAGTTACTAGTAATAAAGAAAAACGACATACATATGAGGGAAAAATTTCAAAACACGTCCCACATGGAGGTGACATTTTTTGTCCCAACGGAATGCAGAAAATATGGATAGTCTCACAATTTTTTAAAAATGATCAGAAGTAGGACTTTTTTTGCCGGATTTACTATTTTCGGCCTGGAACGGCACGTCGCGTACATGTGGCTTATTTTTTACACGATGGATTTTTTTTTACACGCTGGCATCCGACGTGTACATATTCTTTTACAAGTTGTGGGACTATTCATATTTTCTGCATACCTGTGGGACCAAAAATGTCACCCCCTCTATACCTGTGGGACTAGTATTGATTTTTTCCTTATCTACATCGGATGCCAGTGTGTAAAAAAATAAGCCACGTGTGCGCGACGTGGCGTTCCGGGCCGAAAATAGTAAATCCGGCAAAAAAAAAAGTCCTACTTTTGATCATTTCTAAAAAGTTGTTGGACTATTCATATTTTATGCATTCCGTTGAGACCAAAATTGTCACCGCCTATACCTATGCGACTAGTTTTGAATTTTTCCCTATGAACGATCTGCTGCATGAGAACAAATCTGCATGGCCGTAGAATTCAACAACTAGCAAAAAAATGGGCGGTTACAAAAGAATGAAGGCTTTGTTGAGATTCCTGCAGCTCAACAAAGCCCGGAAGATCCCAATTGGTTCCAGCGGGTACTTATTAGTGTACCATCTTAATTTCTTAATGTTTATCACTCATTTCGGGATGTCCCCAGAGGGGGAGGATAGATGTAATTTAGAAGAAAGCGGGAGGATTTACGCGTCGAGCATCTTTTTTCCACCCAATATTCTATACTCGACGATCATCTCATACATAAGCTACAAATTTCAGAATTTCTTGTTTGGACTCGGAAAATTTGCTTATTTTCTGATGTAGGGAAGCATACGAGTGGGACGATATTAATGAGATCTCAATCTCAAGAACATCAAAACACGATATAATTCATATTTTATTCATAAACAACCCAGAAAAATAAACTAGAGGGAGTCCTTTATATAAGGCTCCTAACCCTAATATTAACTTGTCCACCAAACTATTAAATAATAATAATAATAATAATAATAATAATAATAATAATAATAATAATAATAATAATAATAATAATAATAATAACAACAACAATCCTAATCTACACCATTCTCCCCCGGTTTGGAAGGCTTCGCGCTCGAAGCCGATGCGCACCAGTGCCAGGCGTATGGTGTCGAACCCATGGTAGTAACTCCCGTCGTTTCCCTCGGTCGAACACGAAGGTTGAATGCCTCACTCCCATGGTATCACCCCCTTGAAAGTCATGGAAAGACATATATGCAGCAGCCACACACATCATTTTGAAGTCACCGTGGGAACCAAAACACAATATCTGTTTGCAAGATCGCAACAAATTC
>CACSLK010027752.1:9410209-9421566 GCA_902706635.1 Striga hermonthica | reverse complement strand
CGGCGTGACAACCTTGACAACTTCGACCTCCTTGTCGGTCGACTTAGCCTTTTCCTCAATATAGGCCTTAACCCTGCTCTGAATCTGCTCCGGGGTCATATCATCAAAGTGTTGTTCGACCTCCACATCGGCAAGAGTTGAGAGATATACGTCGGCCAGCTCCTTCCTTTTCTCTTTCTCTCCCTCCAAAATCATATTAACATAAGCACGTCGGAGGAGAGCAGCTCTATCCTCAGAAAGTGGCGGCAGGTCAGGGTTCGCATTCATCTCTTCGGATCGGCAGAGCATCCAAACACAAAATTCCCGTTCATCCTCATCAGCCTCCACGTGCATCCCCTTTATCTCGGTGTCAAAGCCATATTTTGCGAGTTTGCGGAATAAGAATAAACGGATATCGTCGATGTCATAATAACCCGCATCATAACGCTCGATGACCCATCGGAGATTCAAGCAGGTGTTCATTTCAATTTCAAGGTCAGGCCCACCGACCTCATCGTCCTCACCAGCATCAACAGCTTCGGCTTCGATGTCATCAACGGACTTTGGTTCCACAGCTGCAACAGTCTCCTTACCGGCTTGGAAGCCGATCTCGTACATGGTCTCACCGTAAGACGATTTCTCTTTTTCGAGCTTTGCCATCTCGGCTTGATGAGCGTCCTTTTGCCGACCTACAAGCTCGCGAACCTCGGTACACTCTTTACGAGTCGCTTTATGTCCAGCCTCCTCATCAGACAGCGCCTTCTCTGCCTCCTCAAACTTGGCCTCTAAAGCCTTGAAATGCTGTTCGGAAAAGGCAAGACGCGCCTTAAGATCGGCCACCTCGGCCTCAAATGCTTTTTTCTCCTCAGACAGCGCCGAGATTTCAGTCTGCGCCACTTCCAACCGAGCGACTTGTTCAGCAATTTTACTTTTCAAGTCGACCTCCGCCTTAGCCGACTCCTCCTTTAACGAGGCAATCATTGCATCTCGGGCGGCAATAGTGTCTCTCTTTCCGTCCAGTTGAGCCGCGATCCGGCTGTGATCATCTTCAGCAGCAACAAGACTGACTAAAGCCCGGCCCAAACATGCTTTAGCATAGCTTAACTTGTCAACGGTTGACAAAGAAGAGACGCCCACCTCGGACTTCGGGTCCCATACCATCAAGGGCACCCTTGCTGCACCTTTTGCATTCTCCGGCATATCGATTCTTGAGGACATGTGCAGAGACTTAACAGATTGGAATGTAGTGAACCACTCCTCCACGACACCTTCGGGCACCTTCACTTTGGCAGCCCTCTCTTCATCAATCGATAAGAATGATTTCTCAAATAAAGGCGCCTCATCAAGCCTCTTTTCGCCAGATCTACGACCAGAGTCGTGCTTCTTCTTTGTCCTCTTCTCTGCTCCAGAAGAGGCCCCCACATCAGACATCTTCACCAGTTTTCTCTTTTTCGTTCTCTCCACTTGAGTGGAATCCACCGACCTTGAAGGAGATGGTAGCTTCTCTGGTTCGTCTTCACGTGCTCCGGAGTGCAGCGGCACAACTACAGCCACCTCGGTTCCTATTACATTGGGTTCAGGCTCTGCTTGATTGATTGTGGCCGCGTTCACAACTGACGGAACCTCGGTAGTTGTCACCTCTCTCAGAGACTTCAGGCTCTCCGGTACAGCAGCCGAGGTCGCACTCGACCCCACTTCGGTCGACTTGCTAGCATTCTTTTGGCCAGCTGTCCTCTTCACCAAGGCGCGAACTAGATCCCTCCTCATAACGTTGTTTAAATGCAAATCTCGACTTTTGCCAAACTTGGATTGCAGGTCCTTGTTGGGGTACTTACGCCTGAACTCCTTCGCCTCCTTGACAGAATTATAGCCCAGAAATCCGAGGAGCGGATAGTATACTGCATTTGAGCAAAAAATAAATCAGAGTTATCGACAACCATTTTACATATATAGAAGTGTTGATAATATCGACAGCTATTGAAGATTCCTTACCGGGGTCAAACTTTACAGTAGAGACTCCAGGAGACAAACCAGCAGCTTCAAGCTTTGAATCTACCACAAGTTTGTGATAATCTCGTACCTCCTTAGCTAAGCGGCGAGTGTGATTAATTTCCCATCGACTCAGGACTCAACTTCGGCTCCTTCTGCTTGGTCTCTTTTTCTACAAAGGGCAAAAGTTCCGACCTGTTAGTACACAGAACAAAACATAATCAGAAAGATATATCCGAATTGAAAAATGAAATAAACTCACTTGCTCCGGAATGAATTAACATCGGAATCGTCATCCCGTCAATCCGAGGTTCATGGAAAAAGCTCTCGGATTGCCACTCTCCCCCAATCCATAACCACTCTTCCTGGAATCCATGGAGATTTTCTGGGATATCGGTTATTATCTCACCGACTCTTAAGCCATGTTGTGGTTTCGCTCCGACAAAGAAACAGCACGACGATTCCGCAACATGTCTCCTCGGACTCTTCTTAAATGCAAAGATGCTCCTTATATCCTCACACGATGGCAACCCCTCACCCTGCTCGTGCAGTAGCACCATTAAACCGGTTATCTTCTTCCAACTATTAGGGGTAATCTGACACAGCGGTAACCCCCAACTCCGGAGGTACTCCGTGATCAAATTCGGCAAAGGAAATCTTAATACCGACCTCAGACTCTCGACGAAAACTCCAACACAACCCGGAGGAGGGCTAGTTATTCTTTCCCCCGGATATGGTGCAAAAATCTTCACCGAGGGTGGGATCCGAATCTGTTCTCGAAGCATAACCACATCGGCGTCGGTCAAAATGCTTGGCTCGCCTTCAAAATCGACTGCAGGATCAGGCCACGTCCTCACCGGCCTCCTCCAGTGAGGCACCTCAATATCGGCCGCGTTCTCTTCGACCACCCGATCACCATCTTCGTCATCGGGCTTAATGTCCAAATGCCCTACCAACATCGGATCCCACCGATAATACTCAAAGGCCAACTCAACCAGCTGCGAGTCGTGATACACCTCCAACGGAACCGACTCGGTACTCGAAGAACTCGCTACCGCCTTACCCTTTCCCTTCGATGCCATTGACGACACGACAAAAGCAAATGCGTAATAAAAAGAACGATTACAAATCAAAGGTGAAACTTACCAAAGAATCAACGAGCAAACGGCGCACAGAGAATCGCACAAGGGGTAAATCTCAAACTTGCAAGGATTATGTGACGGAAGAATCGATAGGCTAAAGAACTCAAGAATGAAAGCAAAAGTGAAGAAAAGTTTATCAGAAATCTCAATGCCCTACTTATAGCCCTAATTTCAGACCGTTAACCTTCTCTATCTGCGGCACGTGCAATCGACACGACCTTTCTTTCCCAAACGGTGCACCAAGTGGCCATTATTTTATTAAAATAGTCGTTATTGTGTAAAGTTATAACGGCGCGACTCTTCACACCCAACATTAACTGTGTTTGACCGTTGCGCCTTTTCAAGTCTCCTTCATAACCGCCCATAATTTGCCCGAATTTTACCAAGTGTTTCCACCTCGGAATCTAGTCTTTACTCTGGAACCGACAATTCACTCCGGTAAACCTCAGTCACATCGGAATACCGAAGAAAAAGAACACCCAGCTACCAAATCCTTATCGATTCGGAGCCTCTAGTTGTTTGACAATACCAACGGCCATCACTTCGTATGCCCGCCGATATTGGGGGCCTCTCTGTTATCATCCGACTCGGTAAATTATAATTAAGGGCCCAAAACAGCACCATAAGCAAATTTTACTCGGATACCGATGTAACTTAGAGTCATCCCGGTTCGCACCATAAACCGGTGCAACCCTAAAAGACCGAAGTGATCCTCTCTCGTCGAAGTCGTTCTAAACCGAGGTCAACACGAACCGAGGTCGTCACCTCCTAAAGCAGGTGACGAGGCGCCTACATTCCCCTGTCACGATCTACGAGATTTGTCTTCATTCACGTAGGGCCCACTGATCCAACCGCCCTTCGAAAGTAGCTTTTTGTATCAAAACGATGCACGGATCTCAATGTATGAATAAAAAAAGGTTACTATAAATAGGTAGCCATTGATATTTGTAAGGGGATTCGATTCGGAACCCAACATTTTTACAATGAAACACGAAGCAGCCCATAAAGGCTTTTCACCTCGGTCCACCTCGGACCGGGGCCACTGTTGAGTTTTTCTTGCATGATTTACGTCCAAACCACTTGAAATTATCATATAAACTCCACATTACATCGTTGTTAAGAATCATACGACAACAACAGTGTAGAGACTGAATGAGATACGAAAGTACACAACATTTTCATGCAATCTGAATACTCTCATAGCCTCATGCATCATATCATAGTGCTCAGTTCTCGTCTTCGAATCCGTTCGCTGGAACTCTGAAGCCTGGTGTGCTACAGCTTCCGAGTGTATTGTCGTTGTATCTTTGGGGACATTACGCAAAGACTCGTCAGCACTATACGGGCGTATTTGCCTTGCGGAAAGATTTCAATCGCCTCGGCTTTCAATCTGTCCGCATTTTAGTTGTAATTTTTTATTTTGTTTAGTTCATCTTGTACGAACTGAACACTTCAGTCAGTTCATAGATTCCCGTTGTAATTCAAAACACACTTTGTGTAACACATCTACCATTACCAATTAGAAAGACAGAAAATGCATAAATTAACTTAAGTAAAATTGCTATAATATTTAAAGGAAAAATTGCCTTCCTCACCACATGTGTTTTATTGTTAGACAAAAATGCTATGCTAATTTTTCGGGTACATTTCTATACAATATTTTTTTTTTTTTTTTTTTCTATAGTTGCCTGCTTGATTTAATTTTGGTATTTTTTTTTTCTTTTCTTGGTTTGTCATCAGAAGGTACGGCTCAGGATAAGGTTGCTTAGTTCTGGTAATTTACAAAGAATTCTGATGAACTAGTTCTGGTTTTTGACATAGAATTTTGGTGAATTTTATACATTTTCTAAATTGAATATGTTGAATCTAAGTGGCAGGCTCGCATACTTCGTGTGACAAATTTTCATTCTTTGTCATTTAGCTAATAAAAAATAATTAGATTTGGACTAACCATAAATATACTAGATATATACTAGATATATATGGTCGCTTTTATTTATGTTACACTTTTCTATTCTAAAGGTGATATATTAGGTATAATTTTTTTTTCTTCAATCCTTCTTTTTTTCCTCATCTTTCTTTTAAAATTAGGAAAAAGTTAATGAGTTAGATTTAAAATTTAATAATTTTTATTTATTATCATTTTTTTATACGTAATATATGAAATTAATAATGTGTATGTTTGGAAGCACTTTTGTAATGGACTTTTGACTATAAAAGTCCATTTCCAATATAAAAAGATGTTTGGTGTAAACAACAAAATGGACTTTTAAAAAAGTAACTCCTACAAAAAGTTCATTTCAAAGAAGTTTATATTGAAGACTTATTGAGAAGTCACTTTTCAAAAAGTTCATCTTGAAATGGACTTATCAATAAGTGTTTCCAAACAAGCCCATTGAAATAAACTACCTATTGGTATTAATTAAAAAATTAAAAATATTTAAATCAATTTAACTACAAAGTTTACATATGATATGATTTTAAAAAAATATATAATATAAGATGGTAAACCTTATAAGTGATGGGTATTATTTTAAATATAAATAGTAATATAGTTATTCAAATAAGTATTGGAAAATTAAAATATTTTTTATTTTAATTTTTATTTATAAATTTCTTAACTAGCAGCCGTGTAATACACGGGTATTGTACTAGTTCTTCACTTTCATGTGGTCGTCCCGATTCCACGGGTCCAGGAGCGGATCCACGTTTTGAATAGGGTGCTATTTGTCTATATGTCTTAAAAGAGATAAAGCTAGTTAAATAGTAAGTAGCATCCCGCGGGATAAAGATAAGGTGTTTTCGAAAATAAAATTAGATTTTTTTTTTGAAAATTAAATAAGTGTTTTTCGATGATAAAGCGCGAAAAATTCACTCTAATTTTAGTAATAGTAGCGGGGTGTTACAATATCAGTCTAAGAAACCGCTCCTGAAACTGCCGACAAAAGCCTAACTAAAGCCGAAACCCAAACCCAAACCACTCCAGGAGTCGTCCCGCCCATCAGCCGGAGGGAAACCCATCCTCACCTCCCCACACCACCAATGCCCCGAATCCGACCAACACCATTGGCCTAGTCCGAGGACAGCGGCATCGTCACGAACCCCCACGCCAGGGAAAATCGGAGGAATAAGAAGTAAGAGGGGTGCCTCAGCCCCGGCCGCCGAAAGCATCCCGAGCCGCCCAGTCCCCACTGCCACACCCACCCGAAACCACCGCAAAATCAAGGATGCCGACGAACCTCGACCACGAATCGGCACCAGGTTTTCGGAGAAACCCGGCCGCGGACCGTTGGCCACATCCCCCGACACGGCTGACCTAGGAAAGCGCACCCTCGAGGCCATGGTCGTGCGGTCAAGGGACGATCACCGGCAAGGCCCGGCTAGCCGCTGAGGGAGGCACGCGAGCAACCAAGGAGAAGAGCGAGGCGACGGATTTTGGGGTACAGAGGAAGTTAGGGCAGACAAATTTTAGAGAGTGGATTTATTGTAGTCAACTTCAACTTTCTACACCACTTTTGAGGTGGTTTCAATCTGTAAAAACATGCAAGTATTTGTAATAATTAAAGCATAATTTAATTTGTACGTGGTTCATATTCAATTTTTAAAATTAATAGAATATACATTATTCAATTTGGTGGCTCTGGAAGTCAAGAAATCTCTGAGTCTTTCAAAAGTCTTTGATCCTGGTGCACAGGTTGATCAAAGAAGCTCAGAATGATTGGTTGGACTGTTCTCGTGCCTCAAAGTCATCCCTCTAATGTATCAGCTTTAGTGTTTGTTTATTACTATCTATTTTGTTTTTCTCATCCTTGTTAGTTTCAGCTGGTTTTGTTTAGTAGCAAGACTTTGTAGCAAGGCTTTGTAGTAGTGATCAGGTGTTAAATTTTTATTCATTTTTTGTGTCTTTGTTGATGTTCTAGGTCACTCTATGTGTGCCTCTCATTCTAGTCTTTCCGGAGTTCGTGTAACTTATTGTATTCAAACTTGATTATCGTTTGAGCTTTAGTAATACAAATCTCTATCGTTTTGGAAAAAAAAAATGCTTACAAAAATTATTTATAAACAAACAAACATATATAATACAAACTTACATTCAAATATAAATATATTTACTTTTAATATTTTTATGAAAATAATGTGGATAAAATTATGTATTTTATATAATTAATTAAATTATACATAACTATTATTAACCAATTGGATACCCAATAATTCTAAAAGAAACATACATGCCTATCCTAGAATTCGAGTTTGGATAAATTTTGAATATAGAATTAACATTTTTACCCAAATAGAAAATTCTCGGATACGAATATATATTACGATCGAATTTTGAATAACAAACCATATCACAGATAATAATAGGCTGGTTAATTTATTCACAGATAATAGGCCTTGAAGGTTGTACATACACAGGCGTTGGGTTTACGTGGATCCCTCACGTCGGAAAAGCCACCGGCCGACTCGCCTTCCTTTCACGCCGACGACACCATCAATCCGACCAGACGGTCGGAATTAGAAACCCTAATTCACACCGAGGTTCTGAATTTTCAACGTTAACTTGTCACATCCCAAATTCAACCCTAATTGATGCATAAAGAGCTTACTTTCTTCAATAGCCTCACGATCGGGAAAAGCATGCGCGTCACTGAGTGACCACGCTCGCAGCAGTTGTTGACTTCACAACGGTCTGAATTTTCCACTCTATGGATTCCTAACTGCCTTTTGCGTGTGTGGAATTTCTAATCGCAAATCGTTTTCTGGTCATTTATGTTGCTTAAATATTCGTGAATTTTGATGTTTTTTTTTTTTATTTATCCCATGTATATGTGAAAAGCAAGTGTTTTTTACGTTTAGAACGTTTAAGTTGATTCTGGGATTTTTTTCTTAATTTATTTAGCAACTTGGGTATATTGATTGGCTTCGTTTTTAGCCTTGTTCCTCGAGGGGAGTTGAAGGGCTTGCAATTATAGCATGTGATGTAATGATTTTGTACTGGTGACACCTTTTCAAACTACTTATAATGTTTATCTGAACAAATTCGATGTGTCGATTGAGACTGCACTCATGGAGGTAGTGTTATCTTTTATATGCATTTTCCTCTGTCTGTGTATCAGCATGAGGCTGAATGGTTTTGAGATTGTGGGTGGAGGATTGAGTTTGTGTATCAGCATTTTCCTTTATAGCATTACATATGAGTATGGATGTTAGTCTTTCAACCAATCATGTCTAGGATTATTGAGATCAAGTTATTTGAAAGACTATCTATCGACGACTGTCGAGTGCTTTTCGTGGTATTGTAAGAAAGATAGAGTTTTATTTGATTGAATAAATCAAATCAAATCATTACAGTCAACATTTCTAGTGGCTATCAAAAGTTATGTGCAATCATGATTTTATACAGTAGCCAATTTGTGCCGAATAATTGGTCATAACCTAAACTCCTAGTTCTCGGTAAAGTATGCTGCCTTTGATATTCTCGGAAATTGGAAGTTAATCAGTATAATCCTTGTTCTATAGATGGGATCATTGGCGGGAAAATCAACGCTGGATGGCCCAGACCTTGAAAACCTGCAGCTTGTCGACCAACAACCAGTTGATCGGAAGCCGTCTTCTCTGGATATAGCTCCACAAAGACCCTCCTTTAGGGATGGACAAGAACACTTTGGTCGTAAAAGTATATTGAGGAGCATATTGCGCAGCATAAAGATTGCTTTGTTTTCCAACAAGTTAAACTTGTTGATACCATGTGGTCCTTTGGCGATATTAGTTGATAAGCTAACAAACCACCATCTAGTAAGTTACAAACTTTTTTCCATAAGAAATTACTTCCCGAGATGCAATTTCTTTTTCTTGTATGTTGACTAATTAAGTGATCAGAGTATTTTCAGGGATGGGTCTTCTTTCTAAGTTTATTGGGCATCATTCCTTTGGCTGAGCGTTTGGGCTGGGCTACCGAGTATGCTCTCAATATCTCTTCTTTAAGTGGATAGTATTTATAGAAGCTTGCAAAGCTACTCATATATGTTACAATTTTGTTCCCCTGCAAATCCAATCTCTTAACCCAACTCTGGAGAAGTCTATTTGGCCTCAAGGCTCTGTACTTTATTAGTAATACACGTCTTTCATTGATAACAAATGACAATGTGAAATGGTTACATATACAGGAAATTCAGTTTTATATCCTGACATAAGTTTCCTGCCAGTGTCGTGCATGTGTGACGTAAAGAATATTCTGATTTGCATGATACCAAAGTTTTGTTTTGCTCGTATTGTTGAGTAGACGATACAATTGTAATTGACTTTCTCTTTTGTGCAGGCAGCTTGCATTCTTTACCGGCCCTACAGGTTTGGTTCTACTAATTCCTTTCATTTTTGGATACAAAGTGTAAAACTACTGTATACCCACTTGTACAGAACAAAAGAAAAATAGTGTATTTGTGCTTGTATAGTGCAGCAAGTATGATGTATGTATGCCACTTAACTATAATGTTATGTTTGTTTCTCTGGTACTTGTGATAAACTAAAAGTATGATTAGTTAGATCACAGTTTAGCTCATTCAGGAGTAAGATCATTCTATTACACTATCGTACAATTCCTGCAGAACCACAGTTCTTGTATTTCTCTAACTTACATGCATCTGTGTTAGCATTTTGTGTTTTAAGCATCAGAATTGTTGTCGTCCTGAAATTTCACTTAGACAAGTTTAGCTAAATAAATATTATTTGTCAGATTTGTTCCTGTAATTCGATATAAAGGCCCTTTACAATGACTTTGTTTTGTGTATCTTCAGTTGGGGGTCTTCTAAATGCTACATTTGGCAATGCAACCGAGCTAATAATATCTATGTATGCTCTGAGAAGAGACATGATTCGTGTTGTTCAGTTATCACTGCTTGGGTCGATTCTTTCTAACATGTTGTTGGTGCTTGGATGTGCCCTTTTTGGAGGAGGGATTATTCATTTTAGAAGGGAACAAGTATTTGACAAGGTTGGTGATTTTTTATTTTTTATTTTTGGTTGCGTTAGTTTTCACCATATGATCTAACATGGGACAATGCTATGAATTATATGTTCAATTATGGTTAACTAACTTCTATTTATTCATTGCTTTAGTTTCATGGATTTGTTATTTCAAATTTTTTAGGCATCTGCAACAATGAATTCTGGATTGCTGTTGATGGCGGTTATGGGTCTCATGTTTCCAGCTGTTCTCCACTTCACACATACTGAATTGCATTTCGGAAAGTCTGAGCTGGCACTTTCGAGGTTTAGCAGCTGCATTATGCTGGTAGCTTATGGTGCATACATTTTTTTCCAGCTGACCACTCAGAAGAACCTTTATGCCCGTTTAAATGAGGAGGTAGATCTCTCCTTTATCATGACCACTCTTCATATTGGAGATATTTATTTAATTGTCATATTTCAATTTTTCAAGAAAAAGTTGTGATAAAGCATTGAAGATAATCGACCATCTTCTATATTTTCCTTTTTTTTTTCATTTTTAAATAAAGTTTTGTGGCTTTCCAATACAATGTTCGCTACAATAATGGGTGGGATTTTTTTCTCACGAATCATTTGGATACTTATTATTATTATTATTATTATTATTATTATTATTATTATTATTATTATTATTATTATTATTATTATTATCATCCTCATCATCTTTTGATGGCTTTCTTCTAGGAAGAGAGTCCAGCTAGTGAGGACTCAGATGACAATGACGTGCCAGATATCTCAAAGTGGGAATCAGTCGTGTGGCTATTTATGTTAACTTCCTTGATATCAGTCTTGTCAGAATATTTAGTTAATGCCATAGAGGTAACTACTCTTTTATCATTACGATTTCTTGATCTAATAATAACAAATGCGACCACCTCTTTCCTTTGTTATATCCGTAAAGTTGTTTCTAGATAAAAAGTACTTTCACATGCCTTCCATGTAGTTTTACTGCAACACTGTGTATTAAATTAAAGTATTTTTCTCCTTTAAGAAATGAAATATAAAAAGAAAGCTAGGTGAAAGGAACAAACGATTAGTGAGTGGTGTTCTATTTATTAATTTATACTTACGGGTACATTATTCTGAAAATTCTTTCAGGGAGCATCTGTGTCGATGAATATTCCGGTAGCATTTATTAGTGTTATCCTGCTGCCGATTGTCGGGAATGCAGCTGAACATGCAGGCGCCGTTATGTTTGCTGTTAAAGACAAGCTTGTTGGTGTTATTTTTT
Organism: Striga hermonthica; assembly: GCA_902706635.1. Classification (NCBI taxonomy): domain Eukaryota; kingdom Viridiplantae; phylum Streptophyta; class Magnoliopsida; order Lamiales; family Orobanchaceae; genus Striga; species Striga hermonthica. Next base: position 9,410,220 of record CACSLK010027752.1, on the reverse strand, counting down.
TTTTTTTTCAT
>CACSLK010027752.1:9363186-9374696 GCA_902706635.1 Striga hermonthica | reverse complement strand
AAAAAAAAACAAAAAAAAAAGAAAAAGAAAAAAGAAATCCCTAGCTTAGGTGGATTTTTGAAAATTTTATCTATTTTTTTTTTGTCGAAACGATAGATTCATTAACTAAGACACATAACTACAACCGACTGAGTAGTCGGAATAGGGATACTACACTAGGCAGCCTAAAATTTACAACACACGCCATAAGACGAAAAAGAAAAATAAAAAACTCCTCATAAGAGAATGCACAAACTATCTCCCTACAAGAGAATAACACATTTTTCTATACGAGGAGAGATGAAAATTTTATCTAGTCATACGTGTACTTTAGCCTAAAATCACAAGATCCTGTCATTTGTATTATATCAATACTAGTATAATATTCGTGTACAACACAATTACTTGATAAGAATATTATTGAGAACTTAGTCAAACTATTATGGAATTACCAAATTAGTTTCTTAATATTTTTGGAATGTCCGGACCTAAAATTATTGATTTAGAATAATATTAATTTTCATTCAAACAAAACTACAAAGCATGTTTTTTCACCAAGTATGATTCCAAATCGTGTCAGGCTGTCAATTAAGCTCAGCGCATTCTGTAATTATATATACCGGAAATGCATTGTGCAATTATATATTGGAGAATTTATATCAATCATGTTTGTGTAGCATGATTGTTGTTAATTTTTGGTAATGATGGGCCTATTAAGGAGTCCAATTAAGAAATGTAGACCGCGGGCCCAGGTGAAAACCTGATATGTCAGCCGTCGATAGAAATCGAGCCCATACCCCTGAAATGGATCTCCTTTCCAAAGCCTACGCAGCCGCTTCCGACGACGAAGACGGAGACGGTGGCGTCGCCGGAGCAGGATCCCGACACTCGCATCCTCCACCGCCTCCCAAACGCGTCCGAGGCTCTACTTCATTCCCAAATTCCTCACAAATGCCCGTTTTTCGCCTTCCGAGTTTCCCTGCCGAAGCTCCGATACCCGGGAGCTACATATCTAAGCGACAAAGAGCTTCTTTGGTTTCCGATCCGACACTGTCCGAACCGAACCCGACTCATGCCGACCCGTCTCCAGGTTCAATCCTACGCTCTGATTTACTTTTTCTTTTTAATTGTAATGTGATGTGAAGATGTTGTTCCTCTTTTGAAACTGTGAAATTTAGCAGTGTTGTTTACATTCAAATTACAGTTTTAAGGTAATGTGAAGAAGATGTTCCTCTTCAGAAACTGTTGAAATTTTGATAGTAGTGTTGACATTCTTCACTGCATATTACAGTTGTAGGAAGCCTTTCCGATTCAGATTTACCTCAATGTGTTTTTACTGCCTTGAGGCGCCGCTCGAAGAACGTCGTAGTGTCCAACCAAACTCCTCAGTCACTTTCTGCAGATCTCAGAGGCCATACGAAGGCTGTTAATTCATTGCAGTGGTCTAAATCTCATGGTAAGCACTTACAGCTCTGCACAGCTTGTACTATTTGATTAATGTCAAGTGAAAACGATAAAATCGTAATATTTGATAAGGATCATTTTTTTAGCTGTATTTTGTATTGCTACGACATTGTATGCCTTGAGGACTGATGTGTTGTTGCTTGTATCATACATCCATTTGTTCTGTATGTTCTGCTTTTTTTTTCGGACGATAGTTTATTTGAGGTTGTTGTGAGATCGAGAGTCAATCTCAATAGTGTATCCATTCAAAACGATTGGCATAATTGACTCAAGCTAAGAACTATTACTGGATGAAGGGGTGAACATGAAAGATGTAGTTGCAAACCAAAGATGCATATTGGATAATATCAGAAGTGTTTCTGTTTATAGTTATTTATTAAGGTATTTTCTTTCAAAAAGTTATTTTACTTGTTGAGAAGCAATTTACAAGCAAGAATGATCTTCGGGATTGAATTTGCTGTTTCTTATGCATTATGTTTTTCAAGAATAGTTTACGAGCATTTAATATTGGAGTTTTTGAGGTTCCATTTGTTTTCCCTTTCTTTGAGTATTTGTCTTCTGCAGCATTATGTTTGAACAGTCCATGATATTTGTCACACTATGAATTTTGATGTGTTTGATGGACTTAGTTTCCAGCTCATCTTCTAGCATCTGCCGGAATGGATCATACTGTTCGTATCTGGAATGTATGGAGCACAGGTCAGAAGCAAGCAAGTGCGTTCAATAATCACCACGCGGCAGTTAAAGATGTGAAATGGTCAGAACACGGATTATCTTTTCTATCTTGTGGTTATGATTGCACTTCACGGTTAGTTGATGTTGAAAAGGGAATGGAGATTAAGGTTTTCAAGGAGAATCAAATTGTAGAAGTTGTCAAATTTTGTCCAGACAACTATAATCTCTTTCTCTCTGGGGGGTCAAAAGGTCAACTTAAACTGTGGGATATCAGGACTGGCATGGTGGTCCATGAATATGTACGAAACCTTGGGCCAATTCTTGACGTGGATTTCACGGTTGATGGCAAATATTTAATCACCTCGAGTGATGTATCCCAAACCAACCTTAGCGAGAACTCGATTATTGTATGGGATGTTTCACGTCAAGTTCCGTTATCCAATCAGGTAATTTTAAATTTGATTTTCTATGTTCCTGGCATGAGAGGGTGAAACTTGAAGTATCTGTTTTATCATATTATATATGATCTACTTTCTTCACCTCTTTCTGATTTGTTAAAGATTAAAATCAATCAATTAATAGTTTAGGCTTGGAGTTTCTGCTTTCTGTTACAGAAAGATATTTAGCTACTGAGTACAAGAGCAATTTCAGATGATGAAATTTGTGTAGATGGATATTTTACTTGAGCTATGCAGAACTGTTTTCCAGAGTGTCAAATTGAGTGTCTATATTACGGTTTTACACTCTGACAAGGTTTTTTTTATGTGGTGTGGCAACTACCAGGAATTTATCAAGTTGAATCTAATAAAGCCTATAGTATTTTTATCATATTGTTGTAATTTTTAAGATACATGAAAGGGCACATTTGTCCAACATGTTCTTCATAAATTTCAACACGGCCATTGGTTATCTGTTCTAACAAGGACGAGCACTGAGGATCTCACAGTACTGAGGTGTAATTATATGTGACTATCTAAGTTCTAAAAAGGACGAGCTCTGAGGATCTCACAGTACTGATGTGTAATTTTATATGTGACCATTCAGGATGAGCATCATTTTATCGTTTTTATATCCCAAATTGAAATACTGCTGTATCATTATATGACCAATCAGGACATCATAGTATTTCTGTTATTTTATCATCAATGAGATGACATGCAATTATGCATGCTTATTTTGTTGCTGATGTAGTTGGCTATTAATGTGATAACCTCTACACTGAATGAAACAACTCTTAACTGTAAACGCATGTATTACAGGTCTATGCTGAAGCATTCACGTGCCCCTGCATCAGATGCCACCCATTTGAGCCATACTTCATTGCTCAATCCAATGGAAACTACATTGCTATATTCTCAACAAGACCCCCATTCAAACTTGACAAGTATAAGAGATACGAAAGTCACAGTGTATCAGGCTTCCCCATCAAGTGCAATTTCAGTCCGGATGGAAATATGGTGGCCTCTGGATCCTCTGATGGATGCATATACTATTTCGACTCGAAATCATCCAAATTTCTCAAAAAGGTTAAGGTGTACGAGCAAGCATGCATAGATATTGTGTTCCATCCAGTCTTGCACGACGTTATCGCTAGTTGTAGCTGGAGTGGTGAAGTCTCTGTATTACAGGCGAGACCTCGGTAAAAAATGAAAAACTCTCAGTTACATGTATCTCTATTTTTGGGCATAATCATTTGGTTTTGAGATTTATATATCTGGTGTCATTCTGTTCAATGTATTATGACATTTGGTTAATTTATCTAGACATGTGTTATGATATGATATACCACCCAGTGATCTTTCTGTGCCTTCGATTTCGCATGCTGCAGCATGTCCTAAAATGCGTTTGCTCTGCGAAGATTCATGCGTTTGTGAGTGTTGGGCTTTCTATAATAATTATCCTCTCGGTTGTTGAATGTACCGTTTTAACATGTATTATGGTAGTTTTCCCTAAAGCTTCAGGGTTGTAGAACATTTGAGTCTCTATTGTTATGACTCTGCTAGAAAACTCTCATCTGTTTATTGGTTCATTAGTAAACAAGCCAAGCCTGAACTCGAGTATCAGAAGCTTGAACTCACATTTTTCTTCTCGGTGTTATCTGATTGACTTGATTTTGTAACCTTATTTGAGGAGTGGCTGAGAGACAATAATTGATACATGTCCTATGATATTTTTATGTTACAAAATAATAATAATAATAATAATGTAATAACATTTAATATAATATTTCTACAAAATAAAAAATTTAACCAATTAAGTTTTTTAAATGATATTATTCCCTACTAATAGAGCTCAGGAGAATCCATCATCACTTGTTTATTTGTTGGTCTTCCTCATCAAAAAAAAAAAAAAAAAAAGGTCCAAAATCAGCCCAACTTAAATAGTAATGCAGACAATGTCAACTATCAATCAGTCACAAAGCAAACTAACACTAAAATCTCCTTTCCAAATAAAATAAAATCCAAACAACAACAAAAAAGGAAAGGGGAAAAAAGGATGTTACTAATAACTTTAGTTACAGCAAAGCACACTCATTTGTATATGCAAGTATGAGTAAGTTGATCCGCGTAAAAAAGGGTGCGCCATTCGATGCCCGACAAAACATTCACAGAAACACAGGAGCCATCACCAGAGTTATTGTAGCCAACATTTTGATGAGAACATGAAGGGATGGACCTGCAGTGTCTTTAAACGGGTCGCCCACGCTGCAAATTAATTGTAAAAGAAAATGCTGAATATAATGAGAAAATGAAACATATACAAGACCAGTGTGGATTCCTCTATATAACAATGACACTTGAGATATAAGGCCTTCTTCGATAATAAGAGTTCTGGGGCCAAATGAGAGAGGTTTGACACGTGAAGAACCATGAATCTTATAGTTTGACAAGTAAAAGTTTGAAATAGCTTTTTTTTAATCCAAAAAAACTAATTTCGAAAGGGATCAACATAAGATTTCTTTTGGAATAGCATATCATACCGCAAATTATTTACCGAACACTTCTACAAAATCAGCGAATCCAACCAGTCAGTCAAAGTTGTTAATTCAATCAACTATCAGCTATCAGTTATCCGCTAGAGTCCAACACAGTGCAATAGTATTTAGAAACATGTGAGGCCACAAATTTTTTTTTTTTACAAAAGTAGTATTTACTATTTATCACTTACGTGTCGCCAGTAACTGCTGCTTTGTGACAATCACTCCCTTTGCCTCCAAGAGCGCCTGTCTCGATGTACTTCTTAGCATTATCCCAGGCACCTCCAGCAGTGTTTAGAAATAGGGCCATTAAGATGCCCGAAACAGTAGCAAACATCAACATGGCAGCCACAACTTTTGCCCCAAGCAGAGGATGACCTGTATAGTAGCCGAGCACCCGGAACAGAAAACCTACCCAAAAAATTAAAGATTAAAAAGTTTTTTATCGTTACATTAAGCATAACGTAGAAAATTATTAATGTTTGCAGATGATGGCCGGGCTTTGGACAGAAAGTAACAATTCGATGAACTAAATCAAAATGTCTATTAGTATCAGAACACTTGTTCCACATTTAGTGCAGAAGGTAAATCTTCCGATATGGAAAAGCAGATCCGCACATACAAAATTATGTGGAAGTAGGTTCTTGCTCTTTCAGGCATGCAAATCCTCAATACGAACAAAATACCAAGACTTGCAAGAAAAATTTAATCATCCAGCACAAGACTTTACTACTCAAGCTGCATTATATATCATCCAATGAATAAAGTTTAGTTATAAGATCAGCACTCACAGGCAGTTACATTTGAGAAAAAAAAAATCATCTCATTAATGCAAGACTGGCTTCAACAATGTTCATATTTTGAAAGATGCACACCACACAGTGTTATTATGATCATTCTCCTCCAAAAACAGTAGTGCAGAACATATTATTTCTAATGCAAAATTTTAATCATCTATTCAGAAAAAAAATAAAATAAATAAATAAATAAATAATAAAAGGTGAAAAGAAAAGAATTACCAACAACTATGGGTGATATAATGGCCAATGCTCCAGGCTTAATCATCTCCCTTAGAGACGCGGATGCAACAATAGATACACAACGACCATAATCAGGTTTCTCCTTATAATCCTGAAACACACGATCAATATTACACGCCTTGTTGTTGGACAATCCAAATATATGCCACTAAACCCTAAAAAAGTCAATCAAAATACTAACCATAATTCCTGGCCTCTCGATGAACTGTCTTCTTACTTCATTAACTACCTCCTGAGCACTTCTGCCAACAGCTGCACAAGCCCATGCACTGAACAGAAATATAAGCATAGATCCCAATAATCCACCGACAAACACTTCAGGGATGGCAATGTCAACCTGCAAAACAATATTCATGAAGTCAAACTTACAGGCAGCATGCAAGAAGCAGAAAGTCAAAAGGAACCGAGATTTTTAATATTACAAGTTTTCAGTCTGCGTACCTGATTGAAGGGTACATGGGCAAAGGAAGCTACTTCATCCATGTAAGCACTGAACAGAAGAAAAGATGCAAGTGCAGCAGATCCAATTGCAAAGCCTTTGGTAGTAGCTTTCGTAGTATTACCAACCGCATCAAGTACGTCAGTAATTTCACGCACACTTTCAGGCTGCCAAGGAGATGCATCACATGAAAAAAATAAAAAATAAAAAGTCCTGGCGTATTTAAAAACAAATTTGGGATTATCCAAAATATACCTGCTGACTCATTTCAACAATTCCACCAGCATTATCAGCAATAGGGCCAAACATATCCATTGTGAGTACATAAGCTGCTGTGCTGAGCATCCCCATTGTTGCAACGGCCGTCCCAAACAACCCACCAGTTGGACTTCCAGACTCATCAACTAGTCCTGAACTATGGCCCAGCCAATATGCAGATATAATTGATACGCTTATGACAAGAACGGGAAGAGCTGTCGACTCAAGTCCGAGACTAACTCCAGCAATTATGTTAGTTCCATGTCCGGTGGAGCTAGAAAGTGCTAACGAGCGAACTGGCTCATGCTTGTAATCAGTGTAGTATTTTGTTATCCACACAAAGATATACGCCGTCATAATACCAACCAAACCACATAAAGCAAAGTTCAACCAAGCAGAAGGTGCTTGTTCAGTATACAACATCCAGCGTGTGGACTGCAAAACAAAACCAAGCCATCACCACTAAGTAATGGAAGCATCACGATAAAAACAAGGAATACATAGTGTTATCAATATAATGCTTACAGCAAGGTTTCCTGAGTCTACATACTACAAAGTGATTGTCCAAGAAAAGACAAACTTCTTACCACACCAAATGTCAGAACAGCTAAAAGTATCGTCACGGAATACCCTTTCTGAAGTATTGTCATTGGGTCCTCTATAACCCCAATCTTTCCAGAGTCGCGAGTATTTCGAATGGAAAAGATTCCAATCGATGATATTATCAGGTCAAATGAGTGGACAACAAGAGGAAACAAAATGAAACCCGATGGATCTGCATGTAGATGATAAATTATTTTATTCAGCAAGATAACAGAATGCTGAAGTGAGAATTTCCCACATCACCATCTGATTATATCATCATGGCTAGGAAAGTAAGCGAAGAAATCACAAATAGATACACGACATATTAAAATCCAAGAGAACAAATGTAATCACTGTTATTAATAGGACAAAAGCCAGTAACAAATAATAATCATCAATGTAAAGAACATTCCTACATGTGGGGATGCGCGGGGGGTGAAAGATAGGAGGGGTGGAGGGGGTGAAGAGATCTAATGTTAATATCATCTTCAGATAATAACCACTAAAAATAAGGAATGGCTAACCGTTCAAATTTTCCAGACAATTCAGACACTTCTAGGAGACAAAATTTTCATGATTAGATTGTGGGATTAAGAAAATGGCAACAACATAAAATACCAGACATGTATGCGAAAGTCTACCAATTAAACTAGATTTTAGCAAGAATATAGAGGAAGTTGAAATCAAAACTGTGAAACGTAGACGAATACAATACCATTTTGTGCAAAAAGACATGTTTGAGAAAATTACCAGAGAAAAAAAAAAAAAAAAAAAATACTTGAGTATACACTAAAGATCGAAAACATACCTTCAATCTTACACCGTTGAGCCATTGTTCCACCTAGAATCATTGCACTAATAATTTCTGCAGCAATACTTTCAAACAGATCAGCACCTCGCGCAGCACAGTCACCGACATTGTCGCCAACCTTAAATTTGATATGATGAATTTACATCAGAATTTAAAAAAAAAAAAAAAAAAAAAAAAACAAAAAAACAAAAAAAAAACAAAATAAGCAGAATAATATATCCTATAACTATAAGGTACGGAAGACACGCTATTAATTCTTATAGAAATGAGGACCCAAAAAGTTACTTTTCACCATATTAATATCTGCGTTCCACATACAAGACCACCTTCTAGCTCCAAAAACCTACAGAGCTTGAATAGGCCTCTTACCAAATCGGCAATGACAGCAGGATTTCGTGGATCGTCTTCAGGAATACCTTGCTCCACTTTTCCAACGAGGTCAGCTCCAACATCAGCTGCTTTTGTATATATCCCACCGCCCAACTGGGCAAAAAGTGCAACGAATGAGGCCCCAAAACCATATCCAACAAGAAGAAGAGGTACTGTAAGATAAAAAAGAAGAGTCAAGCAACAGACGTCAGATAGATGTAGACTTGCTGTCCTATAAGGAAAAGGAATACTTATTTCTGAGTTTCTTAAGGTGGTAGCAGAAGCTTACAGTCGGTAACCTTCATGGCACCAGGCGAATCGACCCCCAACCAGACGTAGAAGGTCGCATAAAGAATAGCAATACCAATGACAGCCATTCCAACAACTACCAAAGCAGAAAAGCCACCAGCGCGAACAGCAATCTGCAAAAGAGCTAGGCCAGCTCAGGAAGTCTAATGCATTTCCAGTTGAATATTAGTCAGATATAAATCCAATGAAAGGAAACCTGTAATGCCTCTCTTGCAGATCTTCTTGCTGCACTTGAAACTCGAACATTAGCACGTACTGAAACCCACATCCCTACATAGCCAGCAACACCAGAACATAGAGCCCCAAGAAGAAAAGAAGCAACAGTAATATAAGCTGATGTTGCCCTGCATCCAAACAAAGGCAGAACACATTATATATTTTTATGAATTATGGCAAATGTAGGCCAAGTTGCAGCTTGTTTGTGGTGTTGGATAGGACAGAAAATACATACACCAAAATTGAATATGAAAATATCTATGATTACCTTCCCAGACCAGAAGATTCTTGCTGAGGAGTTGTACTGCGAAACAGATATATGCTAAGAATAACTAGTCCAAGTAAAACAGCCATCTTTGAGATAGTTCCATATTGGGTCCGAAAGAAACCTTCAGCACCATCACGTATAGCATCTGATATCTGGGAAATGTAACAGTACGGTGTGAAAATTGAAACAAACAGAAAATCTTTTAAACATAACAAACAAAAATGACAGAATTCTATTAATTTCTTTAAGTTCCGCTGAGCAGGAAAATGTAAAAGAAAATATAAGGCATCAACCTAAACGAGACCACCAGCCAGGAACTCCAACAGTATTCCAACTAATGCGACATAAATATTTCAAAACTCCCTCATAAAGGTATAAACTATAAACTATATATTCCTGAAGTGATACATGATATTCTTGCCCACACAATGACAAGTATAAATTGTTGTACCTCGCAGCCACAACGAAGATGCAAAACTAAGGCTTTTATAAGACCGACTCATTTGGGGAAAATGTAACCAATGCAGTCACATCACATGAATATTGAAAATGGGAAGAACAACAGACAGAAAGTGTATATCAAATGAAAACAAAATGGTAAAAGTACCAAAACAAGAAAAAATGTACCTGCACCATCTCAGGGGGCCCCTCATCCTTAGCGAGTACCCACTTCGTGAGATATATAGACACGAGAAAGCTGATAACGCATACCGAGTATACAAACACAATAATTGGTGATGTACTAGCACCAATGTAGACCAGAGCACAGACTCCAACAAGCAGGAGCACCATAAGAACACGAATATTTATTCTCATAATTAGGTGGAAGATCTGTGTAACGCATTTTGGAATCCGTATACGGACATAATGAGGACAGGAAACACGAATTAAAGTGCTGTAAAGAAAAGAAATTATAGGGGAAGAAAATAAAAAGGCCACTTCAAATCCTGCTTAAAAACAAATGAAGTTTAAAGCTAAGATCTTAAACCAGATATCACAATCACTTCAATTGAGATGGATGACTGAACATATGATTACAGAATGTGAAGTTTCTCCAGCTCATTCATGAAAACTAATCCCATTCCATAATATAACATTCTACTGAAAATAAGAATATGCGTGTCTTGCATGCGCATGTGTATTTTATATCAAATACTTTCCTATCTACAGGTTTGTTCATTTATTCCTTTGTGGTCGAGGAATGAAACCCTTGAGAAAGCATTATGTACGACCAATAGAGGCATGTCTTTAAATCTGAAAACAAAATAGCCAGACTGAAAAAAAATAATTATCCTAAATTCCTTATCTGGGGATGTTTCAATCAAGCTAGAACAACAGATAATGAATTCTTTATATCCTAGTAGTTTGACAGTCACAGCATGAACTAAATATTTGAGACATTACTTGTGGATTAAAAGGTTCCTTGACATCTATATGGGCTTCAAATGATGAAAACAAACATATAATTCACCATATGGGATTCAAAGTTCAAACAACAGAGGTTCAGATTGAGCTAATCTGCGGAAAGGTAAGGTAAACATTACACCATATGTTTTGCTTAAAGAACCTATACAATTAATGCACTCACAAGAGGTGTGTAAGGTTTAGTACGCATGTTCGGGAATGTCCTCGGCTTTTCCTGATAAGGCCCCAGATTCCCACCCTCCACATCATTATCCATCGTGATCGCTTGGAAGGAGTTCACCCTTCGTGCCACTGGGAAAGGGTTAAACTCGCCACTATGGGGCAAGTCGCCCCCTGAACCTTGTCGCTGTATCTTGACTTCTGTTACGGTTGCAGTAAAAATCAGAAACAAAGCTGATAGAAATCAATAAATGATTTTATCTCCTTTTATTCCACCAGATTACTTGGTTTCCCCCAAAACCTTCACCGAAAACAAAAATAATATAAATGCCCTGCAACACATTGACAGTGAACCAATTTCAACACTGTGAGATGAATTCTAAACAAGAAACCAAACGAATTGATGCATCACCAAACAAAAATCAGCTTCGAAATATTCAATGGCGGTCCCGCTTCACGGGTTTTCCAAACTAGAAATTTGAAAAATAAATAAATATGTAATCTTTCGAAACATGAAGAATAGGAAAGAATCTGAG
>CACSLK010027752.1:9300469-9318456 GCA_902706635.1 Striga hermonthica | reverse complement strand
AAACCGAGTAGTTTCTACTAGCGAAGGAATTATTGTCGGAACCGGACTTCAAAAGGTGGATACGATTAGAGGGAAGACATTTGGATTCCTAAAGTGAGTAACCACAAGAATGTATCGTTTCCAAACCGGGAATTGATTTCCTCATACATCGTCGGTTTTGAAGGAGTTCAAGAACAAAGGTAATTTTTATAAATTACATATCAAATCAAAATTAGTAAAAGTTACTAGATTTTAAATGATGCTTATTCGTAATATCGTTATACTTATATACGGAATAAGTATTTATAAGATAAATACTTATAAAAATTTTAAATTCCGCTGTAAACTCTGTTCCGTACGGTATATCGAACCCAACATAACCTTCATAGCAGGGACCTCATTCACAGTCCCAATCAACACAACAATTTGGTTTTTCTGCACACAACACAACCATATAAACAATAAGAAAATCAAGCACATCAACTCCAAACCAACCCTCCCACTTAAGCCACTGTTAAATTTCCACATCAAATCCCACTTGACCATTTTCAGAAATTAGCTCAGAAAACCCAATTTCATTCAATCCAACAACTAATAAAGAAAAACCCACAAGATCAAGAATAGATATCAATCATATTAACTTTTGCAAACACAAACACAACATATTAACCATTTTTAAGGGTTTCAACTTTCAACTTACCTTGCCCTTTGATATAGCCACAACTAGTATTGCCGACTCGACCGGTAGTATTTGATATAACATGTCATACCCGACCGGCTTTTATGGATATATATTGAAGAATACGCCCATAAATGGGCTAGGACACTTGATATGATAATATGGGCCAAGCTCCATTTGGACTATAAGGTATACTCCCCCTATAAAAGGGAGGCTAAGGTACTCATTTCCTATCTTCACTACTCATTCCCTTACCACACTTCCTCTCTCTACACACTCTCTCTATATGCATGAATCCAGTACTGACTTAAGCATCGGAGGCCCAAAGCTGGGCACCCCTCCCGGGGTCTCGGACTTTGGGTTCTTGCAGGTACGGTGGCCGTCCGAGTCGAGGGAGCCGGGACCTTTGTCCCATCACCCTTCATGAAGGAAGAGAGGCGTAAGAGCGACATAGGGGGTCTGTTTTCCTAATCATGAGCAACCTCTTCAAAATCACCGCATTGAACTGTGAGATCCCAATCAACCTCACTAATGCTCTTTTCCAAAATCAAACAGTCAAAATGCCACCACACGCATCAATGAGCCAAGACTATAGCAAACATCAAACATGACGGTCTCAACAAGTAGATTTATCACCAAAACCAGCACAAACCAATTTCAATAATTGACACATTTAACGAAAATCCAACTAAAGCACAAAAATATTTCAAAGGTCAAGCCAATCGAAAATACCACCACCGACAGAGAAATAGCTTACACGAAAGACGCATCTATTAAGGAAAAACCTTACAGCCACGAACCATAAGTAGAAGTAGACTGATAATGGAATGTCACGTGGTAGGCTCGACGTCGGACTTCTAGATTGATTCCATCCGCCGATTCAAGCTTTACTTGAAACGACCGAACATCAATCGATTGCAGCGGGCAAAGCCTTCTGTGTCATACCCGCCATGACCCTAACGTTGAATCCTACAGTAGAAGCATACAATTGGTAGAACTCGACTGCTTCATTCAAACCTCTAAATTGTTGTCCATTGTGCGGTTTCAGTGCATCCTCGCATTCGGGTATCCAATATTTAGTGTCCCCCTGGCGATATCTAAAGTCGATGGTGTTGTGATTTGTCAGTCGGGGCTCCTTCTAAAACAAGTTAAGATGGAAATATATACATCGGTAAAGTGCACTTTTATGTTGAAGACAATGCACTATATAATCCAAGTTATGCACTTTAGTCCAACTGAATAATATGAAGAAAGATACAATCAGGTATCTTTAAGAAGATCGTATATTGTTCAAATGTCTTCAATTAAATTCAAGCAACTAATGTCAGTAAGTTCATATTGTACCTGATTGGGTGTCGTTCGACTCCATATGTTGCAACAACAATTGTATATGACATGGTGAAAGGAAAAAAATTCCTGAATCCTTTGACCTTGGTTGGCCGTTCTTGACGCAAATTAAGATCCCTAAAATCGATATATGAACATTGGTTGTAGATTGGAAAAATTGAATAATAATTGGAATAACATTAAAAATTATGGTTAATGTTCAACATACCTGATCTATTTAGTGAGGTTAACAACGACTATGGATGTTGGATCGGAGTTTTACAATCGGTCGAGCTTTGGCTTACAACTCTCACGGTAAAGAAGCCTGCTCACGCCATCGCTAAAAATTAGAACTTGAGCGCCCGAAATTGATCAGAAACCTCGATCTTTTGCAAATTTCAGCTTGGATCTCCCGTCAGAATTTATGAATCTGCGGAGCTAAGGGTCTTTTTTATCATCCAGATCGATTTTTCCCCAAACTGTATTCCTACAGCTATGAGCTCGCGCTAATGTATCAGCTGAAATTACAATCATACCCTGCTAGTTTTTGGTGTGAGTAATCTACCTGCTCAGATCGTGTCCATCCTATCCTAGTGATCTTGTGATCACTGTTTATTCTTATTTCTTTCATTTAGCACCTTTCTCACCGGAGCGCGACTATATATATATATATATATATATATATATATATATATATATATATATATATATATATATATATATATATTCATATGTATATTTCTTTAAAAGTGGGTATGTTAATCTTAAAATTTTTTAGTTAAGATTTTTATTACTTTCTATCATTAAATTTTTTAATTTTAAAGCACTTCATATTTTTTATTTGTTACCCTTTTTATATGTAATATATCAAATCATTTATTTTCAATGATGTTTGAGTTGGCTCATATATTGCAATAACATAAAAATAATATAATTATTTATATTGATATAAAATATTATATTTTAGTACTACTTTAAGATAATAAATTGGTGTTAAAGTATATAATGTAATAAATTTTATATTCAATTTAAATCAATTTTATTAAGTATAAAATAACATAAGATAAACTTGTGGTATGTTTTCATACATAAATTTGAAACAATTCATATTAAAAAAAAAAAGTAAAAAAATGGGTGTAAACTTCTAACTGTTCCCACGTTTTGGCTAGAGCGCCCAAATCCGATATATGTTTGACACGAATTTGTCCTAATGTTGAAACTATGGCAAATGCACCTTAGGGTACAAACGAAGCGAAGCAACGTAAAGTCATAGATAAAAAGAAAGACTAAGTCAGAGAAAAAAAATGAAATAACATTAGCCATGTGAAGTCAATTACTGCTGGAAAAAGGAACTCTATAATTACAGTGATTATGAAAATGACTTAGTTAATTAATATTTTATCAAACATTGATAAATATTTTAAACTTTTTAATCCATTAATTCGTATAAAGAGTACAGCTTTATCAAATATATTACATTACATTTAATCGTATGTGATTATATTAATTGTAGCCTAATAAATAAGATAATTTGATAACATCATTATACAAAACACATACGAAAAATACCGTACTACGTATAAATGTGCTTTAATTACTTAGCAAATAAAATATTATTTGTCTATAGAATAAGAAACAAATAATATAATAGTAATGCAATGAGAAAAAGAAAACGTGCTAATTTTATTAGAAAAGTGTGAATACCAATATTTACAAACAAAAAGTCTTTTAAAATTATTACTTTTTTGTTGCTAGCGTTTAAATATATGGACTCTGTAAGAAATTGATTCTCATAAATAATGATCATATATTATTTATTTTCAATTTTGAATAATTAAAAAATCCAAAAATTTGTATACATGATGTATATTTTAATCATGACTCCATAATGAAATTCTAATTCTTCAGCTGTCAAATATTTCAACCAATGATATGCTTCTCAATATTTTCTCATTGTCTTGTTTGTTTTGTTTTATCACTGCAAAAAATAGATTATATTGTTCGTCTATATTCTAAATAAATAACACTGAAAATGAAATGTATGAGTATCAAAACATTTTTGAATGTTACAATGAAGTTGTCATTTCTTATAGAAATATTTATAATCTTATTGGTGTATTGCGCTTGAACATATGTGCAATTACTTTAGAGGTACTTTCAGGTAATGTATGGTGATTTCAAAAAATAATTTAGCACTTCGGGAGAAGTACATGTAACCCAGATTTTGGAAAGTCAACTTTTATTTGGAGATAAAATTCATTCCCACCTCGTGGGGCGATGCATCAATAGGGTAGACACCAATATATCTAGAGACAGAGGAATGAAAATTAATTAAGAGGAATTAGTAGTTTATACAGTGATAAAAAATATCAGCAATTTTAGTGACACCGTTAGTTACTTCATAGAGATATTTATTCTTTGTTAGTAGAAGTACCTTGTTATAAAGATCATTCGATCATGGAATTTGACTATATGTTGGGTCAGAATGTTTCTTAAGTGTTTGAATAAAATTGGCGTTTTGCCTAACTAATTAAGAGAAATTTTGCAATATTATTGATGTATTGGACTCCAACGACTATGAATGTTCTCATGAGAATGTCAAAACTAAAATGAAAGAAAATCTTTGTGTTTTTTATTAGGGATTTGTTTTTTATATATATTTTTGTTGAGGGTTGTAACACGTTATTTCACTCTTTTTATATGAGGACATCATTACGTTAATTCTAAATAAAAAAAATCACATATGAGTTTATTTTTTCTATATTTTACTTCATTACTGCAATGATATGTTTAATAAATTAATTAATTTATTTTGCAAACTTACTCCGCGAATATCATTCGACACCTCGTGCATCGCACGTGCACTTTACTAGTATACATAAAAGTATATATACAGTTTTTAAACATATTATAATAAGTTACTTATATTCCCTGTACAAAAAAGTCTTCTAATATACAAAACATATGTTGAACATATACTCCATCTTCTGTTATGTATCGTTTTGTTTTGGTATATTAAAGGTATATGTTTTTTAATTTTTTGTTGGTGGAGTCGCTTATGATGAATTCATTCATTATATGATGAATGGACTATGTATATAAACTATACATATACATAACAACAACAAAAATCAGTTTTTTCTTATTTTAAATCAGATTTTGAATATTTTGAAAACATAAAAAATGTCTATAAACTGAAAATATACTGTCTATATACTCAACATATAAGTGTCGTCTGAGCAAAATGTAAATAATCCAGACGTAAAATGTCTATAAACTGAAAATATACGGTATATATACTCAACATATATTGATTGGGGTGTGGATTTTCTTTAAACCCTGAAATGTGTTGCTGCTAATTGAATATGATTTTAGTCAACTTTATAGATCCTGGAGAAGGAAATTAGAGGAGTTCAGGTACATGTTTACTTTTCATTTCTCAAATGGCAATCGTAGTGGTGTCTTCCCTAGCTTAGAATTTGGTAATTAGCACAATGCCATTAAAGTGAGAGATATCAGTTATAAATGCCATGCTATCCTCTAAAGTGCCACATGCTCTATGTTCATCTGTATTTGACTTCGCTATATTTTGAGGTTTCTGGAAAAGTTGTTTTGCTTCAACAGATGAAGGAAGAAAAGTATGACCTTTGAGATCAAACACTAATCCTCCAACAATGAGCAATGTCTCGAAGAAACCAGAAAAACACAACACTACTCCAGAGATGTCACATTGGATAGTGAATTATGGACATACAGCCTAATATGTGTTTTTGAAGTCATCGGAGGCAATAAGAATCCACTGTTGAAATCTCGTCCGACCAATAATCTCGTATCGTCTTCTTTGTGTGGCGTTGTTCGTTATTCCGTGAAAGGTTTATGGATATCTTGTGTATGAACTTGATTGCACACATACTGACTGAGAAGTAATATGGTGGAAGGAAAGAGAGATAATGAGAGATTTTTTAGGGATTATGATGATATTGTTTGATTCTTGTTAAGGATATATCATAATCCCAATTAATAGCACAATTAATGTAGTAGTTTTCTTTAAGTATAATTGTAATATTTTTTACTTGATTTGGTGATTTTATAAATAAGTATATAATGGGTGTACAAGTGTAATAAAAATTATATCAATAGTAAGGGGTGCAAATTCCTCTATTTGAAACTGCTTATTACATTGTTATAATAACTATTAACCACATATATTTTGGTTTATGCACAAAATGAATAAATGATTTAAAATGTCTGTTTAATATCTTACGGGTTAAGAGAACGCAGTAATTAACCGAGGCCTAGTTCGTTTACGACGATCAGTATAAAAACGAACTGCTCCTCTCTGGGATCCTGTTCAATACATAAATGTACTAGTGCAACTAATCAGTCAAGACAAACTGTACTGTTGACACTGCAACCGTTCAGATGGGGTGTTCATTTCCATCTAGGTTGTGAACCATAATTCTTGTTTCGCAAGTAACTGATAGAATGATTTTTGGTTCGTCCGATGACGACCCACACTATCTGATTGCAAAATAACAGAATGTAAAACTTGTTTAATCTAACATGTTTCTCATTCATAAAGGAGAAATGGTAATATCATCCAAAGCCAAGTTTTCAGTATATAACACTAACAATCTCCCACTTATATATACTGAAAGCTTTTGCTTTTACAATTATAGTCTCATTCCTTCCACGTGTTTGACGAAGACCTTCTCAGGCAAACTCTTCGTGAAGGGATCAGTTAAGTTTTCCTCTGATGCAATCTTGGCAACATCGTCTCCTCTATCAACTATCTCACGAATCATATGGTACTTGCGCTCTATGTGTTTGCTTGCTCCGTGGGCTCGTGGTTCCCTTGAGTTTGCTACTGCTCCACTGTTATCACAGTACATGGTGATACCACGTGACAAACTCGAAACCACCTCTAAGTCCACTAAGAAGTTTCTGTGCCCAACTGCCTCTGAGGCTGCTATGTACTCGGCTTCCAGGGTGGAGTCTGCCACGCATTTCTGCTTAGCACCCCTCCATGAAATGGCTCCACCTTCCAAGGTAAACACATAACCTGAGGTTGACTTACTCTCGTCCATGTCTGACTGGAAATCAGAATGACTATAACCCAGAGGTAACAAACTGTCTGCACGGTAAACTAACATGTACTCTTTAGTCCATCTCAGGTACTTGAGTATATGCTTCACTGCAGACCAATGTTCCCGTCTCAGATTACTTGGATATCTAGCTATCAAGCCAACGGTGTAGCTAATATCCGGCCTCGTACACAGCATAACATACATGAGACTTCCTACTGTCGAAGCGTAAAGAACTGTCTTCATGTATTCTATCTCTTGAGACGTCTTAGGTGACATCTCCATGGAAAGAGGTATTCCTTTCTTGAAAGGTAAAGTACCTTTCTTGGAATCCTGCATGTTGAATCTAGCCAAGACAATATCTATGTATGAAGACTGGGATAAGCACATATTCTCTTCTTATGGCCTCGAATGACCCTAATACCAAGAATGTGTAAGCTTCACCTAAGTCTTTTATATCAAGCTGATTAGACAACCACACCTTTACGTCTGACAACTCCTCCTTACTGTTTCCAATAAGAAGTATGTCATCTACGTAAAGCATAAAAAACATGACCATGCTCCCTTCGATTTTTTTGTACACGCAGTGCTTATTCGAACATTGAGTGAACCTGTACGACTGGATCACCTCATCAAACTGGATGTTCCAAGATCTCGAAGCTTGCTTCAGTCCATAGATGGACCAATTAAGCTTACACACTAGATGCTCATGTCCCTTCGCAATGAATCCCTCTGGTTGCTGCATATAGATGTCCTCCTGAAGGTTTTCGTTAAGGAAAGCCGTATTGATATCCATCTGTCAGACCTCATAATCCATATGAGTGGCTACAACGAAGAGAATCCGAATGGACTTAAGCATAGCTACTCGCGAAAAGGTCTCATCATAGTCTCTACCCTTAATCTAGGTATAACCTTTCGCAACAAGCCTAGGCTTGAAGGTTTGCACCAACCCATCCGATCCTTTCTTTCTCTTATAGATCCATTTACATCTAATGGGTCGTACCCCATCGGGTGGTTCTACGAGATTCCAGAACTGATTAGAGTCTATCGACCCCATTTTAGCATTCATTGCAACATTCCATGAATCGCCATCTTTATCTTGGAGTGCCTCATTGTAGGTCTTTGGGTATGATTCTAGGTTTCTTAAAATTGAGGCCGAAGACTCTCTAAGACCTATCCATCAGTCGGGCAAATGAGAAACCCTACCACTACGATGACGTAATGTCTAGACTGGTACACTCTCAGTGTGCCGTGTTGCAGTATTATGTGATGTATCTACTTGTGCACTCGGTGGGGAACTATCGTCTTCACCTCTCAACTCCCTTAATACTAGTCTACTCGTGGGCCTGTGATTCATAAAATAGTCTTCTTCCACGAACGCTAGAGTGTGCCATGTTGCAGTATTATGTGATATATCTACTTGTGCACTCGGTGGGGAACTATCATCTTCACCCCTCAACTCCTCTAATACTAGTCTACTCATGGGCTTGTGATTCATAAAATAGTCTTCTTCCAAGAATCTAGCGTTAGTGCTAACGATCACTTTCTAATCCTTGGGATTATAAAATAATCCACCTTTCGTTTACTTATGGTAGCCAATGAATACTCGTGCTTCCAAACGCTTTTCCAATTTGTTAGCCTCCTGCACTAGAACGCCTGCAGGGCTACCCCACACTCGAATATGTGAAAACCTGGGCTTTTGCCCTTTCCATAATTTATAAGGAGTAGTCTCTACTGAATTCGATGGAACCAAGTTCAGAATATACGATGTTGTTTCCAGTGCCATTCCCCAAAACAAATCTGGTAATCTAGAATAGCTCATCATCGACCTAACCATCTCCATAAGAGTCATATTTCTTCGCTATGCAACCCCGTTCTGCTGGGGCGTTCCGGCTGCAGTCATTTGGGATTCAATCTCAGCTTCTGATAAGTATGTCGCCACCTCGATCAGATTGAAGTGACTTTATACTTTTACCATGAATCTTCTCCACAACTGCCCGACAC
Organism: Striga hermonthica; assembly: GCA_902706635.1. Lineage (NCBI taxonomy): Eukaryota > Viridiplantae > Streptophyta > Magnoliopsida > Lamiales > Orobanchaceae > Striga > Striga hermonthica. The sequence goes on along the minus strand of CACSLK010027752.1, from coordinate 9,309,384 downwards.
TCCTTGAATTTTTCAAAGAATTCGGACTTGCAGTGCAATAGATAAATGTACCCAAATATCGAGTGATCATTAATAAAAGAGACAAAATACTCAAAACCACCTCTAGCCTGGATCGACATAGGACCACACAAATAAGAATGAGTCAATCCTAGCACTTCTCTGCTCCTATATTCCTTTGTCATAAACGGCCTCTTGGCCATCTTACCTTCCAGGCACGATTCGCAAGTCGGATATTGATCTTCTAATAGACCGAGGAGTCCACTAGATACCAACTTTTGAATCCTCCGATGGTTGATGTGCCCAAGTCTAAGGTGCCAAAGATATGCTTGATTCATCTGCGAAGACTCCTTCTTCTTATTAGATTTAGTCATGACATTATTCAACTCAGTTTGTTGCAGTGTGAGAGAGTTTGATTAATGAACATATAAATTGCCAACTAATGAACCAGAAGAATTCAAACGTTTTCCATATCGAATAATAACTATGTCATCAAACGTAAACGAACAACCATTGAAACAAGTTTAGAAACTCAAACAAGATTCTTTTTAAAGCTAAGAACATAAAGGCTTTGTCTCAAAACCAAACTACTACTATCAAAAGATAAAGTAATATCTCCCACTGTAAAAGCTGCCACTTTCGTAGCATCGCCCATGTAGACGGTGATCTCTCCCTCCCTAAGTTGCTTGGTTTCTTGGAAACCCTACAAAGAATTGCAGACATGGTCTGTGCCTCTAGTATCTACACACAAGGTTCTAGTAGATACAACCGCTAAGCATGTTTCTACAACATTAACGAGAGATTTACCTTTCTTGAGGAGAGAGAGCAGTCGACCTTCCAGTGTCCCGACTTGTTGGACTTGTGTCATTTTCCTTTGGGTTTCTTTTACACTGTCTGAGGGGTCGATCGCGGGGCAACCAGAGCATCATGTGCCTTCGCCTTTCCTCCATACTTCTCTTCCTGCCCTTGTGGGCCAGGAAGGTCCAGTCTGCTCGGCGACAAGCACTTGAGGAGCCTGAGTGAATTAGGCTTCCACTAAATGGAGCTCTGCTAGCAGTTCTGGAAGAGCCATATGCATCTTGTGCATGTTGTAGTTCAACCAGAACTGATCAAAGCTCTTCGGCAGAGACTGTAGCATATTATCAACCTGAGTTTCCCCGTCGATAAAACCTCCCATAACCTCAAGATCGTTGAGCAACGCCATAATCCTTTGGGCGTGCTCCCTCACAGGTGTGCCCTCGGCCATGCACGTAGTCATCAAAGCACTCATAGCCTCTTGCCTAGCAGCCCTAGACTGATGTCTGAACATATTCCTGAGATTGAGGAGCATGTCTGCTGTAGTGTTCATAGACTGATGATGATGTTGAAGAACATTCGACATGGATGCCAGAATGTAACACTTCACCATCTCATCAGCCTTTCTTCACCGGGCATACTCCCCTTTCTCCTACTCAGAAGCATCGGTCGTGGACTCTGTCGGGCAAGCCTCAGTGATAACGAACTTATAACCCTCAGAAGTCAACACTATGTCTAAGTTCCTCTTCCAGTCAATGTTATTACGACCAGTAAGCTGATTTATTTTAGAATGACAGATAACGGATTGAACGACATGATGAATATGGTCTGAGAAACATGAAAATAATTTTACAGATTACACGATTTTAAATTTAACTGTTATTATTAACATCCACAAAACAAAATTTACTTAAATCCATCGACATCTCTACACACAGTGAGTAAGTATGCTACGTGGGTCGCCCTTTATACTCAACAATCGCAAGAGAATGATTTTTCAAGAACCCATTAATTTCCATAAGTCAAAGCCAAATTCATTACAAACGAAATTAATAGTCGTCAAAATTCAGGGACCCCGTGGGGAGTTTATAAATAAATCGAATTCTAAGTGAACCCCATTTCTCGGTCCTAAAGTCGTCAAAATTGATTATACGTCCCCCGCGGAGAGGCCCATACACTCGCTTAAGATTTCCTCTAACCGTCTAATTTTAAAAATTTGTTCTGGTAATTGCCTACAATTAATTTTGGTGATGTCATCCGTGGGGAAACCCATACTTCAATTAATTGATTTACCAATAAATTAGAAACGGAGGCCTTAGGAATTTTACAATTAAATTTAATTTATAATTCCTTCTAAAAAAATATAATCTAAATGAGGATTTTTAACTATTTAAATATTTATGCAGTTCTAAATTAATCTCATGCAAATGCAATAATTAATTAACATGCATAAATAAATATGCAATTCCAAATTAATCCCATGCAAAAGCAATAATTAACTAACATGCATAAATAGATAAATAAATAAATAATGGCATAATAAATTTAAATAAATAAATAAATCCACTATTATGGCGATTAAATCTTGACTCCCCTTAAACAAGGAAACCTTGTATATTCTTTCCTTGTTCAACTGGAACTCCCACTGCAGTAGAATCTTGGTTTATATTGTACTGCTTGGCCATCAAGTAAACCCACTCCACCGCCAGCTGCCCGCCGCTGCCGCTGGCCGTCGGTAGTCAGAAAACCGACCGTCCAATTTAATTTATTTTTTTTATTTTGCGCGAGCTGCGTGGGTCCACCGGGCTCCGATCCGGCTGGTTTTTCGAGGCTCGTTGATCTCTTGTGATCTCCCGGTCATCAGTCCACGATCGCAATACAAAAAATATAATTTACAAAATGACATAATTCGATTACAGATCCAACGAATGGATGTACATGTTTTTCTAAACAAATAATTAAATTTATTCGGTCAACCCCAGGGCGAATAATTATTATAAACATTCATCCATAAATTCATCTATCTGTCTGAGGCTTTTAAAACAAATTAAAACCATACATCACATTCAACAATATTCATCAAACACAAAGTCGGCCATAATAGTGGATTAAACTAATTCCTGCAAAACTATGTTATGCGAATATAATACAATATATGGTTGCGTTTGAACACATCTTGTCAAATAAAGCTGTAAAAATTTGAACTTTGTACAAAACGAATTAACCAAGTGCTCTGATACCACTTGTTGGGATCTGTGAGGATCTCGTTGTATACAATTCATGAATTCAATAGAAAACATAATCCTATGCGCAACAGATCTAAAGGTTTGACGTCGAAAACTTTCGGCTTAAAATATATGGCAATCTGGCTGATCTTCAGATTGATCAAGATGAACACACGGACAACGATTGGATTACGAACAGAACGTCAGGCGCAATAACGGATCGCGACCGGGTCATGTCGGACTGTCGGGCTCGTGTCGTGGGTCGTGTCACATCGCCGGGCTTGTTGCGACAGGGCTAGTCGTGCGCGGCGGACCTCTGTCTGGCTCGCGGTGATCGTCTTACAGTTGGGGTCAACGGGTCTCGGCCTTCAGGTCGTGGTTCGTCGGCTCTTGCTGATCACGGGATTGATGAATATATGTATCTCAATAATCTCGGGATCTTCTACTATATTACTCAAACACCTTCTTCAACTTGTACCAATAGAGTAACAAGAAGAAGATAAAACTCGAATGAGAACTGAGAGAGAGAGAGAGAGAGAGAGAGAGAGAGAGAGAGAGAGAGGTGCGCTCTTGTGGCAGTGTGAAATTATGTGTCAAACTCTTCTCCTCTCATGAGCTTAATGATGTATTAACAGAGTTACAATAGGGGCCCTAGATTAGGAATAAGGTTCCTTAATTAATTAGACTAACTGTGGGCCAAACCCACTATTTTAATTAATTAAATAATATTATGGGCCACCAACATAATATTATTGCACTCACTTTTCCTAGCCCAATTTACAGTTGAGACTCTCTTAATAATTACCCGAATTACCTCACCATGTCTAAGATATAATGTCCATTACTTAATTCAATTACTGATAACAAAAAATTAAGTAATTTATTATTATTTCATCGAAGCTAGCGCTCGTTCATCATACTCTTACTATGCCGAAAATTAATCCACCTGCAGGGTTTAGCATGATAGTCCTTCATAAACTCACTCTGGGGACATCATCAAACTAAACGTACATGGTGACCGTAAATATCCTAACCACACATCATACATGCAACAGTATTACCCAAGACAGTAGGACTATTGGTCCATTTCACGAAACCTCACCTATGTGAATCAAAATAATAAATACTGCATATATATGTCTGTTTAATATCTTACAGGTTAAGAGAACACAGTAATTAACCGAGGCCTAGTTTATTTACAATGATTAGTATAAAAAAGAACTACTCCTCTCTGGGATCCTGTTCAATACATAAATGTACTAGTGCAACTAATCAGAGAAGACAAACTGTACCATTGACACTACAACCGTTTGGATATGGTGTTCATTTCCATCTAGGTTGTGAACCATAATTCTTGTTGTAACTGATCGAATGATCTTCCGTTTGCCCGATGACAAACCACACTATCTAATTGCAAAACAACAGAACGTAGAACTTGTTTAATCTAACATGTTACTCATTCATAAAGGGCAAAAGTGTAATATCATCCAAAGCCAAGCTTTCAGTATATAACACTAATAGTAAGGATGGCGAAGAGGACGACGGTCGATTGCCAGTGTGTCGGAGCTCGGCATTGGAGGATGATGATGGTAAAGTTGAGATCAATTCTGGCGATCTGGATCTCCATCATGTCCGGTGGCAACTGTAAGTTATGATGTGCGGTGACGCTAGGCCGTCGGTTAGCCACGATTCTGACGAGAGTCCGGGCGGCAGTAAGATGCGCCGGCTAGGGCCGGCGGAAGGCATGGAAGTCACAGCAAGCCGGCGAGAGCAGGGGCTACGCTGGAGGTGCTGTCGTGAGAGAGGCTGCGGGCAATGACCAGCGATGGCGGGCGACGTCCGATGATGGCGGGTGACGGTGATGGGAGTTGCATGTATTTTTACGTGTTTTTGTGTGTCATGTGTGTGTGTAACGTGTGTGAACTGTGTGTGTGTGTGTGCGTGGGAGAGGGAGAGAGAGAGAGAGAGAGAGAGATTTGTGAGGGCGACAACCACATGTCACGTGTGAGTTGGTGTGTGTGGTTGGTCCCAGTGTTTGTGTGTATTTAATTACTACACCCTTAATGAATATATAATATTGGAATATTTTTTTAACTCTTAACCATCCGATCGAATGACTACGATTTACTTTTATTTCTTTCAGTTAGACACTTTCTCACTGGAACCCATATATATATATATATATATATATATAGAAGGGTTCATATGAGAAAGAAAGATGGTGAAAGAAATAAGAATGATTCTAGATCATCGGATCCAATATATCAAGAGTCATGATAAAGTCAAATTTTAAATGTACCAGTCAAATAAGTAGTGGCAATATCGTAAATAAGTGTATATCTTGTGGTTAAATATAAAATATTGAATACCCATTAAGGACATTTATGTCATATTACACAACTTCTACCAACCACCTACATTGGGTCCCACCATAAATCTCTCTTCCACAAATCCATAAACCACGGTTTTCACACACACACATTTGCACGAACAGGCCGCCGGAAGCCTCCGTCCTCGCCATCAACAGCCCGAGACGATGGCATGATCCATTCTGGTCGTCGGACGCCGCTGGGCCCGCCTCTATCGACGTGCTCGTCGGAGAGAGTTGCGTTTCCGGTGATTTGGTGGCTGACGAAATCCAGGTGGTCGAGGACGGCGGCGTCGGCACATCAGAAGCAGCAAAAAGTGGAGGTCCGCTGGTCGGAGATTGAAGGCGCGAGAGGATGAAGACGTTGATGGAGTTACCGAGGTGGTTGGCCACCATGGCGGTCATAGTGGTCGACGGCGGCGGAGAAGACTCGGCGGTGGTGGAGACGACTCAGCGGCAGGGATGACTGACGTTTTTTCAGATTTTTGGAGATGTCTGATGGAGGACGAAGACATCAATGGAGTGCGAGGTTGCTGACCACCATGGTGGTTACGGTGGTCGGCGACGGCGAAGACGACTCGGCGGCGGTGGAGATGACTCGTCGGCGGGGGAGAAGTCTCAGTTGCAGAGATGAAGGAAGTTTTTCAGATTTTGAATAAAGGGATCAATTTTGTAAATTTGAAATGTCATAGTGTCTTGCTTGCAATTTTATGAACTTTTGATATATTATAATTTAGTCTATGGGTAAAAATTGTTATTTCCATATTATTTTATTTGATATTTAAAAATAAAAAATATATTACATAAAAATACAAAAAAATGGTATAATATTTTTTTATATAGTTTGGACGCCCAGTTATTTCATTTATATAAATTAATAAAAAAAGCATCGAATTTAAATAACCTATAATTTAAATTAAAGAAAGAGAATTGAACCGAAATTTAAAATTTCGAATTGAAAAAAATTAGTTTGGCCAGTATTGTGCAATCTAACAGTCATTATTGTATATTTCGTGTAACTCTAATGAGCATTCGCTATACATAAAAATTAAACTTAATAATAATAATAATAATAATAATAATAATAATAATAATAATAATAATAATAATAATAATAATAACAACAACAACAACAACAATAATAACAACAACAACAACAATAAAAATAATAATAATAATAATAATAATAATAATAATAATAATAATAAGAATAATAATAATAATAATAATAATAATAATAATAATAATAATAATAATAATAATAATAATAATAATAATAATAATAATAATAATAATAGTAATAATTCTCTTATTGTTGGATTGGCGTAATGGAACTTTTGTCTCAAATAAAATTGAAAAAGAACATAATAATTAATTGGTTTATTCGATATGGTTAACTGGATTATCCTAAATAATCGAAATAATTTGATATTTATATTAAATTTTTATTTAATATATTAATAAATTTACTTATTGTTTTTTATTTTATTTTTGGTCGAAAAAAAATTAGTACGACCAGTTCGATCTTTAATGTGCAATTTAATAGTCGTGATGAAATGCAGCGTATTGTCTTGTAAAGTGCAACATGGTACTTTATAAAGTGCAACGTGTTAACGTATAAAGTGAACTATAATGTAATTTTGGTATGTTAATGTGATTGTGTTTTGTGTTAATAAATGATGTGATTCATGTTAAATTATTATGTTTATCTGTTTTTTAGATTTATGCTATGTGACATTTTTTGCGGGGAGCTGTCGAAGTTAATTGTTGGAGCTTGTTGATAAAGTGCCACGTATTATTTTATAAAATTCAACGTGTTATTTTATAAAGTGCATCGTGTTGTATATAAAGTGCACTACTTTATATGATCACATATATATTATGTGTTTTCAAAAATAGATTTAGTCGATATAATTGTAAATCAAAATAACCTAAATAAATGTAATAATTTATTTGTTATTATTATAAAAGTATATTTATTATTTTAATATGGTTATATATTAAAATTTACATACTAAAATTTTATCAAATTATTTATATTATAAAAAATATTTTTAATATTTATGATTTTGTTAGTTTATATTTTATGTTATTGTTAGTTGAAAAACATAATGTGCACTCATAGTCATTCGTTCAGTTAACCGAATTAATATAAAAGTTTGAAATGAATTATTATGTATATCATGTGCATTTTATTTATAATTATTATACATTCATTAGACTTTCTATAAATTACATATTTGACACTTGAACCAAATTGAAATATAATCAAATACCACAAAATTGAATTTAAGTCCTTTCAATTTATCTAATTCTGAAATAAATGCCCCAAACCCAACTTCATTTTTCTATAAAGTGCAACATCACATGCGCTAAAGTGCAGTTTGTACAACAATATAGTGCAATCTGTATATTGGTATTTTGCAGTATGTATATTGATATTTTTAATGTGCAATTCTGAACACGATAAGGTGCAAGGCATTGAACATTAAAGTGCAACTATTAACTTGTATTAATTTATAAATTTAATCCATGAACTAAATTACAATACATTCAAAATTTATTAATTTGCATATAAGTACCTTGATTTTATCTAATTTACAAAAAAAAGTCATTTTTCCCAAAATTTAATTTTCCCAATCCCTAGCTGCTCCCAATCCCTATTGTGCGCAGCAAATGGGAATTTACAAAAAAAATCAAGCTGCAGAAAGGTGAGTCAAAGTGATACTGTGCTGCTTGTTTCCATCTTCGGCATAGGCGAACGTCGCCAGCGTCGGGACGGGTGGTGCTGGCGGCGTGGAGGGCGGAGACTACGGTGGGGATGGCAGAGGTAGCCGACTCGCCGGACACGGCAATTGAGTGTTCATGAGTTGCGGAATTACACGGTCAACTGAGGATGAAGGTGAACGCAGCGGCGGCGGGTTTTGGACAGCGGCCATGAGTGGCGCCGACGAGGAGTGCTCCCGTTGCCATGTCAGACGCCGTCGAGTTCCTGGTGAGGCTCCACGACGTGACGCCGTCTCTGCTCGAGCACGCCCGAATGGTCACGGAGGGGTCGGAACTTGCGCAATAGATAAAATACAAGCTGCAGCGGTTGGGGGTTTTGCGGCGACGGACGCAGGCGTTGCAGCGGCTGCGGAAATCTTATTAAAAATACGGCCGGCGGTGGCGGAGGTTTAGTGGCATTGGCGGGTTCATCGTAGGAAGCGGCGGGGGGTTTATTGGCGGCGGCGGCGGGTGACGTTGCCAGACGGTGGCGGATGGATATAAATGCACCGGTCCAGAATACCAGAGGAGAGAGAAATGGATTGGGGTAGGGGAGGAGAGAGAAATAGATTGGGGTGGGTGTGTTTCACGTGTGAATGAGCGTGTGGTGTGTGTTTCACATTCTTTGTGTGTGGACAACTACTACACTACCGTTAATGAAAGTATAATTGTTAATTTTTTTATACCATTGGATCATTCAATCTAATGGCTACAATTTATTCTCATTTCTTTCACTAGGCATCTTTCACTAGGCATCATTCTCA
>CACSLK010027752.1:9288513-9300301 GCA_902706635.1 Striga hermonthica | reverse complement strand
CTCTCCCTCTCTCTCTCTCTCTCTCACACACACACACACACAAATACGCAATACACATACTGCACCAATTCACCCGCCGAAAACAGCTACACCGTCGCCCATCGTCGGTCGCCCGCAGCCTTCATCCACTGCATATTTCATGCTCTCTTCCTCCGTCCCCCTCTCCGCCTCTCTCTCACACACAAACGCACAAACACTACACCACCGCAGATTTCATACCCTCGCCGATTCTCAACTGGTCGTCGGCGACTGCTCGAGTCGGCCCGACCGCAGTAGATGTCGTCGCCGTACTAGTCGATGCCACGATACGAGAGAAATTAGATCGGCCTACTCAAGAAGCTCTCCACCGTGAAATTGGCGATTTGAGAATTGAATCTGGCAAGAAGCTCTTCAAGGGACCATTTCCTCACATCGAAAAAATTCCACGACAACACAAGCTCTTCATTCGCTGTGTCCTTCCTCCGGTCGTCAAAGTCACTGAACACACCGTAGAACATCCTCCTACAGACCCAACACTAATTTTGATGGCGCCGCCATGGAGGCGAAGCACAGGAGGTTTGATGGGTTCGAGGAAGTTGAAGAACATGAAGGTTATGTCTTTTCCCAAAATCGAGCTTCCCCATGGATTTTGAAGCTCATCGTCGGCGAAATTATGATTTGTAGTGGGTTAGATTTTTGAAAATCAATTAACTTCTAGGGACCTCATTGCAATTTCCACAATATATATATATATATATATATATATATATATATAGGGATTGGATCCAATGAGTCTACATATTTAAAGTGTGAATGTGAGACCCATTTCTAGCCATTAGATCGGTACATTATGTGTGGCTAAGATTAACTCTTCAATTAAATAATAATTCTTTATTTTTATTACTTATTTCTTTATTTTATTATTTTAATTATTTAAATATTATTTTGACAATTGACCATTGACTTCGGCGTTGACCGTTGACTTCCGGCGTTGACCGTTGACTCCGGCGTTGTCTTCCGGCGAAAATCGTTGACTTCCGACGTTGACCGTTGACTTCCGGCGTTGACTTTCAACATTGACCTTTGACCCTTAGCATGCATTGTGTATGAAGTAAATATGCATCAGTACTATGCACTTAGTATGAACTAAATATGCATCATAAATGAATTATATATGTTATCCTTGTGAACTAAATATGCACCAGTAATATCAACTATGTATGCACTGTTTATGTACTAAATATGCACATTTTACTAATTAAATATGCATCAGGAATGAACTAAATATGCAACGAAAATATGCAATAAAATATATATTTTATACAATTAAATTAAATATAATAATTAATGATTTATATTATATAATGAACTTTAATTTTAAATTGATTAATAACACAAATAAATTGTTATGATTGGATTTCGAATAAAATAGGTATGCATTGTTCATGAACTAAATATGCATTTCGTAAGAACTAAATATGTATCATGAATTAAGTAAATATGCATAATAAATTAATTATATAAATATTATTATATATTTAATTTAAATATAACAAGTATGCTTTTCGTATTAACTAAATATGCATCATAAATTACCTAAATATTCATAATAAATTAACTAAATATGCATCATAAATCACCTATATAAAATGTACATTTTATACAATTAAATTAAATATAATAATTAATGATTTTTATTATATAACGAATATTAATTTTAAATTGATTAATAACACAAATAAATTGTTATGATTGGATCTCAAATAAAATAGGTATGCATTGTTCATGAACTAAATATGCATTTCGTAAGAATTAAATATGTATCATGAATTAAGTAAATATGCATAAATTAATTATATAAATATTATTATATATTTAATTTAAATATAACAAGTATGCATTTCGTATTAACTAAATATGCATCATAAATTACCAAAATATTCATAATAAATTAACTAAATATGCATCATAAATTACCTATATAAAATGTACATTTTTATTGCATATTTTTCGCTGCATATTTAGTTCATTCATGATGCATATTTAGTTCATAACAGATGCATATTTAGTTCATAACAGGTGCATACTTAGTTGATATTATTGGTGCATATTTAGTTCATAAGGACTGCATGTGTAATTCATATCCCATGCATATTTAGTTCATATTGAATGCATGGTACTGAATGCATATTTACTTCATACATATGATGCATATTAGGGGTCAACGGGTCAACGTCGGAAGTCAACGGTCAACGCCGGAGTCAACGCCGGAAGTCAACGGTCAACGTCGAAAGTCAACGATTTTTCGCCGGAAGTCAACGGTCAACGCCGGAAGTCAACGGTCAACGCCGGAGTCAACTAATAATTATTTTATTATTTAATTAATATATATTTTAAGGAGTTGACTCATTTTAAGGAGTGTACTCATTTTAAGGAGTGTACTCATTGGATCCTCCCCCTATATATATATATATATATATATATTTATAGGATTGGGTTCAACTGAGAAATGGTCTTAATGAAAAAAATGAGAATAAATCCAAGCCATTAGATCCGATGATCTAATGACTTAAAAAAATTAATATTATACCATCATTAAGGGTATTATAGACATTTACTCACAAAACAACTATACACCAAATTAATGGGCCCCACCTCAATTAAATGAATAAATTCCCCAGACCCAATCTGTGCACTTCTCGAAAAAAAAAGGTCTTTGCACTTCACCATCTCTTTCTCTCTCATGCACTCTATTTCTCTCTCTCATACACACACATTACACACACAATACATACACACCAACTCAAGCACGCGACACACACACAACACGCACTCGCCGGCGGAACACACACTCGCCGACGGGACCTTCAGCCACCCATAGTCGCCGTCGTGAGCAGCCTCTGTCCCGTCTCTCCTGCAAAATCTCGTCGTTTCCACCGCCGCACCACAGTCGCCGCCAACCCTCATATGCAACTCATAGAAGACAAGAAAAACCACCGCCATCCGTCGTCTCCATTGACAGGCCGCCCAGACCTGCACGACCTAGGGGCACCACTGCGCATCGCGATGTCGCCCCTGAACACCTCCGGCAACCGAAACGAACTCGCCTCTGTGAACCGTAGGCGACGTTGCCGTGAAAACCGCCGGTGACGGGCGGACGTACATAAGAAAATCCTTACTGGCGGTTTTTGAACGGCCGAGGGATGGCACCGGCATTTGAAATAGCTCCTACGGCGGTGGGGCTTGGCAGAGATCGGTCGCCGACGATGGTGTCGAGACCCGAAAGGCTGAAAGCCGGACTGGAGGTTGAGGACCAGTTTTTTGAAAGTTTGATAATTTTCAAGGGTTGAAATGCAGTTTTATGACTTTTTGTTAATTGCGATTAAACCCTTTGGGGTCAATCTGCGACTTCAAAAAAGTTTAATTATATTCTAGTTTTGACTATGTGCTAAATATGTAATTTATAAAAATCTATAAAGATACGATTTTGTGTATATTGTGTTTATACATATTAATATAAAAGAATAAATAAAAATATTAAATTATTAAAAATATTTTTATAATATAAATAATAAATAAAAATTAAAAGTTACTAAATATTATTATTATACGTATTTTTATAATTATAAATCTTCAATTCAGTTATATTGAAACAATAAACAAAACATTAAATAGAAATAATATAAAATAATAAATAATTTTTTTGAAATAATGAATTAATTTTTTTATAATTTAAATAATAAATTTAGATAAATTCGATTAAATTGATTCGATTTTATTTTGAACTTGTACATAAAAAAATACATATACATTTATATGTACACAGTCGAATGCACAATGTTATTAATTGAGATACAAATAATCAACGTCCTATTTGATATGGTCCGAGATCGGTGGATCCGGTCTTACGGAAGGTTCTTCCTGGTTATGGCGTTGGCTCACTTGATTTGGTCCGGTCCGAGCTTGAGTGTTCTCCGGTACCTGAAAGCGCGCCGGAATTTCTCCGGCGCAAGCCCTCCGACGCCCAAGTTAGGATCTCGGATTTAGAGAGAGAATTGTGTGTAATAAATGTTGTGGTAAAACATTGATGAAGACTTCCCTTTCTCTAGTGAATTAACCCTTTATATAGTGTCTGAGTTGTACGGCTCCGCGTACCTAAAATCTTGCTAGTAAGGGTCGAACCAGGATTGATGTTCGACCCCTTACCTGTGGTGTTGACGTGCGGCCTTGGCTATGAGGATTAGACTATGGCCAATGTTCGACCTCCATAGGTCGATCGCTAGGGGTCGATGCCTTGCGGGTCGACCACTCCTTGGTATGGCTATGCGGGTCGACCGTTGGGTGTTAGGGGCGAGTGTGTTAGGGTCGAGGGTGTTAGGGTCGAGGGTATTAAGCGCGAGAGTGTTAAGGCGAGGGTGTTAGAGGCGAGGGTGTTAGGGTCGAGGGTGTTAGGGGCGAGGGTGTTGGGCGAGGGTGTTAGGGGCGAGGTCGAGCCCCTTTCGGTCTCACCCTCTTGGTCGAGGCCTTCCGGTCGAGAGTCGGCCGAGACGCGTTAGGTTGAGTCGCGTTAGGCCGAATCGGCACTAATATCCCTATCAACTACTCCCCCCTATTTACGAATACACGGGTCGATACTCGTGTGGTCGTAAATATAATTTCGACACGATCCGTTCACGTCTTTGATTTTGGCATCCAAATTACACCCTTATCTTGGGCCAACTACATACGTTGGTCGATCTATTCAACGCCGCGAAAAGAATTTTCTACTTCTTTTATTTATTATTATTATTATTTTTTTGACCGTGTGAGTCGACCCTACGCACGCGGTCGTGTGGGTCGATCAAGTCGACCCTACGCACATGATCGTGTGGGTCGACTAGATTGACCGGGGTCGTGTGGGTCGACCGAGTCGACCCTACAAGCGGGATCGTGTGGGTCGATCGTGTCGACCCTACACATTCGGTCGTGTGGGTCGATCGAGTCGACCCTACACGGGGCTTGTGTGGGTCGATCGTGTCGACCCCACACGTTCGACTCGTGTAGCTTTGTGAGTCTTCGTCCTGGACAACATGTTCATGGTCATCCATAGACCAAACATACTTAAGACAATTCTTCGACTTGCAGAGGTCGACCTTGTCGACCCACTTCGCCACAATCAGACGTATCTACCCATGGGTCGATGGGTAGACACTTCACCGTGATCGACCCACTTCACTTGGTCGATCATGCATCGGCCGTTAGGTTGATGGGTCAAAGCCCAATTTTTCTCTAGGTTTTTTCCCGGTCGCTTCGATACTGTGTAGGTTTGACCGCCTTGGATGCACCTCACCCCAATACTATAGGTATTAGCTATGCGTCTCATTATTTGTACTTGTGTTACCTTTTATTTTAGTCATGTGCATATGAGCCCTTGGTTTTTTCCTAGGGGATAGTTGTGGAAGTTTCTTTTTATTGGATTGAGCTAGTCGAGGACGTCAGGGAGCCCCTGTCGTTGTCGACCACGAGCCTTCGTGAAGACCGAGCGCTCGCGCGTATCGACCGTGTGCCCTCTGGGTCGAGTGCATCGACTTTGCGTGCCCCTGGGTCGATTGCATGCCTGCATGGGTCGGCCCTGCATGCGCTCACGGGTCGATCGTGCGCCCACGTGGGTCGACCTTGCGAGCCATAGAGCTGATCGAGCGCCCGCGTGGGTTGGCCCATCGTGCCATCAGGCTGATCGCGCGCCCGCGTGGGTTGGCCCATCGTGCCATCGGGCCGATCGCACGCCCGCGTGGGTTGGCCTTGCGTGCTTTCATGGTTCTACTACGTCAGCCCGCACAGCCCTTGCGCGATCATCGGTTGACCGCGACAACGCTTTGTGCTCTCAGGTCGATCACGCGTCCGCATGGGTCGACCTAGCATGCCCCCGTGTCGATCGCGCTCCCCTCTGGTTAGGTCCTGCATGCCCTCGGGTCGACCGCGTCGGTCCTACACGACCCTCGTGCGCTCACGGGGCGACTGCTTCGACGTTGTGCCCTCGAGTCGATCGCGCCCTGTGTGGGTCGACTATGTTGGTCGATCGCGCGCCCCCGTGGGTCGATCGCGCGTCAGCGCGTGTCCCCGGGTCGATCGTCCTCCCGCGTGGGTCGACCCGCATGACCTTGAAAATTTATTTCCTCATATGATCTAGCCTTAAGGCTTCCGGTCGACTCGCGTGACCTTGAAAAATTACTGCCCCGGGCGATCTAGCCATAAGGCTTCTGATCGACCTGCGTAGCAACAAGAGATTATTGCTCTGGACGATCTAGCCCTAAGGTTTCTGATCGACCCGTGCGACCACTAAATTATTGCTCCGGATGATCTAGCCGTAAGGCTTTCGACCGACCCACGTGGCCTTGAACATCGCCGCCCCGACAGACCTAGCCCTGATACTTCTGATCAACCCGCATGGCCTTTAACATTTTTACCGCGGACGATCTAGCCTTAAAGCTTCCGATCGACCAACATGGTCATGATCTTTGTCGCCCCTGCCGACCTAGCCCTGAGGCTTCTGATCGACCCGCGTGGCCTTCAACATTTTCATCCCGTACGACCTAGCCCTAAGGCTTCTGATCGACCCGTCTGGCCTTGAATATTTTCATCCCGAACGACCTAGCCCCAAGGCTTCTGATCGACTCGTGTGGCGTTGGACATTTTCGCCCAGGATTATCTAGCCTTAGGGCTTCTGATCAACCCGCGTGGTCTTGAACCTTCTTACCCCAGGTGATTTAGCCCTAAGGCCTTTGATCGACCCGCGCGGCCTTAAACCTCTTGGCCCCGGACGATCTAGCCCTAAGGCTATTGATCGACCCGCACGGCCTTGAACCTCTTTGCCCCGGACGATCTAGCCCTAAGGCTTCTGATCGACCCGCGTGGCCTTGAACCTTCTTACCCCAGATGATCTAGCCCTAAGGCCTCTGATCGACCCGCGCGGCTTTTAACCTCTTTGCCCCGGACGATCTAGCCTTAAGGCTTCTGATCGACCCGCGTGGCCTTGAACCTTCTTACCCCGGACGATCTAGCCCTAAGGCTTCTGATCGACCCGCGTGGCCTTGAACCTTCTTTCCCCAGATGATCTAGCCCTAAGGCCTCTGATCGACCCGCGCGGCCTTGAACCTCTTTGCCCCGGACGATCTAGCCCTAGGGCTTCTGATTGACCCGCGTGGCCTTGAACCTTCTTACCCCGGATGATCTAGCCCTAAGGCTTCTGATCGACCCGCGTGGCCTTGAACCTTCTTACCCCGGATCATCTAGCCCTAAGGCCTCTAATCGACCCGCGCGACCTTGAACCTCTTTGCCCCGGACGATCTAGCCCTAAGGCTTCCGATCGACCCGCGTGGCCTTGAACCTTCTTACACCAGACGATCTAGCCCTAAGGTTGAACCTCTTTGCCCCGGACGATCTAGCCCTAAGGCTTCCGATCGACCCGCGTGGCCTTGAACCTTCTTACACCAGACGATCTAGCCCTAAGGCTTCTGATCGACCCGCGTGACTTTAAAAAAGAAAACGTTTGCCCCGGATGATCTTGCCTTAAAGCTTCTGATCGACCCGCATGGCCTTGAACATAGTTGCCCCAGGTGACCTAGCCCTAAGGCTTCTGATCGACCCGCGTGACTTTAAAAAAGAAAACGTTTGCCCCGGATGATCTAGCCTCGAAGCTTCTGATCAACCCGCGCGACCTTGAACATATTCGCCCTGGACGACCTGCCTTCGAGGCCCTGTAGGTTGTGACACATATCATTATTTTCAACAAAACACGACATTTCATTAAGCACGTCATCACAAATATTGTCGTACATCAAAACGCCCTTAAGGCTACACGATATTCACCGGAACAAGTACTACGGTGTCAACAAAAGGCAACAAAAGGTATATACTACGGTGTCTCTCGCCCCCCTTTCTTATCATCAGGTCGAGGCGGCCGTGGCTCTTGCTTCTTGTCCCTCCTACTGTCTTGTATGAGGAAGTCCGCTTGCGCCTCCTCCATGTTCCTGTATTTGCTTCCCCTTTGCAATAATTCGTCATAACTCTGGGCCGGTCTCTTGGATAAGGAATCTCGAAAGGGCCCAGGTCGCAACCCTCGGGTTAATCCGCCGACCTTTATCTCCTCTGTAGCGCTTGGCACCTCGACACATGCACGGGTGTAACGGGCTATGTAGGCCCGCAGTGTCTCTTCCTCCCTTTGTTGCACGTTTATCAAGGATAAGTATGTCTTCTCATGTTTCCTCGCGCTTGCAAACTGGTTGGTGAACAACGAACTGAAGCTTCGAAAATCTTTGACAACACCTGGTGCCAGCTGGTGGAACCAATCTTGGGCCGCACCCTTCAACGTGGTCAGAAAGGCCCTGCAACATACCAGATCATTATACCTGTGTAGCACCGCTATGTTCTCGAAGCTCCTGAGATGTCGGGCTGGGTCTGTAGAGCCATCATACGACATGGTGAGCTCCCGAAACCCTTGAGGCAAATCAGCGCCCAACACTTCGTCCGCGAACGGGTGACCTGCACGGTAGGGGCCTCGACGTCCTTCGACCTTCTCTTGGAGTTCGCGCAGCTGCTCCGCCATGCGCTCGATGATCGAGTCCCTTGTATGCTGTAGTGGAGCTCCTGACGAGTGGACCGATTGCTCCGACTCATGCTCGCCCCTACCTACGGTTAGCCTCACAGGTCGATCTACCTCCTCGCGCCCCAACACTTCGGGTCGAGTCACCATTTCGCGCGCTAGGGTAGAGGGTCGAGCCTCTAAGCCTTGTGCTTCTGGTCTCGTCGTCATCACCCTTCCCAGAGGTGAAATCGACGCTAGTCTAGCCTCCACCGCCGCCGCTATCATTCTTTCCAACGCGCTGGGCGTGACTTGTATGGGCTGCTCTGGGATGGAAAGCTGTGTATTCGCGCCGGCTTCCTCCGCCGCCCCTCCTTGGAGTTGCAGCTCCTCTCCGCCTACCTCTTGGAGTGGTAAGCTTGCATTTGGTCTCGTCGGCGTTTGCATCATGCCCACCTGTATTGGGCTATTTGCCGCTATATCTAACTGCTCCGGCGGCTGCCTAGCAGCAAGGGTTGGGGTCGCCGGCGTGTTTCCACACAATATCCACCCCGGCGGTGGCCCTGCTCCTACAGGGCGCTTGTGCAACCAAGAGTTGTCTTCTTCATGTTGTTCAAGCTCTCTTTCTCCCACCATCTTCTTCAATCCTTGCTTCTCCGCTTGCTTTTTGGTTGTGATGTATGAGATACCACCAGATCAACGTCGGTTGAGCTAGGGGTCCCCACAGACGGCGCCAATTTGATATGGTCCGAGATCGGTGGATTCGGTCTTACGGAAGGTTCTTCCTGGTTATGGCGTTGGCTCACTTGATTTGGTCCGGTCCGAGCTTGAGTGTTCTCCGGTACCTGAAAGCGCGCCGGAATTTCTCCGGCGCAAGCCCTCCGACGCCCAAGTTAGGATCTCGGATTTAGAGAGAGAATTGTGTATAATAAATGTTGTGGTAAAACATTAATGAAGACTTCCCTTTCTCTAGTGAATTAACCCTTTATATAGTGTCTGAGTTGTACGGCTCCGCGTACCTAAAATCTTGCTAGTAAGGGTCGAACCAGGATTGATGTTCGACCCCTTACCTGTGGTGTTGACGTGCGGCCTTGGCTATGAGGATTAGACTATGGCCAATGTTCGACCCTCACCCTACGGGCTCCATAGGTTGATCGCTAGGGGGTCGATGCCTTGCGGGTCGACCACTCCTTGGTATGGCTATGCGGGTCGACCGTTGGGTGTTAGGGGCGAGTGTGTTAGGGTCGAGGGTGTTAGGGTCGAGGGTATTAAGGGCGAGAGTGTTAAGGCGAGGGTGTTAGAGGCGAGGGTGTTAGGGTCGAGGGTGTTAGGGGCGAGGGTGTTAGGGGCGAGGTCGAGCCCCTTTCGGTCTCACCCTCTTGGTCGAGGCCTTCCGGTCGAGAGTCGGCCGAGACGCGTTAGGTTGAGTCGCGTTAGGCCGAATCAGCACTAATATTCCTATCACTATTGCACTATAGTGTCAGAACGAATGCTCATTAATACTTACGAGGATTATATATAGATTTTTTTAAATTTTAATATTTTGACTAATACAATATGATTTCAATTTATAAATGATAAATCATTTCTATTATTTAAGTTAATTCGGTTAATCCCACGAATAATAAAGGTAATTTACTTAATAATTTGTTTCAATTATTTATGTCAATTCGGTTAACTAGGTTAATTGATAATTTAAATTGTACATGAAAAAATCTATATCGAAGATGCACAATAGTTTTAAACGCGATGCAAATTATGATACATATTTCGTACATTATATTTTTAATATATATATATATATATATATATATAATATAAAAATAATGAATAAAATAGACGTAACATAGTAAAGATAATTTGAGTATAAATAACAAATCATTTCAATTATTTAGGATAATTCAATTGACCAACCAATTAAACCAATATAATTCGGTTTCAATCTGATTTGGGATAAAAAATCATTTGAATCAATATGCAAAATAGTGACCAACACTGTGCACCGTTGTATTATATGATTCGCACACAAAAAACCGGTAGATTGCACATTATATTTTGTTTATATAGAATATTAAATTTCTTTATAAAAAAATAAAAATAATTAAATCCAAAATATTACAACACTAATTATGTTTTTATAATACAAATAATATTTGTTATAATACAAATAATATTTATTTTATACTCATGTTTCAAAATCCTCTTAATCGATTAAACCAAAGCGAAATATGATATGACCAATTAATAACTATATAATTTTGTAAAAAAATGTAACAGTTTTTATAATGTGTTCGTAAATTCACGATATTGTGCATATTGTGTAATGTTAATGTGCAATATATTGAACTTCTGATAAATTACAAAATCGTCGCACCATTAAAAAAGTCACAAAATTTCACAAATGCCCCTACAAAATGTCTAATTTTCATCCCAAAGCAAAAAAAAAAAAAAAAGAGTAGAAACAGAAAATTTTTGAAATTAGGCACACACATACACACATATTTGAAATTAGGCACACACATACACACATATAATACACACGCACTGCAGCCAGCAGCCGGAGCCCCCCGCCGCCCGGCGTCGTCCACCCCATCGCACGGTCTGTCATGTCTGGACGGAGCCTCCGCCGTTGTGTTGTCGCAGACTGGAAGCAGATCCCCGTTGCCGGCGAGGAGTTGTTGTCGTGGATGCCAGAACAATCGTGGTGGTAGACGGAAAAATGGCCGTGTCGAACCGCGGTTGTTTGACTGATAGAGACGACCGTGAACGTCGGACCCGTCGTGGTGCTCGACGGCATGGTGGGCTCGCCGGATGGCGACATCAAAGGCTAGAGTTGCGGCGGCTGTTGGCTGGGTAAAGGTAGATACAAGTTCTGTATACGGTGGAGCTCCTAACGTCTGCCGCCTTGTGAGGTGTATGTATATGTGTGTGTGTGTGTGTGTGTGTGTGTGTGTGTGTTTTATTTGTTATTTATTTTTATTTTTTTTGCAGATATAAAATCAGCTTGCGTGAGGAGGGAGATGGTGATAAAGAGAAAAGCATGTGATTAATTGGTGTATGGTCCCACCTAATATTATATATGTGTATTGACAAAGTTACCCTTAATTATTGGTCAAGTACGCATATTTGACACATTATGATTAATAATTACCAGAATGCCATTAATGATTGACTATAATTTGACTTGATCATACCCATTGATATGTTTGATCATATGGTTCAAATATAATTCTTTTTTTATTTGATCCA
>CACSLK010027752.1:9242381-9274183 GCA_902706635.1 Striga hermonthica | reverse complement strand
ACGCTGTCCGCACGAGCTGCCCGCTGCCACCCGACGCCGAGACCAAGCCACCGTGTGATCGTAATCCGTTTGACGTGTTGATTAGAATCAACTAAAGGCCAAACCTATCTGCCCATTAGGTTGTGGTGTTCAGACGAACTTCACCAACGGTACTCTACATCGTCTCAGAGTCGGCAAAAATTTTAAAAGGTAAACGTCCATATCCTAACTATAGATTCCGCTGCGTTAGGATTTATTTCGATAAAGTTCAATACTGTGCATGTTGTTTGACGTTCCTAACAGAACCCAACAGTGTCTTGTTTGATCTACTGCCATCATGATCGCATACAAGGCACGATAGTTGGCTTCTTCTTGAAGCTTCTCAGCATCTGTCCAATTGTCATTAGATTTTGGAACGGTGACTGTCGTAGCTCTCTTACCTTGATCAGGTGATTGTGACGTGACTGGATGCTCCCAACATTTTCAACACTTTCCCACACACCTTTTCCAAGCGATCTTAGGAAAATTGTCATCATAGACTTCCAATACGAGTAATTTGAACCGTCCAGTTGCGGAGGCCTAGACATCGATCCACTTTCTTGATTCATGATTGCCCAGTAACCCAAATCCTCAGATCTTTTCGTAATGTAACGAAAACCCGCTCTGGTGCCAATTGAAATTTGATACTAGAACACCAAGTATCCAGAGTTGCACGTAAATAGAACAAACAGACAGTAACGAAGATTCAAACAATTGCGGAAGCAGTTTTCACTTGGAATTCAACCTTCAGGAGAGCGTCCCACTCTCCTTTCAGATCCTTTCATTAATGTGAACAACTCATACATCAGTAAAGGATTTACAGTATAGACTCCCTCTACACTCTACTTGAATAATGATCCACACAACTACTTATCTGACCACAACTCCCTTGTGAATTTTCTAGTTCGAATCCCTCAAACTAGATCAGAATGAACCTCTGAACATTCTGTTACAAAAGAAACTGTGTTCTGAAAATCTCCTTTTTTCACTCAAGGAAAGAAAAAAATAAAACTCAAAAATTCCAGCAAAAAAAGATCGTCCTCAACTCTGGTCTCGTCCTCCTTTTATCACCAGCATCCTTTTGTAAGTCTTTACGGCCAAGACATAAACGCATATGGAAGGTAAATCCCACAATCTTATTCTTCTTTGATTATGGAAGGTGAATTCCCCTTTTAATTTTGTCGACCTACAAGAATAATAAAACAAATAATCAGTCAATTTTGACTTAAATGAAGTAGGTCTTATTTATAACAAAAATAAACTTTCCTTATATATTACCGCATGTTTCTGAATCCTGTGATCATCAGAAGGTTCATTGATTTACTGTCAATATCCTGAACCTACAGACTGAAAGTAAGATAATAGTTGATTTTGTTTTAAAAATTGGCCTTCATGTTGAGGAGGCTGAGGAGGCTATCTTTGTCATGTTAATTGTTATCAAATATGGTAGTGTCTTAAAAGTATATGAACTCTTTGACTATTAATTTTTATTCATCATTATCTTTTTCCAATTTTGTTATCTATCTTTGTTTTTCATTCTTTTTTTCTTTTCTTTTTTTTTTCTTTTCTGATTTAAAACTTTTTTATAATATTTTTGTTATTCATATGGGAAAATAATTTCTCAAATGAGGACAACTCTTAAAATGCGGACAACGCTTAGCAACTACAGACAACTAACCTAGCAACTACAGACAACTAACCTAGCAACTACAGAGAACTTAACTAGCTACTACTAACCTAGCAACTACAAAGAACTAACCTAACAACTATTAACCAGATTGGCCTTCAGATTGCTGCCCACCTCTCTAGTCATATTTGGATCGAGCTGGACGCTGCGTCTGTCGTCACCATCCTGACCTCGGGCCACCAGGGGTCGTGGCAGATTCATCACCCGCTTATGCACATTAGAGCTCTTCCGTGGTCTGTCCATCACAGGATTACGCACATTTTCCATGAGGGGAACAGACCTGCTGACAACCTTGCCAACCTTGGCGCCACCACACCTGACCTATACACGCTTCAGACCGACACTGCTCCATTCCGTCTTCGCACGTTGGTACGGATGGACCAGCTTGGATATCCATCTTTCTTCTTTTAGTAGATTAGATTTTGTTCTCATTAGATCATACATTTATTCCGGGCACCTGTTAGCCCGATGACAGACCTTGTATTATTTTTTTTTTTTGTTTTTGTCTTCTTTTTTGACTGTGAGACTATGTTGACTGTAGATGTTTGGTATTTTGGGCCCGTTTTGGAGTCTTGATTTATGTACAGGTTGGGGATCCGGCCCAATCCCCCGCCCCTCGGGGCGTTGTTTGTTTTTTTTAAAAAAAAAAACCTAGCAACTACTAACTTAGCAACTACAGAGAACTAACCTAGCAACTACAGAGAACTAACCTAGCAACTACTATTCTAGCAACTACAGAGAACTAACCTAGTAACTACAGATTACTAACCTAGCAACTACTAACCTAGCAACTACAGAGAACTAACCTAGCAACTACAGACAACTAGCCTAGCAACTACAGAGAACTAATCTAGCAAATACATAGAACTAATCTAGCAACTACAGATAACCGCGTCTTGTGGATCGTGTTTCTTGTCCCGATTTGTGGATAATCGAGCACTAAGGGCCTTCGATTAAACACGGTAGGTTGTGACAAAAGACGCACTACGGCCTTCTTCCGAACACAATTGTGATAAAACCAGCATTAATGGCCTAGTTCTAAACACACGAATGAACAAAACGTTCTTTTTCTATTAACTTCTTCAACATATGAAAATAATAAAAGTTCATGGGTATTTATTAGGAGAAACTGGATCTAGTCCTATGAGAGCTATAATTCTAACTAGGAAATTATATCTAGTCCTAAGGTAACTAAATGTCTTGCATATCAAGACATACCAAATTATAAAATACCTAACCAATTAATCCTAATACTAACTTATCCTCCTAATTAAATATACTAACACAATATATAATTTCCTAACATCCACTAACGCAGCTAACCAATAAATCTAACATCTACTAACCAAACTAACACGGCTAATTACTAAAATTAGCGCTGAAGAGGAGAAGATGATAGGTTGAAGAGGAGAAGATGCCCCGACTGATGGCCGAGGACGAGTCCTTGAGGACAAGGACTCATTCGAAGGGGGGAGGAATGATGAAGATGTGGGTTTCGAATTCCGAACACGTCGAGAGCCGATGGCGGATACGATCGGGCGAGGCCGAACAAAGGGTCGAGACAACACGTGCATGGCCAAAAAGACGTGCGAGAGCTCGAATACGAGGACGAGACCGCGCGAGACAGTCGACCCAAAGTGCAGCGGGTCGATGGCGAGCACGCAACGTTGAGCTCGAGATGGTCGAGCACCACGCGAAGGTCGACCAAGGCGAGAGGGACGAGGACACGCGTTGGAGACCTAGTTTCTGGAGGACGGATACAGCGTAGACGCATGGGCCTAGACGTGGGCGCATACACATGGATGGGACCGGAGCGAGGGACTCGCGTGAGCTGGACTAGCGATGGCCTTGCGAGAATGGGCCTAGCAGGCTGAGGGGCTAGCAACGGGCCTAAGGCGGCGCACGACCGAGCACGCGGGGGAGTACGCGGGCGTGATGCGCGGACCCACGAGGCGAGCCGTGTGAACCGAGGAGCAAAGATTCTAGAATTACTAGTTACTTAGTTTAGTTAGTTTAATTAATTATTAGTTTCTTTAATTAGACTAATTATTATTTTGGTTAGTATTTGTTAGTTGATATAATGTTAGTGGCGTGAGTTAGATAGGTTAGTAATGTTAGGATTATTTTATATTGCGTGAGATTTAGATTGTTAGTGTTAGGATTATTATATTATATGTTAGCCATGATCATTAGTTTGTAGGATTAGTATTCACGGAAATATATTTACGTGAATTAGGAGTTTTATTATTTTAGATTGTTAGGAGTTTTATATTCGAGGAATTAGCTATTTTCACCCCATTTTGAAGTCCTGCTAAGTTTTTCACACCTCCCAATAAAGAATTTCACCCCACAAAGTACGAAGAGATAAGCGAAAAACTTTACGATAGATAGATGATCGGTATGGGCATGGGCGAGAAAATTATGAGTTAAAGTATGCGATGAATATGCGGAGATTCGATGTACGATTCGGTCAATTGCGGTCCGTCGCCCATTAAATAATTATTTTTGTTAGGCAAATGAACTACGACTGTTAGTGCATAATAAGTTTTTTCGTATTTCTTTCATCTTTCAGTTATGCGAGGCGGTATGCGAGTTGCCGCTGATATAGCCATACTGTGGCACAGCGGTTCAGACCTAAATACTCAACCGGATGACGGATATATTAGTTGACTCGTCCTAATCGATATTAGCGAATCGACTTCCGCATGGTCGATCTTTTTTATGAATTCCCTAACCGTCTGGCCCAACAGGGTCCAGATGATTCTCCCAGTCGACCGACAGAAGTCGACCTCTAGAAGTCGACTTAACTTAGAAAGATGGATAAATGCGGCACGGCCTACTGACATTCAAAAAAGACCTAAGTCGACTCAACAGTGTCCCAAGTCGACTTAGGACGCCTCGAGGCTCTAGGATCTCTGATGATTCCTAATGTACTTCAACATATCATAATAAAGTTGTCAAGGATAAGAAAGAATCTAGATGCTGACTAGGAGGAGGACGGAAGGCGAACCGACCAGGGCATGTCGGATATTTCACATACGTCGGCTAGGGTATTTTGGGGACTTCAGGTAAATCTTATGCTTCTATATAAAGGAGCTGAGGTAACTCCCAAACCCTAACTCCCATTCATTCTATACTCTCCTCCATTGTTGCTGCTCCCTCAGAACAGCTCTCTTCATCTCTCTCACATACTGACTTGAGCGTCGGAGGCTCTACGCCGAAAACCCTTCCGGCGTTGAGTTTTTGCAGGTGTTCTCGCGGTCTAGCAATGGTTCGAAGGCAATTTAGACATATCTGGGCTCACTTCCACCGATTCACTCTAGATCTGAGAGTAGACCCATCATTTTGGCACCGTCTGTGGGGAGTTCTTGAGGAATTAAGAGCTTTGCACCTAGCTTCGATCTGTCTCTGATGGCCGAGAAGGAAAGATTGCAGAGGAATTTGAACGAGGATTTCAGGGGGACGTGGACAGACAAGAGACCTCCAACGATTCCCAGCCCTAGACCACCACTAAATGCTCGGTTTTCCACCGTTTGGAGGGCACGCGTGGTCGGGGATACGTGGCGGGGACGAAATGCCTATTACCCCACCTGGGGTCAAAATCCTAGTGCTCGCGCAAGGGGGGCCCAGCCACGAGAAGGGCACGAGTGGAGGAGTCAACGGACAGGAGTCGACCGAGACATCTCTGAGCTTAGGAAGGTAGCCTGGGCCGTTTGAGCAAGGAGCGAGGCCACCACCCCAAGTCGAGGAGCAGACACTGACCATGACGAGAGGCGAGATGCAAAAAATGATTGTCGAGGCAGTGGGGCCCAACTCAAGCAGAATCAAATCGAACAACTCAGGGTCGAGCAACCTCGGGTCGAGCACCCGCCCCTCGAGCAGGAACAGCAAGCACAATCCCAGGAAAGGCAAAACAGGAGGGTGCACGAGGAAGAATCCTCTGTTAGAACCATCAACCCACAAGCTAGAAACGACACTCTAGAGCAATTGATGGCTCAAGTACGCGATTTGCAAGCTCGAGTCGAGGGAAGAAAGACGAGGGGACCAAGAGGACACCCCTTCTCGCAACACATTCTAGATGCTGACTTACCCAGGGGTTTTGAGAGCTTAACATTTGGTACGATGGGTCGATTGATTCCTCTCGACATTTGAGGAGTTTTGAGAGCATGGTAGTGTTGCATCGTTACAATGACCCTGTTCAATGTCGAGCGTTCTTAACGACTCTGCGGGGACCTGCACAAGATTGGTTCCATCAACTGCCCCCGGGAGCCGTCAGGGACTTCGACGGATTTAACTCAAGTTTTCTGAATCAATTTGCAAGTGTGAAAGCTCAAGAAAAATCTTATCTTAATTTGATAGGCATGCAACAGAAAGAGGGAGAATCATTGCGAGATTATGTGGCGAGGTACACGTGGGGGTGTGTCGACGTACCCTCAGCCACGGAGGAGATTAAGCCAAGAGGACTCACTAGAGGATTGCTCCCAGGGTTGTGCAGAAAATCGTTGGCAAAGCGACCTGGGAGGTCTTGGATGAGGTCTTGGGAATGTGCGCCAAATATATGAATGTCGAGGAAGCGGAAGCCGATTTCTTACAAGCGGCAAAGGCAAAAATCGAATCCCGAGACGAGAAGAAGGATAAGAAGCCAAGCTCGGCGGTAGAAAGGAAAGGATCCCTGAGAGCAGAAAGGGAGGGGCGGTCGAGAGGGTGGAGGCCGACTCAATACACCCCCTTGTCGGCTCTGCAAGCGAGGATATTGGATGTAACAACCCAATCAACCCGTAGTAAGATATTGTCCGCTTTGGGTATACACCATATCATTCCCTCACGGTTTTGCCTTTGGGAGCTAGCTCACCAAAACGCGTCCTACTAGTGAAGGTATCCACAGCCACTTATATGGCATGCTTCGTTCTCCTTCAGATATCCCACATCGGTTGTGAAGGAGAACGAAGCATGCCATATAAGTGGCTATGGATACCTTCACTAGTAGGACGCGTTTTGGTGAGCAAGCTCCCAAAGTCAAAACCGTGAGGGAATGATCTGGTGTATACCCAAAGCGGACAATATCCTACTACGGGTTGACTGGGCTGTTACATTGGAAGTAATGGAGAAAGAGATCCGCGACAATGTCGTCAGATGGCCTCAGACAAGAAAGGATGGGCCGACAAGGCCCAAAGCAATTTGTATTGTCGATTTCACAAAGACTATGGGCACAACACTGACGATTGCAGGCACCTTAAGGACGAGATTGAAAGACTAATCAAGGCAGGCCATTCATCTACAAGGATCGAGAAAGGAGAAAAAGGACCAGTCGGCGAAAGGAAAGAAGCAGGAGCCCTTGCAAGAGGGCGAGAACAACCGAGAAGGAGGAGCTTCCCCAGAAGAGAGGGGTGATTCATATGATATTTGGAGGACTGACTGACGGAGATTCAAATCGAGCCATAAAGACGTATGCTCGAGGGCGTCACGGAAAAGTCGAGGTGCAGCAAGTCGATGAGACCAGTCCGGTGATGAATTTCGGGCCAACGGATATAGGCGAAGTCGAAAGGCCACATAATGATGCTCTAATGATAACTGCCCAAGTGTCGGGTTATGAGGTGCAAAGGGTGTTTGTCGACACTGGGAGTTTGGTGAACGTGATTTTCTACGATTGTCTCAAGAGGATGGAGCTTGATCTCGAATTAACACCCTTACACACATCGCTCTTTGGGTTTAACGGCTCAGAAGTCACACCCCTAGGAGAAACCATGCTCGCAGTCGTCCTTCGAGAAGGAGACTTACAGAAAGTAAAAATGGTGAGATTCGTGGTGGTCGATGTCGAATCAACCTATAATGTGATCCTTGGGAGGCAACATTGAACGCCTTCCAAGCGGTGGTATCAACCTATCATATGAAATTGAAGTTTCCCGTTGGAGATCGAGTCGGAAAGGCTCGAGGGGATCAGAAACTATCGTGAACCTGCTATCAAATAGCGGTGAAAGCCAATCAGCTAGCAGAAATCAGAGAAAGAAAAAGACCGATGTCGAGTGAGAAAAGGCCAAGAGGGAGTGACCTCGAGACACATGGAGAATTGATGGAGATCCAAATCGGGGAGAGGGAGGACCATACCACCAAAGTCTGGAGAGAGTTGGAGGACGAATTGCGTAGACAGTTGGTAGAGTTGCTGAAAGAATTCAGGGACATACTTGCCTTTTCCCCCGAGGAGTTGACGGGAATTGACCCCGACGTCATGGAGCACAAACTCAATGTCGACACACTCAAAAAGCCCGTGATGCAGCGACTCAGGCATCATGGGGCCGAGATCGATAAGGCAATTGAGGTCGAGGTGGACAAGTTGCTAAAAGCCAAGCACATAAAAGAAATCCAATTCCCCAAATGGATATCCAACACAGTGATGGTGAGAAAAGCATTATAAGTGACGCATGTGCATCGAATTTCGTGACTTGAACTTTGCGTGCCCAAAAGATCATTACCCCTTGCCAAGAATTGACCAGCTAGTCGACTCCACAGCTGGTTGCGAACTGCTGAGTATGATGGACGCATCCCAAGGGTATCATCAAATCCCTTTGGCCCCCGAAGATCAAAGCAAAGTTAGCTTCGTGACAAGCAAGGGGACATATTGTTATGTCGTCATGCTCTTCGAGCCAAAAATGCGGGGGCAACGTACCAAAGGCTGATGGATCGAATGTTTAAATCACAGATCGGGTGAAATATGGAGGTGTATGTGGACGATATCATGGTGAAAAGTAGGTCCTTGATCTCGCATGTCGAGGATCTAAGAGAAACGCTTAAGACACTAAGGACATTTGGGATGAAGTTGAACCCGAGTAAGTGCGCCTTTGGAGTGAAGGCAGGGTGATTCCTAGGCTATGTCGTGACTGAAAGAGGCATTGAAGTGAACAAAGATAAGGTGGAGGCCATACTCGACATGGCCGCACCGAGAAATATAAGGGAAGTGCAAGTCCTGACAGGCCAAATTGTCGGCTTAAGCAGATTCATAGCTCGAGCAGTAGAAAGAAGTTTTCCATTCTTCAGGTTGCTCAAAAAGAAAACTTTCCAATGGAATGACGAGGCTCAAATGGCATTCGAAAAACTGAAAGAATTTTTGAGCGAGCTGTCGCTATTAACAAAACCAGAACCTGGTGAAGAGTTGGTGTTTTACATCTCGTTGGGGGTATTTTCTTTAAGTTTGGTATTACTACGAGAAGCTGGAGGTGCCCAGCAGCCGATCTATTACACAAGTCAAGTACTTCAGGGTGCGGAGACGAGATATTCTGAAGTCGAGAAAGCCGCCTTGACATTGGTGATAACAGCTAGAAAACTGAGGCCCTACATTCTGAATCATGTGATAGTGGTAAGGACAAACTTCCAGCTCGGACCTTGGGTCGGCCTACTGTTTCGGGTCGACTCGTGAAGTGGGCAGTTGAGCTGAGTGAATATTCCATCAAATATGAGCCGATGCGAGCCATAAAAGCCCAGGCTTTGGCGGACTTCATCCAGGAAGGAACTAAAGGGGAAGAAAAGAAATGGATGATGCATGTTGACAGATCCTCGACAGGCAAGGGGTCTGGTTTAGGTGTCGTCTTAGTATCTCTTGAAGGCGAGCAACTCGACTTCGCCATCAGAATGGGGTTCAAAGCCTCGAACAATGAGGCTGAGTACGAAGCACTGATTAAAGGGATTCAGCTCGCGATCGGTTGTGGAGCAACAGAGATCACGGCACATTCCGACTCGCAACTTGTCGTCGGACAAGTGCTGGGAAATTGCGAGATTAAAGAGGATCGAATGCTGAAGTATATCGAAGAAATCCAAAGCCTTGTGCAGGACTTAGAGAAATTCGAGCTAACACAAGTCCCACGAGATGAAAACAAACGAGCCGATTGGCATGCAAGAATCGCATGTTCAAATGAAGGAAAGATGGGAAATCACATTACTACTATGCATTTAGATGGAAGCATTTTGGGCGAGACGATGAAGATTGATGTGAAAGACGATTGGAGGAAATCAATTCGCGAGTTATTGCAAGGCCAAGTACCTGACGACGATAAACATGAGGCAGAAAAAACTGCTCGATATCTGAGCAAATACTTTGAAGTTGAGGGGATCCTATATAAGAGGTCGATGGTCGGGCCCCACCTGCAATGTGTCTCGGAGGACGAAGGAGGTTATGTCCTGAAAGAAATTCATGAAGGATGTTGCGGAGCACATGCAGGGCCTCGGGCCCTAGCCGGCAAAGCTTTGCGAGCTGGCTATTATTGGCCAAAAATCAGGAAGATGGCCGAGAAGTTAGTGCGAGGATGCGAGAGATGCCAGCGTCACGGCCCAATTCCTCATATCCCAGCTGAAACCATGACGACGATCAACTGCCCGATCCCCTTTGCTCAATGGGGAATCGACTTAGTAGGTCCACTGTCAATGGGAACGGGGCAAAGGAAATTCCTTGTAGTTGCAGTCGACTACTTCAGTAAGTGGGTCGAGGCAGAACCCTTGGCAAATATCACCGAAGAAAAAATGATACAATTCCTGTTTAATAACATCTGCTGTTGATTTGGAATCCCAAAAATACGGATATCAGACAACAGAACACAATTCCAAGGGAAGTGAATTCAAGCGTGGTGCCTCGACATGGGGATCAAGCAGCGATTTGCCTCAGTCGCACATCCCCAAGCAAACGGGCAAGTCGAAGTAACTAATCAAACCATCCTCTAAGGGTTGAAGAAGAGATTGGAGAAAGCATCGGGCGCCTGGGTCGACGAATTGACAACCGTATTGTGGGCTTACAGGACGACTCCAAGGATCTCAACGGGTCAATCCCCATTTCATATGGTCTATGGGATGGATGCACTCTTGCCTGTTGAAATTGGCTTGAACTCTCACAGGTCGACATTCTACGAAGAAAAGAAAAATGAAGAAATGATTGAAGAAGCCCTTGACCTAATCGAAGAGGGGAGAGAAGAAGCCTGGGTACAATTGGTGGACTACAAATAGAAAATGCGTGCTGCCTTCGACAAGAAAGTCTGAACCAGACGGTTTCAGGTTGGAGATCTCGTCCTTAAGCGAGCAGATGCCCTAAAACATGTTGGAAAACTCGAGGCTAATTGGGAAGGACCATACACCGTTACAAAGGTGCTCAAAAGTGGTGCATACGAGCTCGAGGATGGGGAGGGTCGACAGCTGCCTCAATCTTGGCACGTGATGTAATAACCCAGTTTCGTGTTAATAAAAGTGATGTATTTTCTTTTACTAATCTCGTTCATTTTCAGCGAATAAGTTCGACTTTAAGTCGAAAAGTCTATTCGATTAGTTATTAACCGAGTCAAATTGATTATTAATTTCCGAACTGTTTATTTTATAAACAGAAATTATTAATCGGGATTAATTATTAAAGGTTAAGAATGTTCGAATTTAATTTCGAAATCAAGTTCATGTCTAAGTCCCGGAAGTAAAAGCTATAGCACGCACGCACGTCGTGCATTGCCGTAGGTAGCGCGCGCGCGGTACTAAACTACCGCCCATCATTAGCTTATATTAAGCTAAACATCATGATCAATGCTAAGTAATCCCAATCCTTTTCCTTAGAAATTGCCGTGAGAAGTTACCTTGGGATAAGTTTGGTGTGCAAGTTGTGTGGTGACTCACCTACTTGCTTGACACACATGGCGCCACGCAAGACCACGGGCGATGATTAAGCCCGTGCATGCACGCCACATCGACAGATGACTAAGCCGAGGACACGCCACCTCAACCCACGGCTAGGACAAGTGGCATCAAGGGAAAAATCGTCATCCTTCACCTCTTTGACCCAAGTTTACCCAACGAATTTACCTTCCTTTAAATAACCGAGCGTGTAACATTTTTCCCATGCATTTCATGCAAAAACTGAGCCAACTTCAGCATACAAACTGAGGGAAAATAGTAAGGAAAAATAGAGGAAAAATCATAAAAAAATAGCTAAGGTTAGTCAAAGCAAAGGAGAAGCAAGAGCACACCTCTCGATCATCGCATACCGCTAATCAATGAACAGTATGCCATACACGTTCATCCTTATAGGTACGCTCACTTTCAAAAAACCGAGATCGAACGACAAGTGGCTGAGATGCTTGAGTCAGGACTAATCCAGCATAGCAAGAGTCCGTTTTCTTCTCCAGTCTTGTTAGCCAAAAAGAAAGACGGTACATGGAGGTTCTGTACTGACTACCGAGCACTGAACGCCGCAACTATCAAAGACCAATTCCCTATCCCGAGTGTCGACGACATGCTCGATGAGTTAGCGGGGTCACGCTATTTCTCAAAGCTTGATCTAAGAGCTGGTTACCATCAGATTCGACTCCATCAGGCCGACATTCCAAAGACAGCATTTCGTACGCACC
Source organism: Striga hermonthica (assembly GCA_902706635.1). Lineage (NCBI taxonomy): Eukaryota > Viridiplantae > Streptophyta > Magnoliopsida > Lamiales > Orobanchaceae > Striga > Striga hermonthica. The sequence goes on along the minus strand of CACSLK010027752.1, from coordinate 9,262,111 downwards.
AGGGGCACTATGAGTATCTAGTCATGCCATTCGGATTGTGCAACGCCCCATCCACTTTCCAGTTCGCTATGAATTCTATCTTCAAGGAGTATCTGCGTAAGTTCGTTCTGGTATTCTTTGATGATATTCTGATCTATTCGAAGTCGTGGGGCAAACATCTTGGGCATTTGAGAGTAGTGCTCGAAATTTTGGAGGCCAACTCATTTCACATCAAGCCATCTAAATGTTCATTCGGGCAGAAGATGGTTGAGTATCTAGGGCACTTCATATCACACGAGGGCGTGAAGGTTGATCCACGAAAGATTGAGGCTATGATCGATTGGCCAAAACCGACAAGTCTCACACAACTGAGGGGATTTTTAGGACTCATAGGTTACTACAGAAAGTTTGTGAAGGATTATGGGACCATCGCCAAACCACTGACAGAAATGACTAAGAAAGGCGGGTTCACATGGACCGAAGCTAGCGAGAAAGCGTTTGGGAAGCTGAAAGAAGCCATGACTACAACGCCAGTGCTCGCCATGCCAAGGTTCGATGTCTTGTTCGAGGTACACACCGATGCGAGTGACATTGGAATTGGAGTTGTGTTAGTGCAAGAGGGACGACCCTTAGCTTATCTCAGCAAGGCTCTAGGTACTACACGATTGGGTCTCTCGGTGTACGTGAAGGAGATGCTAGCAGTTGTCGAGGCTGTAAGGTGCTGGAGGCCTTATCTATTAGGCCGACGTTTTCAGATTGTAACCGACCAGCAACTGCTTAAGCATCTACTGGAACAAAGGATTGTTACCCCCGAGCAGCAGAAGTTCGTATCTAAACTTATGGGGTTTGACTTCGAGATAATCTATCGACCGGGTCGACAGAATGCAGTAGCTGACGCATTATCCCGACGAACAGATGTAGCCGAGCTGAATGCTATCACTGGGCCAACTTGGACTATTTGGGAAGAAATCAGGAAGGCGCAAGTAGAGGACACCTATTGCCAGGAGCTGCGCCAATTGATAGAAGCAGGTAAGACAACTGCTATCGACTACGAGTTGCATAATGGTCTGCTTCTACACCGGGGCCGAGTATTCGTTCTCGACAGTGGGTAGTTACGTGAGCAGATCATACAGGACTTCCACGACTCTAAAGTTGGAGGCCACTCGGGTATCTATCGCACGTGGATGAGAATAGCCAACACTTTCTTCTGGCCCGGACAACAGAATACCGTCCGAGATTACATAGCACGGTGCGACGATTGTCAGTGCACTAAGTCTGACTCACGACAAACGAGCGGGCTGTTACAACCTCTACCGATACCCGAGGCAATCTGGGAAGACATTACTATGGATTTCATAGAGGGGTTACGGAGTTCTAATGGGTTTGACGGTGTTATGGTTGTAGTAGATCGTCTCACAAAGTATGCTCACTTCATACCCATTACCCATCCTTACACCGCGAAGTCGATTGCCAGGTTATTTGTGGAATATGTGATGAAACTGCATGGGGCACCACGATCCATCGTCTCTGATCGAGACTGGATTTTTATGAGCAGCTTTTGGTCTGAATTCTTCAAGTTGCAAGGGACTAAGTTATCTATGAGCTCAACCTATCACCCACATACAGACGGACAAACTGAGGTAACCAATCACAATTACCAGACTGCACACTATATATCGATACCGACCGAACTTAGTTTTTTCATCCACAAATAATAAAAATAATCATTAACATATTAAATATAATTTAAATATAAATATCAATTTTTTCATTATTTAGGATAATTCGGTTAACTGAACCGAACTAATCATATAGAATTGACACACCCTAGCTCGACAAATTAACATCCAACTGTCACCAATAGCAAGATCGAAATGTCACTTTTCGATTATATCAATCTATCGAACACAAATTCATCAATTTATAATCAATTCAACTCACACAAGCATGAACAAATCAAAGCCCGAAAAATGCACGTTAAACAAGAACAATCATCCCCTATTTCTAGCAATTAGAATTAGCTATGTAAAATCAATCCAACACACATAATCAATTATCTCAATTCAACCATTATTCATGAATTAAACATAAGAGAAAAGAAACTTACGATTAATTTCAAATTCAAGTGTTGAATATCAATTACAAGTTAAATTTGAAAAGCAAGAACAATTTCTAGATGAAAAATGAAAAATAAGGATTAATTGAAGAAAAAGTACGAAGAAGAAGAAGAAGGGAAGAGAAGAAGATTTCGTGTTTTCTCGGGCCCGAGGGTTTTCACCCCGGTCGAGAGATAAGTGTTTTTCTGATCGCGATCCAACATTTATAGATAGGCGTGGACGCGGTGTGGAAAGAGTGCCGCGGGCGTGCTGGTGACATCTGCCGCGGTGCGATGGGAAGATCTTTCGCGGCGTGAAGGCATGGCACGACGTGCTGCGCAGAGTCACGGGTGTAACGCGGCGCGGAGAGTGCTGCATCGCGGCGTGAAGGCACCCCGCCGCATGACGGTGTGAGCTTATGCGTGTTTCATCTGGGCGCGGCAGGTGTCGCGAGGGGCAACGCGGCGCGGAGCTCAGTAGTGCCGCGGCGCGGGGGGTCAGCACGGCGCGAGAGGCTTTACTGGCGCAGCGCGGGGACCTTCACCGGCGTTGGATGGAAATTCTGGCCCTCTGTCCGCCTCGTGGCGATGACGCGACGTGGGGAAGGGTGTGGTGCCGCGGCGAGGCGCCCGTCGCGGCGCGAGGGCTGGAATGTGGCGCTCTATCCGGGTCGCGGCATGCACACGGTGCGGGAGCCTGGGCACAGTACTTGGGCAGCATGCACAACTCTATGTCTCGGGCTCGTGTACGCTCGTTTGGACTCGAAGTTTTCTCCTGTGTGATGCCAACGAAACGCTCTCTTTAATTACGCTTGACCGGTCAATTTTTGCCCAAAATATGATTCTCTCGAGGCTTTAGACCTCCACACCAAAAATGAAAGAAAAACCAAAAAAATATACGGAAAACACACAGAAAACCGAAATAGCATGAAACACACAATAAACACTAAAACGAGCTAAAAACCGACGAAAAGACCTATCATGGGGGAAAAAGAAAGACAAAACAACAAAGAAAATCGCAACAAAATGGGACAAATAAATCCCCCACGCTTAAACCTTTGTTCGTCCCGAACAAAAAGAAAAGAAAACAAGACACGAGCATGGATATGGTTTCAAATAAGAAAGGCTTCAAAATACCTAACTCAATCAAGTCGAATTCCAGCGATCGTATGACCATATGCCTCAAACATCAACTTGGCCTCAAAATGACAAACTCTCAAACACATAGAATTTAAAATAACCCTCAATCATTTTCTTGCATGAATATATGATAGGCACGCTCAAAGTTGGTCAATATTCAAGTTTCAGCATATGCTTGCCTATTGTTTCACATACTTGAAAACAATCAAAGTTCAAAATATGCGAATCAAGAGGACATCACGGGTTGTAATGTGGCTGAGGTAAAGGTACGAATATATAAGGACAAGAAGCTCAAATGGAAGATCACGGTTCTCGAGTATACTCAAGTATTCCACTACTCATCCAGAATCAACAAGACAAAACACTTACTACCCAACCAGCATTCCACAGACAACTCATAGATGCTCAGAACAAGTTGCAACCTCATCACTTAACCTTATTTTTTTTTCTTTCTTCTTTTCTTCCTTTTTTTTTTTTATTTGGAGAGTGACTTTTTTTGAACAAGAACGAATCGAAGGGACAACATTCTATAGGTTTAAACATTGGAGGTCATCGAAGTGTCCTACAGTAGTTTCCCAATGCTCATTACCTGTCAACGTGAATCGACTAGTAAGAGGAGCAGAATCTATTTGAATCGTCCTGTGAGCTCTCATGATTTTTTTCTATTTTTTTTTATTTTTTTTTTTAACTGGTCAAGCAAATAAAATGCAACTTAATATCCATCATATTCAGAAAAGCCATCAATCCCCCAATCATCACACAAATCAGTCAATAGGTTGACAAGAAAAGGTTTTAAGCTCAAGGGGCTACTAGTGGAATAAATTTTAGAACCAAAGAGCAAGGCAAAAAGAGAGTTAATCAACAAAACGCCTCAATCACTTTTGCAATTTTAAACTCTAATCAATTCCTTTCAAACAAACTCAAGGCAAGTTCTAATCATTCAAGAATACAACCAATATCTCACAAGAAGAAAAAGTAATGCTCAAAACCTCACAAGGCAGATAAATGTCACTCAAAGCAATCAAGCAAATACCGAGGCAATGACCAACACGTTCGTTATCACAACTTCCCAATTTCATCAAACATTCATCAACACAACTTATAATCCACCAATATCATGCTCGACAAAACAAAAACCTAAAGGTAGGCCGGTCCACCACATAAGCATGCAAAATCCAAATAAACTCCCCCACACTTTAAATGAGGCAGCCTCATTGCTTCAACACAAAACAGGAAGTCACATAAAAGGACCCAACAATCTCATATGATGAACCAATCCACAAGAGCACAAAAGAAAAGACAAGGGAAAGAACAACTCAAAAAAGATTAAAAGAAAAGGGAAAAAGGGTGTGCAAACCGAAGATGCCTCGAGGAGAAATAGCGTGCATGTGCAAGTCACTCGCCTATGCTCAGCCTCGGACCTCGTTATTCCTCTTGCTCAAGCTTGCAAATAGTACCTGTCGAGAAATCCACAAAACTCCAAACTCCATTTATTAAAATATAACACTAAAAGAGCAAAAAGAAAAACATCTAGAAAAGCGGTAAATTCCTTGGGTTGTCTCCCAAGAAGCGCTCGTTTAACGTCATTAGCTTGACGAAACCTGAGGGGAAATCAACTGGGATCCAGAAAGAAGTGACGGTCATGCCATGCCTTCGTACTTTTTAGAAGTGGTAGCTCAGGTAGTCTGGCAAGAAAGCGGGCATGGTGGATCCGGGTGGCCATGTTCTAGATGAAGTGGGTTCGGGCACGAACAATCCCCAGTAACCGACATAGAGCTTTTCCCACACGATCTCTATCATCAACCTCCGGAATAATAAGTATATCTGTGGAGCAAGTCGAATCGAATCCTTCCAACTTTGTAACACAATGTAAGGGCCTTGAAGACGGGTGCTCTAACTCGGAGGTGGGAGGTGGGACTTGAGAATCAAGCCCATGGATCTCCTCCTCTAAAATATCATCAATGTCTCGCTGAAGCTCATCATCTTCTTCTTCCGCCTCACACATTGGATTCAAGACACAAGCTTGAATATCAAGCATGAAGTAGGGTTCATCGACTTGTGCCTCAATAGAGTCGAGACGTGCAGTGAGGCTCTCTATTTGTGTGCTCAGTCGAGCACATCCGAGCTTAATCTCTCCTTCTCGGTTTGCTCGGGCCATCATCCAATCGAGGATAATGTCAAGCTTGGCATTGTAGCCCGAAGAGTCATCCCCTAGCTCATTGAAGTGCAAGGGTGCTGGATGAGGGTCCACTACCTTGGGCTCACCGGCCTAGGACTCGATAGAGTCGATGCGCCTTGCTAGATTCTCTACTTGCTCGCTCAAATGGGCACATCTGAGCTCCATCTTCTCCTCTCTTTTTTCTTGGGCCATCAATCGATCTAGGATGAGATCGAGTCTGGTATTGTAGGTGGCCTCTTCTTCTCGAGCTGATTTGGACTCTATGAAATCAAGAATCTGGTCGAGCTTCTCGTTAAACTTGTGGGCCTTATAATGTTCTTTGACCGGGAAGGGGTCCCAGTACTGATCGGAAGGGTAAGAATATGGATGGTGTTATACCCCGAGTTTAATTAATAAAGGAAAATACTAGCTTTTAATTTTAAGCTAGCCTTACTTAATAAATAATCATGTTCATGTTCAAGTTCAAGTTATTCAGCTAGTTATATTTTAAGTTCGACTATTAGTCGATTCGTTATTCGGTTTGATTATCCCATTAACCGAATGAGTTTTCAGACTTAATTCCAATTCGTTTCATTAATTAATGAGTTCGGAATTAATGAGTTAAGTTGACGAATTATTTGAAATGTCAATATTCGGATTAATCGTTCAAGTCAAGAATGTTCGAATTAATTTTCGAATTCACGTTTATGCTCGGAATAATATCTAAGTGTTCAATCCTGTGCTAAGACCAATTCCGAGCCTAATTATACTTAAGCATGCGCTAATTATCTTGCAGGATCAAGATGTGCGTTTAATTATTTATTGTTAGTAGCCATGGTGTTTATTTAGACCAAAGTTCGGTTATTGTTAAATAAGCACGTGCAATGAGCCCAAGATCTTAGTACTAATCAGCCATGCTTATTTAACCTTGATCATGTTTGATTAAAGCATTAAGCCACGTTTTGCACGTCCATAATGTCGTGCACTTTGAGCAAATTCACGTGATATATCATCATTTTAGCAAGCAGGAGGTGACTTTCTCTTAACAATCCAAGTGATGACTAAGCAAAGATGTGCACACCTAAGGACTTGTATGTACGACACTTGCAAGGATCTTATTGGTCATTTTTTTTTTCCTCAAAAGTTACTATTCAATTCGGCCATATATTTACTATAGAGATGGGGAGAAATTCAGCTCACTCCTAAGCTATTTTCTAACCGAGAGTTAGATAGATTGAAAGAGATTAAGCTTTATTCATGTAAGGAAAGCACTGAGAGACCTATTGCACACGCGGAAGCATAAAGAGCTGAACAAGCTTGAGAGTTTTGTACAAATTACCCAGCAACTAAGGAGGTAACTCTATCTTCACTCCCTTTCCATGATATTATAGCCATGTCAAGTCCAAATCATGTTATTCAGATCATGTTAAGGCCATGAAAAAAAAACTCGGGTTAAATCATTTTAAATCAATTTAAGCCAACATCGGGTGATGTTCGATTCTACCCGACAACTCTCGAACAATTCATGTTTAATTGATCATTTTATGTCATTTTATAGTCAGATAAGTCATGTTGGTCGAGAGAATTTTATGTTTAGTCGAGGAATTGGCCTAACGCCGAACACGGGCGCACGGTGTGCACGCGTCGACGCTACTTGAGTTCATTGAGTGAAGTTCATAGTTTTTGGGTGAATTCAATATGTATGGTCATGACAAGTCATATTATGTTGTTTTATGTTGGTTCAGTCGAGAGTAGTCATTAAATGGCCGGCAAGGGTCGGTCGTGGCCGAGCAGTCCGCACGTAGCGGCAGCAACACGCCAGTAGCCAGTCAGTGCAGCGGACAGTGCGCAAGCACGCCCAGCCGGGCGTCGCGCGTAACCTCTACCGCAGCTCGTTGTCAGTTAGCCGTGCCAGTGCACGCCAGCAAGTCACTGCGTGCACGGTCATGTGTCCAGTCGTCTGCTGCGACGCACGGTAGCGCCCAGCAGCGCAAGACATGTTCATGCCCGCGTACATAGCGCGCGACAACACCCAATTCAATGCCTGCGATGCGCCAGCGCATGCACGCGTCCCAGGCAGCGTCCCGTCGCACAATAATCGTGCCAGTCATGTCCAGCGTTGTGTATTCGATACACCACTTGCACGTCCGTCACGCAGGCCGTGCCCAGTAGCCACTAGCGTGCACGTACGTTCATATTCACGCCCAGTCCACAGCCAGTAAGGCATGGCAGCGCCAATCATGCCCACTCCATGCCAGTTCACCCGAGCGCCAGGTCATGCCAATCCGTGCCCGCGCATAGTCCGTGCCCACGCACAGTCCATGTCAACGGCCCGTGCCCGCTGCCTCAGCAGGCCGGTTGGCCGAGTCAGCGGCCGACCGCCCAACCCCAGCAGGCCAGCGGTCTGGGCAGACCAGAAGTTAACCGGTTCAGACCGGTGCAGCGTACATTTTAATATTTAATATTCCGGTTCATGATTATGTCCAGATTTCAGTTAAATTCTGGGTCCGGTCCAGTTCAGTAATTTCATGTAAGTCCAGTTGCATGTTAAACCAGTTCCAGTTATACCGGTTAAGTCCAAGTTATGTCAGATATTTCAGTCATTTTCCAAGTCCAGTTGATCAGTCCAATGAAATCAATTAAGTTATCAGTTCAGTTAGTCCAGTTTAGTAATTTCAGTTATGATCAACTCGGTCTATGTTGAGCCCTAGTTCATGTCAATAAATCCAGTTAAGTCATGTCAGTTCAGTCGAGCATCTTAACAGCTATTTTAATCAGTCTGAGCATAGTACTTAGTATTTGTTTATATATGTCAGTTTTGCAGGCAATCAACACTTACATTTTCAGATCAGCAGTTCAGGTGGGGACTCAGACTAAGTACTACATTGATTATAATTACGGTACCATGTTGAGGTATGTATTTCATGTCAGTATCCGCTCGGAATGGTCGCCGGTCCATTCTGGGTTCTAGTGGCCCTAGTCTGCCCACTAGAGTGTGCACATGGTGTCCGACATTAGTTTTTGCCGGCAGATGAGGTAACGGTCAGGGTCACGTTGCGTGACGATATCAGATTCATGTTCATGTTATTACCGGTTTAATGTTGAGGTTATGTATATGTCGATATCATGATGTTGTTATTATCTTTTTCAATGTTTACATTAGTATGAGTTTCCACGGAGCACAGTGCCATAGTGCTCATTTCCCACTTTTATCATGTTTTTCAGGTCAGGATGTCGGGCAGGGAGCGTGAGATGACGAAGGCTTCAGGACTTTTATGTTTTGACTGTGTATATATTATGATGACTTACGTTTCCGCTGATGATGGTTTTTGATAACTTATGTTTTGACCGGACTTTTGGGAAAACTTATGCTTTCAGTAATCGTATGATTTTATTAAAAATTTTAAATAACGGTTTTCCAAAATAAGTCACGTTTTTAAGGTAGCACCCCGAATCAGTTTTCGCAAAGTAAAAGATTTATTTTTAATAACTTTGCGAAATTTTCGCACTCTGATTTTATGATAAGGCGGGGTGTTACAATTGGTATCAGAGCACGTTTCTGCGTCTCTGAAAAGTTTTTCAGTCAGTAATTTTTCAGAAAAACCTGAACCGTCATGCTCACGCCCCGCCGACGACAGGTAAGTGCTGATTTATGTTTTTAGTTATAAACATATTACTTTGTCTATGCTCAGAATAATGGATCAGGACCTTAGTTAAGATGCTCGAATCAGGTTCAGACTTTAGAGTTCAGATATGACTCTAGAATTCAGGGCATGCAGATATGACTCTAGACATTAGTATCTTTCGATATGACTCTAGAGATCCTCAGGATTCATGTCAGTATTTATAGGCCATTTTTGGCAATTCGTCAAGAGATTTGTGCGCATTAGTAATCAGTCAGAGTATTTTTCACGTGTTCAATAATGTTGAACTTTCTCAATGCTTAGATGCCGCCCCATAGGGAACCCGTTCACCCGGTTCTTCCCCAGGCCACGGTAGTCGCACAATTTCGCGACTATCATGCTGAGAAATTTTCCGGGCAGGGAGATCCCCGTATCGTGAACGAGTGGATTCAGAACCTTAGAAAGGGATTAAGTTTGAGAACTCTAGATTCAATTCTAGATATATTCAAGACAAGCTAGCAACTTGTCAGGAGATTTGTAAACGCTTGTGTTATACAAATCTTAGCGATCATGTTTCTCAGATATTTTCTATCGAAAACTGCCATTTTGCCAATCAATTGGCAGACTTCAGGGAGAAATTCCTTGATTCAATTCGAGGAATAGACTCAAATTTCCTAAGTCAGATCAGTAAATCATGTTCAAGGCTAAAAAATTTTTCAGGTTGTTATAATTCTCAAGTCATTGTTGAGGTAACCGTTCCCAGTGTATAAGAGTCAATAGTCCGGGTTACCATGGAGGCTTGAAATAAGAGCCATTCAGCCGGATATACCATGTAGGCTTGAAGCTGAAACTGGAGTAATATGATTTCATGTAATAACAACCTTTCAAGTCAGTCATGTCAGATATTTTATCAGTCATGATATTTCAAGTTATGGTTTTCAAAAGATCAAGATCAGCTAATTACTTTGTACTTGCGGGACCAGTTGATACTGAAGCAGCCCTATATAGTACAGAGTTATAAATTCATGTTCACGATTTACAGTCTATGTTCATGATGTAAGGTCGACGTATAATAGTTGTTCAGCCGGGTTAAATGTGGCGGTCTGATATACAGACCATTAGTCCAAATTTACCTGGAAACTTGAAGTCGCACCTTATCAAGTCAAGTAAGTCAGTAAATATCACGTTTTCAATTCCGAAGCGACTATTTAGTTGTCTCGGGATAGTTTTTAGAGTTTAGACAAAGATGATTCAGTCATGTAAGAGTCAAGTCATGGTTATTCAGTTATGTGAATATTTAGGCCAGTCATGTCAAGATCGAGGATAGTCTGCCTAATAAGACAAGACTTATCTATCATTTTCAGTATGTCAGCGCCTCGATTCTCAAATTCTAAAGAATCTGAGAAATCGTGGGAGATATTAATTCATGATGGACTTCTTCTTGAGGTTAAGTTTAACCTCGGAGGAAGTAAACAGTTGCAGGTACCACAGGTTGACATACGCCGCGACGAAGAAGGGCCAATCGATAGCAACAGATCATGCCATGATGACAACCGACGCTTTCCATTCAAGGATGCCATGCCTGAATCACAGTACACTGGGAAATTACCGAGAGTTAGCATTATAGTACATTGAGGTTAATAGCTTGAGGTATAGATACGATCAGACTACGTCGACGACGCAGGTGTAATGTTCGCCAGGTGCTGTATGCAGGCGCGCCGCACTCACTTGATGAGGAGCAGGTATGCCGCAATACAATGTGCCGCGAACGATGTGCAACGTTATCAAGCAGACGTTCATGAAAGGTAATTACCGATATAGCTAGTTATCCTCATTTGTACACATGCGTATCTCTGGAATCTTCCGTGTGTACCAACGACTGGAGTTTTCACAACCTGCGTTCAGACTGGAGATCAGCAGGCAGCCAGGAGATGATGACCAGTACGCTCTAAAATTTTTTTTTGAAATTATGTCTAATCAGTGGAACACTTTTCAGGAAAGTGTCCATTTTCAGTCAGCAACATCTAACAATTCACTTAATTGTGAATTTGAGAGTGTCCATTTTCAGTCAGTAGTAATTAGATCAAAGTCTAGTGTTCAGTAGTCATTGTTGAATTCTCAGTTATATAAGCAAGTAAGTATAAGCTTCGAGTTAAGCTTATACATCCAGTTTTAGTATTTCCGAGGACGGAAATATTTTAAGGAGGGTGGGTTGTTATACCCCGAGTTTAATTAATAAAGGAAAATACTAGCTTTTAATTTTAAGCTAGCCTTTGTTAATAAATAATCATGTTCATGTTCAAGTTCAAGTTATTCAGCTAGTTATATTTTAAGTTCGACTATTAGTCGATTCATTATTCGGTTTGATTATCCCATTAACCGAATGAGTTTTCAGACTTAATTCCAATCCGTTTCATTAATTAATGAGTTCAAAATTAATGAGTTAAGTTGACGAATTATTCGAAATGTCAATATTCGGATTAATAGTTCAAGTCAAGAATGTTCGAATTAATTTTCAAATTCACGTTTATGCTCGGAATAATATCTAAGTGTTCAATCCTGTGCTAAGACCAATTCTGAGCCTAATTATACTTAAGCATGCGCTAATTATCTTGCAGGATCAAGATGTGCGTTTAATTATTTATTGTTAGTAGCCATGGTGTTTATTTAGACCAAAGTTCGGTTATTGTTAAATAAGCACGTGCAATGAGCCCAAGATCTTAGTACTAATCAGCCATGCTTATTTAACCTTGATCATGTTTGATTAAAGCATTAAGCCACGTTTTGCACGTCCATAATGTCGTGCACTTTGAGCAAATTCACGTGATATATCATCATTTTAGCAAGCAGGAGGTGACTTTCTCTTAACAATCCAAGTGATGACTAAGCAAAGATGTGCACACCTAAGGACTTGTATGTACGACACTTGCAAGGATCTTATTGGTCATTTTTTTTTTCCTCAAAAGTTACTATTCAATTCGGCCATATATTTACTATAGAGATGGGGAGAAATTCAGCTCACTCCTAAGCTATTTTCTAACCGAGAGTTAGATAGATTGAAAGAGATTAAGCTTTATTCATGTAAGGAAAGCACTGAGAGACCTATTGCACACGCGGAAGCATAAAGAGCTGAACAAGCTTGAGAGTTTTGTACAAATTACCCAGCAACTAAGGAGGTAACTCTATCTTCACTCCCTTTCCATGATATTATAGCCATGTCAAGTCCAAATCATGTTATTCAGATCATGTTAAGGCCATGAAAAAAAAACTCGGGTTAAATCATTTTAAATCAATTTAAGCCAACATCGGGTGATGTTCGATTCTACCCGACAACTCTCGAACAATTCATGTTTAATTGATCATTTTATGTCATTTTATAGTCAGATAAGTCATGTTGGTCGAGAGAATTTTATGTTTAGTCGAGGAATTGGCCTAACGCCGAACACGGGCGCACGGTGTGCACGCGTCGACGCTACTTGAGTTCATTGAGTGAAGTTCATAGTTTTTGGGTGAATTCAATATGTATGGTCATGACAAGTCATATTATGTTGTTTTATGTTGGTTCAGTCGAGAGTAGTCATTAAATGGCCGGCAAGGGTCGGTCGTGGCCGAGCAGTCCGCACGTAGCGGCAGCAACACGCCAGTAGCCAGTCAGTGCAGCGGACAGTGCGCAAGCACGCCCAGCCGGGCGTCGCGCGTAACCTCTACCGCAGCTCGTTGTCAGTTAGCCGTGCCAGTGCACGCCAGCAAGTCACTGCGTGCACGGTCATGTGTCCAGTCGTCTGCTGCGACGCACGGTAGCGCCCAGCAGCGCAAGACATGTTCATGCCCGCGTACATAGCGCGCGACAACACCCAATTCAATGCCTGCGATGCGCCAGCGCATGCACGCGTCCCAGGCAGCGTCCCGTCGCACAATAATCGTGCCAGTCATGTCCAGCGTTGTGTATTCGATACACCACTTGCACGTCCGTCACGCAGGCCGTGCCCAGTAGCCACTAGCGTGCACGTACGTTCATATTCACGCCCAGTCCACAGCCAGTAAGGCATGGCAGCGCCAATCATGCCCACTCCATGCCAGTTCACCCGAGCGCCAGGTCATGCCAATCCGTGCCCGCGCATAGTCCGTGCCCACGCACAGTCCATGTCAACGGCCCGTGCCCGCTGCCTCAGCAGGCCGGTTGGCCGAGTCAGCGGCCGACCGCCCAACCCCAGCAGGCCAGCGGTCTGGGCAGACCAGAAGTTAACCGGTTCAGACCGGTGCAGCGTACATTTTAATATTTAATATTCCGGTTCATGATTATGTCCAGATTTCAGTTAAATTCTGGGTCCGGTCCAGTTCAGTAATTTCATGTAAGTCCAGTTGCATGTTAAACCAGTTCCAGTTATACCGGTTAAGTCCAAGTTATGTCAGATATTTCAGTCATTTTCCAAGTCCAGTTGATCAGTCCAATGAAATCAATTAAGTTATCAGTTCAGTTAGTCCAGTTTAGTAATTTCAGTTATGATCAACTCGGTCTATGTTGAGCCCTAGTTCATGTCAATAAATCCAGTTAAGTCATGTCAGTTCAGTCGAGCATCTTAACAGCTATTTTAATCAGTCTGAGCATAGTACTTAGTATTTGTTTATATATGTCAGTTTTGCAGGCAATCAGCACTTATATTTTCAGATCAGCAGTTCAGGTGGGGACTCACACTAAGTACTACATTGATTATAATTACGGTACCATGTTTGAGGTATGTATTTCATGTCAGTATCCGCTCGGAATGGTCGCCGGTCCATTCTGAGTTCTAGTGGCCCTAGTCTGCCCACTAGAGTGTGCACATGGTGTCCGACATTAGTTTTTGCCGGCAGATGAGGTAACGGTCAGGGTCACGTTGCGTGACGATATCAGATTCATGTTCATGTTATTACCGGTTTCATGTTGAGGTTATGTATATGCCGATATCATGATGTTGTTATTATTTTCAATGTTTACATTAGTATGAGTTTCCACGGAGCACAGTGTCATAGTGCTCATTTCCTACTTTTATCATGTTTTTCAGGTCAGGATGTCGGGCAGGGAGCGTGAGATGACGAAGGTTTCAGGACTTTTATGTTTTGACTGTGTATATATTATGATGACTTACGTTTCCGCTGATGATGGTTTTTGATAACTTATGTTTTGACCGGACTTTTGGGAAAACTTATGCTTTTCAGTAATCGTATGATTTTATTAAAAATTTTAAATAACGGTTTTCCAAAATAAGTCACGTTTTTAAGGTAGCACCCCGAATCAGTTTTCGCAAAGTAAAAGATTTATTTTCAATAACTTTGCGAAATTTTCGCACTCTGATTTTACGATAAGGTGGGGTGTTACAGATGGTATTGATGCCCGGTGGAATAGCTCGACTCGATAACCCAAGATTGGGTGTGCGAATAGTGGAACACACTATTATAGCTCATAATACCTGCACACCAAAAAAAAAAAAACCACGCGAAGCCACGAAAAAGAGAAAACAAGAAACAGAAACGACAAAAACAAAAACAAAGAGAAAAAACAAAGAGACACAAAAGAAAAGACGAAAACATGATAATTACAAACTAAAGAGAAACACGAAAAACAAAATCAATATCAAAACTAAATATCCTACTTGCCTTCCCCGGTAACGGCGCCAAATTTGTTGTAGCACAAATTGTTATTTTTACCGAGCACCGAATCGAAAGATGTTCCCGGGGTCGATCTCAAGAGGAAGGCGGTTCAGAATTTAGAAGTGGTATCGATCACACATAAAAAGAAAATAAAACCTAAACATACTAATCAGATAGAGGATTGGAGCAATTATTAACTAAGAAATAACGAATATCAACAATCTACCTAAACATATAAATGACACGAAGATGAGAAGTTAGGGAATCGGGGATAATCAATTCAAGTTCTATTTGCAAAAAGGGACATTGATCATTCTATTCCAGATTGACACTCTCACTTAAACATCTAGCGGTCCGCTCCCAATAACTTCTCGTAACAAGGGATTGAACATAGATGAACAAGCTCAAGCATACAATACATGTCAATTATCCAATCCCAAAAACTTTTCGTAACAAGGAAAAGACACCGACAAACATATATTTCAATCCAAAACCATAGATTATTCAGTTACGAAATCATCTACCTCATGCGAGCCTAGGTCTACGACTTTTCCCCTTTCGGTTCTAAAAGTCACTAATTAAATTGGAGGAGAATTAATCAACTAACCATTTAGAATCAACAAAACTCTAACTCGACTAACCAACATTCAATCGTTACCAATTGCAAGATCAAAGTGTCACTCTTCGATTATATCAATTAATCAAGCAAGATTACATGAATTCCTAGCATAATCAACTCACACAAAAACAAACAAATAAAAGCCCAATAATTACGAATTAAACAAGAACAATCATCCCCTATCCCTAGCAATAGGGTTTAGCTACATACAATAAATTCAACACAATAAATTATTTCTTCAAATTCAACCATTTTCATGGATTAAACAAGAAGAAAAACTTACAATTAATCTCAATCCAAGTGTTGAATCCACAATACAAGCTTAATCCCTAAAATGGAAAAGAAAGAAAAAAAGAAAGAAAAATGGAGAAGAAAGATGGAGAAGAGGAGAAAAGAAGAAGAAGAAGGGAAAGAGAATATGAAGGAAAGTGAAGGGGGGAGGCGATTTTCGGACCTAGGGTTCCTCCCCTTCAAGCTGGAAGTGAAAAAAAGGAGAAGAAAACGAGTTTTTGGGGTTTTATACCATTTTGGGACTTGCAGGGGGCCTTAGCGCCGCTAAGGGGGGTTAGCGTCGCTAAGTAATGAAAGCTGGTAGCCTCTAGCAGCGCAACTTTGCGTTTTTGGCTCGTTTGGGCTCGTCTGAACTCGGAATTGAGTTCCGTCTTTTCCTACACTTTGCTAACGAACTCTTTTGTTTAATTATGCTTGCATGATAAGCTTTTGCTCTTAATTCGGTCCTCCTGAAGCTTCAAACCTACACACCATAAACAAAGAAAAACCAGAAAAACACACGAAAAACACCAGGAAAACGAAAATAGAGAGAACACGCAATAAACGATAAAAAAACCTAAAAACCAAGGAAATTACCTAAAATGGGGGAAAAAGAAATGAAAAATAACAAGAAAAATTACAATAAAAATGGGACAAACAATGAGATTATTGTTGAATATTGATAATGGTTTTAAAAATGAGTAGCGCCGCCAAATGATTTGAAATAAATTTGAAAAATTTATTCTGATTTTCGGCAAATAAAAGTGGGGCGTTACAGACCTTGCCCCCTTGGGCCATTGAATCAGTGTCTTTGGCTAAATAGTATGTTGATCTTTTGAAACGTTGCGTGAATCCCCTAATCAACAATTCTCGATTGTGTGAGACTTGTCGATTAGTCTTTTTTGCCTCATGAGAGAGTATTGGAGTTAGATTGTTAGTAGGGGAATGTCGAGCATCCCCATTTGTGTGATCGACTTTGCGATAGGAGATCATTTTCGTATATCTAGTTATTACTTCCTAAACCGCATACGTGATGTTACTCGTGTCGGCAAGGAGTGAGGTTCTTTCAACGGAATCAACAGAACCGTGTGTTCTGAAGGTACCAGTATTGAGGATAAGTGATGTTGAAGATTTCCAGTCCTATTATGACTTCTCGACCAAGTCGATGACTTAACCTAATGGTTGACTCCACCACTGGAGTTGCGAGGATGAGTGACACGTTCTATGCCTCATGATGGAGGGAATGTGTTCGTGATCTCGAGGTGCCTGTGAATTGTGATGAGCTACGTGATAGGTAGAACCCTACCTGTATGGAGGTACCGGTGACCTATTAGAACAAATAGTCCATCAGGGAAAGGCCGGAAGGGGACTTGTCAAAGTCCAGTGGGGTAGTCAAGTCGAGGGCGAGGCGACTTCGAAAAAGGAGACCGAGATTCGGGGGAGAGTACCGGATTTCATGTTTTGATGATCTTCCCTTTTGTTCTTGATTGTATCATGTCGTAGTCGTATATCACGCAACAGAAAGAGGAAAATATTTCTCTCGCTCACATCTCTCGCTCTCTTGCAAGTAAGTGAAGAAAAATCTCCTTTCCTCATTCTGATAGCCGATCACCTCCATCGTTGCTCCCTTCGCCGCCGTTCACTACCACGAGCAGGCCACCATCGTCAAGCCCTGCACTACGACGAGCACCGCATACCCGCACGCGATCAATTCCGATGTTTAGCCCTCTCTTGTCTTTCTCGTGAAATTTTCATGAGAACGGTACTCCTTGGCTCGAACCCCTCTGTTATAATGTGCATATTATGTTGAAATCTGGAATTATATAATGGAAATGATGTTTAGAAATCATGATTAGAAGATTAGATTAAGTTGCTTGTGATTTGGTTTAGTTTGTGTGTCTGATTTGGCCTTCAAGAACTTGTTTTTTGAAGTTGTGTTCTTCATATGAAATGTAGCTTATCCTGTTAGCTTCCAGTGGGCTTTGGAATCTTGGAACTTCGATTTAAATTGAGTGAGTTATGATTTTTACAACCTAATTGTGCAAGAAGTTTTCTGTAAACCTGGCAGCGTATATATATTAAATGTTTGGACTGCGATAGATATTTTAACATGCTCAAATGTGAAATTGGTATTCATAAAATATGTAGCCTTTTGTGTTAGCTTCCAGTTAGTTGTTGAATCAAGTCAAAAGCATGTCTGTAGCATGAGATATTCCATTTTTACTGAGACTCTATAGGTTGTATAATTTTGTTCTCGGACTGCAATCATGTTTCAAATGTATGATGAATAATCTATGATCAAATGTCCTTAATTGCCATTCATGTCTTCATGAAAGTTGTAGCCTTACTTCTTAGCTGTCTGTTGGTTTTGAAGTCATGTCATTTGGAGGTCGATAGCATGAGTTATGTGACAATTACCGAAGCCCTATATGTGTGAAATTCAGTTTTCTGGCTGCAACCCGGTTATTAATGTTTGTTGAATTATCTCCTGGTAAATGATCTTATTTTTGTCGATGTCTTCATAGGAGTTGTAGATGTATGTCTTAGGGTTCATATGCAACTGGAATCATGATTTTCACTACAAGAAATCTGCCAAAAAGTGACGAAATTCATGTGACGAAAAAAAATTCGTCACCGTATGTTGCCTTATGGTGACAAATTTACCAAATCGTCATTACATCATTGCATACGACGACAACTACTACATTCATCATCTTAGAATTTATTTTTCGTCACGTAATGGTATTTTTCATGACAATGCACCTCAATTCGTCACCTATACATCTAAATTCGTCACATGTATATAAAATGTGAAGAAATTAAATGTGACCAACAAAATATCATCACTGTTGTTGTCATTTAAAATGATGCTTACGACTAATTCGTCATTACATAATTATCTATTGTGACGATACATTTTAATACACTATATTCGTCACATTAATACATATTATGACGAAATTTAGTGCGACGAAATAAATATCGATGTTTTTTTATTTATTTAAAATGACGCTTACAGAAAATTCGTCATTATATAATTTTGTTTGTTGACGATACGTATAATTCATCTAAATTCGTCACATTAATACATATTTTGACGAAATTCACTGTGACGAATCAAATTCGTTATGTTTTTATTGTATTTAAAATGACCTTATGTATAATTCATCATGATATAACTTTCTGTTGTGACAATACATTATAATACAACTAAATTCATCACATTAACACATATTATGACGAAAGTCACTGTGACGAAAACAAATCGTTGTGTTTTTAGTGTATTTAATATGACGATTATGAAAATTCGTCATTATATGTTTGTTTTGTGACGATAAATTATAATATATCTAAATTCATCACATTAATACATATTATGACGAAATTCTTTTTGACCAAAAATAAATCCTTGTAATTTTTTTTTATTTAAAATGACGCTTACGAAACATTTGTCATTGTATAATTTTGTTTTGGGACAATACTAAATTCATCAGTATACTAACTGCTAAATTATGTTTTTTGAATTATATTTTTTTTTAAAATGATAGACAATATCTCATAAATAACCGAAAATGTTTAAAAATTCGTAGAGTCAATGACTCTAATCACGACCAAACTACGAAGAGGAACACATCGTCGGTGTCCTAAAACCAAGTAGGGGTGTTCACGGTCCGGATTGGTCCAGTTTTAGCCCAAACCATGACCAAGCCGGACCTAACGGTTAATTTGTTTCTTGTCCATAACCGGACCGGTATTATTTTTTAACTGGTCACAATTCGGACCGCATTGGACGGTCCGGTTTGGCGGTTGACCAGTTAAATCCAAAATTCTTGTTTTTGGCATTCGATTTTTATTTTTTTTTTATTTTTGGCTTAATTTTTATTTTTCAGTTTTTGGCCAAAAAGAGATTATTTGGCCCCAAAAAATAAGAAAAACAACAATAATGAAATAAAAAATACCCAATTCGTCCCATAAGCATAAAAATACACATTTCACCCCATAAACATAAAAATACAAAAATGATGAAAATTAAATTATGCAAACTGAACTCAAACAAGCATTCATTTTTCAGTCAGTTTATACACCTGAAAAGTTATAGTGTCTTACAAAATTAAGTCAACAAAAGGTCAAAAAGTGAAAGTGAATGTATTGTATTTGTCGGTAATAGTGAATGACTGAATGTGTGTGTGAATATATATATATATATATATATAT